>CM046877.1:283973463-284471794 GCA_025667525.1 Glebionis coronaria | reverse complement strand
TATATATATATATATATATATATATATATATATATATATATATATATATATATATATATATATATATATATAGGGTGGAGTTATTCTACAAAAAATCTTATAATAAAAAGGATAGGGTGAATTGTGGGGGTGACATGTGTCATTTCAAATTATTATTTCACATTATATTGTCATGTCAAGTCATCTAACTTAAAAAAAAATTATTTTTTTAAATAATTTTCGAAATAAAAAAATCCGTAATATTTTTTTCGAAAATTTTTTTACGAAATTTTTTTTTGAATATTTTTTTCGATATTTTTTTTTCGATATTTTTTTTTCTAAATTTTTTTTCATAATTTTTTTTTCAAAATTTTTTTTTTCGAATTTTTTTTCGAAATTTTTTTCAAAAATATTTACCGCATCACAGTTACATGTTTTACTTCATCACAATTAAATTTCGACAAAAATTAATAATTTTTTTTTTCAAAAGTTTTTTTAGAAGAATTTTTTTGGAGAAATTTTTCATTCTTTTTTACTGCATTATAATTACATGTTTTAGTGCATCATGTTTATAAATCAATGCATTACAATTTTAATTTACTACATTATAGTGCATTCACCAATGTTTTAATTATGATGTACAAAATTATAATTATGATGTGGTAAACTATTAAACTAATGCACCAATAATACAAGTGATGACTAGTGATATAATTTTTATTTTACAACGGATAACTATAATGCATTTACTTATAATGTATCAATGTTATAATTATGATGCATTAAGGTTTTATATTACTACACCACTCGTGATGCACAAAACTTATAAACTAGTATTATAATGCACAAAAAATACAAGAGATACTAATGATATAGTTTGTATTCACTGGCGGATAACTATAATGCATTTAATTGTAATGTATCAATGTTATAATTCTGTTGCATTAAGGTTATAAATTACTTCATCATTCGTGAAGCACAAAACTTATAACTATGATGCACTGGTTAAGTTTGGTGCATTAAGATTTCAACTTACTGCATTATAGTTATCCATATAGAAAATCAATGTTATATTATTAGTAATCACATGTATTTTTGGTGTGTGATAGTTATAATTTGTCACAACGTAGTTTTAAATGTGTTGCATCATATATATATGAGAATTAAACCATAATTATAAGTTTTGTGAAGGAATTATGATGCAATAACTTAAAACCGTGATATGTTAACTTATAAATATGATGCTCTAAAACGTATAACTATGATGCACTGGATTTTTATTGATGTGTTGTAGTGAATCACACTTAAAATTTCAGTGCATCAAGACTCTAAATATGGTGCATAAAGGTAATTAATAAATTCCTTATTCTTGATATACTAAATCATCTACAGTAACTGTGATGCAATAGATTTTTTTTTCATAACAGTTTAAAAAAAAAACTTAATTTTGAAAAGAAAAAACATTCGGAAAAAAAATTTCGAAAAAAAATTTTGAAAACATTTTTCAAAAAAAAAAATTTTGGAAAAAAAATCGAAATAAAATTTCGAAATAAATTTTTTTTTCAAAAAAAAACTTTTTTTAAAATTCTTTTTAAAAAAAAAAATATTTTTTGAGAAAAAATATTTTGAAAAAAAAATATTTTTTGAAAAAAAATAATTTTTGAAAAAAAAAAATATTTTTTTTAAAAATTTTGTAAAAAAATTTTCGAATATTTTTTTTATTAAAGAGATAATGTTTGATAATGTTGTGAGAAGGTGACACATGTCACTTCCACATTCATCCCTTCTTTTTATTTATTTTATATATATATATATATATATATATATATATATATATATCTATATATATATATATATATATATATATATATATATATATATATATATATATATATATATATATATATATATATATATATATATATATATATATATATATATATATATATATATATATATATATATATATATATATATATATATATATATATATATATATATATATATATATATATATATATATATATGTATATATATATATATGTATATATATATATATATATATATATATATATATATATATATATATATATATATATATATATATATATATATATATATATATATATATATATATATATATATATATATATATATATATATATATATATATATATATATATATATATATATATATATACTAGCGTCGTAACCCGCCCAACGGGCGGGGTCGTATATATATATATATATATATATATATATATATATATATATATATATATATATATATATATATATATATATATATATATATATATATATATATATATATATATATATATATATATATATATATATATATATATATATATATATATATATATATATATATATATATATATATATATATATATATATATATATATATATATATATATATATATATATATATATATATATATATATATATATATATATATATATATATATACTAGCGTCGTAACCCGCCCAACGGGCGGGGTTGTTTTTTTCTTGATTGGGAGGGTTTGTGATTTGTGTTTTTTTAGTTTTTTTAGTTTGTACATATTTTTGTTATACTTAACGCTAAAGTAGCTTTTATATATGATTTAAAATGTAGAGTTTTTTTAAAGTTATTTTTCATATTATTTTATGGATGAATGTGTTTTATTGAATGAATACATGGTTTCTTGTTGAAGTTGTGTATGATCTTGCAATAATTTGTGTCATATACACATCAAAATATCATTAAAATACCCTCTAAATAGATCAATAAAACAAAAATATACTAAATATAATTGAAAATATGTTTGCTATGCTTTAATCTCAGTTTTTAATTATATAATTTACTTTTAGATATATAATTCAACAAATGCACTTAGTTGTATCTAGAGTTAATAAACTATTTCTTTTTTAACCGGATACCTTTTTAAATCGGTTTAGTTATAGTCAATCGGTTAATAACCGATTTCACTTAAACCGTATCGGTTTGAAACCGGATCAGATTGATTTTATCCAATTTTAATCATATCTTTCGGTTTTTAATCGTATCAGTTCGTTTTAACCCGCATTTGTAAACTATTCAATATAAATGTGCAACTTATTAATAGATATTATAGACAATTCTACATTAAATTTCCTCAGTTATTCTCAGAGTAAAGTTATATTTTATCAACATTATTGACACCACAGGATTAAAAACTTTATATCACTTGTATTATAAAACTCATAACCGCATGAACTCAACGTCTATGATAGAAACATATAATGGAAAATGCATCATTTACGTGTAACTTAAATCTAGTTTTAATAAAATAAACTGATATCATGTGCTTCTAGAAATCAGTTATTTATAGGAACGGGTTTTTCAAATGACTTGGTCGAGTCATCCGGTCTGAGTCAATCCGAGTTAACTCGATCAACCCGGTTTTTTAATTAGAAAATAATTTTTATATTTTAATACTCCCCATCTCATAATAATAGTCTATCAACAAAAAAACACGCAGTTTAATAAACACTACTTTTTTACTGTTCTCTTTCTTACTTTTGACACACTGTCAATTTTACCCTTAACCAATTAATTTACAACTTGTTCATTATTTGTAATAATACATTCAAGTGATCGAAGGTAATACGGTAAACTTAATTTACATTTCTTATCTATTTCTTAAAGTGGACTATTAATTTGGGACGTCCTAAAATAGTAAACTGCACTATTAATATGGGCCGGAAGGAGTAATTAACAAAATTATACATAAAAACTCTCGTATATTGAAGATATAAATTGTTTAGCAACTAATATAATATGTAAAAATAAAACTTCGCCGCGAATATGTAAAATTTATATTTGTTTTTAAAAGCCCAAAAAATCAAAACCTGGCTGGGTCTTGGGTTGACCCAAGTCACCTCTAACCCGACGGGTCTAGCCGAGTTTCAGAAATTTAAATCCGAGTCAATATGACCCAATTTTTCGGTCAAAATCGAGTCAACCCGGGTTTAAAAACATAATCTCCTAAAACGACGATCTTATAGAAAGCGACCCATATTTAGAAAGTATAAAAAGTATTTTTGTCCATTGGATCTTTAGCAATAGATCAAACGGCTCTAATTAAAGTGTGGCAGGATGGGACTTTTAACAATATCGTATTGTTTAGCAAGGGCTTATTTTATCAATATTCACTCATCTTTTTCTCTAGTCAAGTTCATAAACCATTACCACATTCATAGTTTCCCCTTAAAGATTCTTGATGTAGTGTTTTTACTACTCTTTAGGAAAAGAGAGCAAAATAGGGAAAGTATTAAGTGTCGGTTTAGGAAAACCAAGCACTAATGACCAATGAAGTTCAAGTTCGTTTCCCAAGGAGGAAAGTGCGTTGTGTTAAGAGATGATTAATGGTTTGTGATTATAAGTTATGAAGAAAGAAAATAGAAGAGAGATTAGAAGAGAATGACGGTTACGATTGTGGATTACACTAAGACGAATAGTCGTACACGTTAAACCGTAAAAAGTGACAAATTTAAAAATTTACCCTAAAAATTCCTAGAAAATTGCAATAAATCCTAAAAATATAATTAGAGTTTATAAAAAATCAAAAATCACTCAAACCTTTTATTTAATTAAATACTAATTTTTAATGCTAATTAAAGCCCAAAAAATCAATTTAATTAACAAAAAGCCCAAAATGAGATTTTTTCAATTGTCAACCTCTAAAATGACTTAACTAAATTTATAACTATTTTTGAAAATTTTAAAATTAATAAAAACTATTTAAAAACAATTAAAAACTATTTAAACTTAAAATAATTCTAAAAATTAATCTAATGACAATAAAAATATTCTAAAAATTGTAAAATTCCTAACTTAATGTATTTGAACTAAGAAAAATGAAAAAACTTGAAAAATCTAAATTTTAATTTTTAATAATAAAATAATAATAAAATAATAATAAAATATTAATAAAATTCCAAAATTTATAAAAAATTCTAAAAAGTTGCAAACTAGCTTATTTTAACCTAATAAACACAAAATGAAGTTGAAATTACAAAATACCCCTATTGGGCCTAGAAATGGGCTAAAAGTCCAAACAGACCCCTTAATGGGCTATTTAAGGCCCAATAAGAGAAATGTTGTCCAAATAAGCTCAAAAGCTCCTATCTGACTTAAAATTTGATTTTAAGAACAAAACTCTGAAGGCCCAAAAGCTGAAAATGTGTATAAGCTAGCTTATTTCAAAGCAGCTTATTCTTAATGGGCTTTTTGGCCCATTAAGCTATAAGCTGATGCCATAAGCTCAAATTAGACACACAAGCTTCTTTTGAGTTACTTAAGAGATATGTAAAAAGAAAATTGGAAAAAGCACAAGGAATAAGCCTAAATAAGCTAAAAGCTATCTTCACAAAACGACAAAATAGTCGTTTTCGAGTTCTAGGCCACCCCAAGAGCTGATTCAACTTTCAAAAGCTTTTAAATGACTTAACTAAGCTTAATCAACAAAAAGTTTTTCAATAAGCACACTCAATAAGCTGAAATAAGCAGATAAGCACTTGTTTAAAAGTCAACCTTATGAGTTTTCTAGCAAAAAGTCAAAGCCAAGGCCTGATAAGCTCCAGATCAAATAAATGGGTCAAATGATGAAGATCTATCACAAAAAATAAGTTGTTGCAAGTCTGGATAAGCCAATTTGTCTTATAAATAAGCTGGATGAAAATTAACACTAGCAGGGGCTAGTTTTGGGTGTTGAGCAGTGGGAACTTTTCCCACTGCTTGACTTTCTTGACTTTTTGTCTTATATGACTTTTTGTTGGAATCAAGTTACAAACAAGGCACCCTTGTGATTAGTGAATCACAAGGAGTCAGAAACAACAAAGAAATCACACTTACAAACAGCCAATCAGTGCAGTTAATTCAATTAATCACCAGATCTCACACATACATGCACAATAAGCAGTTATGACTTTAATAAGCTGTTTAAGCAAAATTCAGCCAACCAAATTGCACCAAAAGCATATAGAAGCTATATTTAATTCAGATGAACGTAAATTAACAAGTTACATGCATTGGTTCAAGGCCTAAGTCAAGATTCAAGCACACAAAGGTTACCGATGAACACTAAACAAGCAGATTTTTCACTTTGCTGATATACTTGTCCAACAAGCCAATTTTAAACACTCAAATCTTGTTATCAGGTTACACAAACTTTGATTTAACACCTTTTGTCCCTAAACATGCATATACTCTAGGTATTTCCAAAATTTTAGGTTAAAATCAGTCAAAACAAGTGAGATATGGCACAATCTTCAATTTGAGGTTACAAGACTGAAAACTTGCAGGTTTTACTGTTAAACCAAGTGAATAGCAGATACCAACAATGAACAACTCTTTCCAACAACACAATAACAATCTATGATCTAAAACAGGTTAACCCAAACACCCTTTTATATTTTCAAATCAAGATTTTCAAATCAAAAGTATGAATTAGGTTAACACATGCATACATAAGCATAAAACCATCAAACATAAACAGGAACAAAAAGATTTGGAGCCCAAGAACAACACATACACAAGCAGAACTCAAATATCACAAATAACCAAATTTCTATCAGATTTTGAGATTAAGGGTTCAAACCTCATGGATGTACATCCACACCCACGTATGTTTGAGCTTATGTGCTAGTAAGAACAAGCACAAGCTTCCAATATCAAGCTGCTAAGATGGAACAAAGTTAGAAGCACAAATATCAAAAACAGATAGGTGAAAAATGGCAAATCAAATCTGATTGATGCAACCTTGTTCCCCACACTTGATTATCCCCAAACTATATGCTCACAGCACCTTGATAAGCTCCTTATCAGGGTGTATAGATCACTTATAGCCCAAGAATTCCAAGGTTTAAACCAAGCCTTAGCAAAATATCAGATTTTTCACTCTTGTGCAATTTCTTGCACAAGGTTTGAAAACAAGTTTTGAGATTCAACATTAGTTTACATATGACAATAACAAGCAGTAAACAAGATTGGCACTTGACTTTTCTTTACAATTTCAAACACATTTCATTAACTTGAAAATGATATTTACAGAAAATTGAACAAGGAAAAATTCAAGAGCAGGGCTCAAAGTGAAACCCTAATGCCTTTATATAGGCTACAAACTAATGTTAAGAAGCTAAAAAACGTAACCCTAATGCTGGTGAAGTCCCTAAAATGCCCCTTGAGTTTTTAAATATCTTGGACTCATGTGAGGGAGAATTGGCTGTTTGTGTGAGGTGTCAAGGCTGCAAATGTGATCAAAGGCTTGTATGAAAGCTTAGGATTGAAGCTAAATCTTGGGCGTTAGATTTACTGGCCATTTTGTCATTTTACCCAAAGGTGGTATAGCAGGGTTTATCATGTGAGCTGTTGGGTGACGTGGCCAAGGGTTTAAGGGTGGGTTTATGTTTAGTCTCACCTTAATCTTAAATCTGGAAGGAATTAGAGGCTAACATCAAGTATTAAGCAAATAACCAATTTTGCTTAAGAACACCAAGAACAAACGTTTGATCTTTGTTTGTGTTTAAACCTGGTGTTTATCGCCTTAATTAAATATTTAATTAAGGTTTGTTAAGGCAGTTGTGGGTGGAAGGTGATGTGGAAGCAGGGTGAGTGGTGATTGGTGGAAAAGTGGTAGTGGGGCACGTGTCACCCCACTACTGGTTAAGGTATCTTTGATGTCTACCCATTTTAGCCCCTTAACTTCCTTTCTCTTTTCACTTGTAAATAAAACAGCCATAAATCCGAATCCTTTGTTATTGAAGTTTTTGTTTTCACACTTTTGCCCCAAATACTTTTCCAAAGTATTTTCAAGGGTATTTCTTGCCAATTATTGATTCTTGAAGGGCTGATTTGGCATTTTCTTCATAGATGATGGTCTTGACTTGTATGGTTGACTTCTTGGAGGACTGAAATTGACAATCATGATTAATGAGGGACCATTTTTGCCATTTCTTAAAAGTTAAGGGTCCTTTTTGCAATTTGACATATTTAAAGGACCAAACTTGTAATTTCTTGTAACTTGAAGGCCTTCATGGTATGCTTGACTTTGAGGAGGACTAATATTTACAATTTAATATTGTTGAGGGACTAAATTTGCTAATTCTTCAAAGTGGATGGCCCTTTTTGTAATTTTGACAAACTTTAAGGACCAATCTTGTAATTATGAAGATACAAGGGTTTAAAGTGTCAATTCTTCAATATTGGAGGACCCTTCTTGCATAATCTTCAAATCTTTAAGGGTTTTTCTTGGAAAATCTTCATTAGGGCTTGGTTCATTGTGCGGCTTCGCTTCCCGTGTTCGATTTTGCATGATTCTTGTGATCTTTTGTCATTTTCTCAATATCCGTACCTAAAATACACAAGCAACAAACACAAGCATATATTTGGCCATTTTTATGATATTTAGTGCATTTAAAGCCCTTTTTGGACGATGAGACTATGTATAAAAGCAGTCTCATCAATCCCCTATACTAAACCATTGTCGTGTCCTCACGCAATGCTAGAATAAAGTACCATAGCATCTCCAATTTTCATTTTTATCTACTTTATTGAACGATAAACTAGCTACACTACTACTATTACTTCTACTACTTGTGTTTTAGACATAATGTATGATTTTCATCGCAAAATGGGACGTTTAGGTTCATAGAATAAGAACACGTGAATGCTGCTTTAGAAATAATTTTACCGTCCTTGATTTTCACCCCAATTCCATGCTAAGCGTGCAACGAGATCATTGTCATTATAAGTTAGTAATGCTAACACTACTCATATGCCCTAATCACGTACTTATCCTCCCATTTTCCTAAGTTGTATCTCTTATTTTTTATTTTGTCTTGAATGTTTCGCGAGGATACATTTTTTGACTTATGTGATAATAAATATTTAGGTCTAAAAATAGAGTCCCAACGGTGTAACCAAGACCATCGAATTAATAACCCCTCCTAATAGAGAACGATGTCAAAAAATTAAGTCAACAAGAAGGATCGATAAACACTGTTTTATAACGATTTTGAACATGAGACTTATTACCAAGACTTTTATACGCCCCCTAACGGAAGGGCCTTATTATCATAGGTTCACCTCCATCTTTTATTCAACTTCGCCATGAAGATTTTATTATGACTTCGGTCTTGCCTTGCCTTTTATTATCCGCCTCATCGGTGGTTTTATTATGGCCAAAGACGTATATCCTCACGCTAAGGCGAATTTTGGATCTTTAAAGCTTCAAAGATTAAGGCTTGATTCACTTTCAATTTTGCATAGATTTTTCGGCCTTCTGAGCTTCAAATTGTTTGCTTGATTTAGGTGAGCACTTGAAATCTTATTATTGGGTGAAGCTTTCGATTATTCGGGTTGCCGATACTTCAAAACTGTGACGCTGGCGATACCTTAATATCTTTCCAATTTAATTACATGGAAGCTACTAGAAAAGATTAGAAACCAACAATCAAGACTAAACCGCTAAGTCAATATTTATTAAGCAAAAAATATTTACAAGCAAAGGGAGAATAAGTAAACAACAAGAACACATGAGTTTTTGAAAGAATACGAGTATTCTACGTTTATCATAGTAACTTATAATTAACGCTATCATTTCTCGTCCTCATTTAAGAGACTTAGCCTAATATAAAGTTAAGTAATTAAAGCTAAGTGCTCAACACGCACGGTCGAGTAAAAAATTCCTCTTATTCTCGCCATCGGAAAACCTACATTCGTGTCTTAAACACTTATAAAACATGAGAAAATTTTTAAACTTTGGCCATTTTTAGCCTTATTTTGCAACAAAACGATAAACAAAAAGATAAACTTTGGAAAGCGTGAAGGTTTGGCAAGACAAGTATCTATTCACCCCCCATACTAAAGTTAAACATTGTCCTCAATGTTTCGAGTCTAGGGGTGCAAAACCCCCATACTAGAGACGTAGTCAAATGCTTAATCTAGCATGAAAAGGGTGTAACCGTTAAATTTAAAGCCGTTTATGAAGTGTGCTAAAAACCTAAGGTTAGAACATAAAAGGATATATCATGGATATTGAGAAAGTCTTCAAAGCGAACGATCGAGTGCTCCCATAAACGAACACGAGAGGCTCTAATCGCGAAGATCATGATCATCTAAAGTCCACAATTCACAAACAACCACGGAACAAAGGTTGGAAGGGCACAAATCCCCACACGTTACTACATTAGAAAGCGATAATATGTACATAGGATAAGCATGGGACTCCCCCACGAGGCACCTCGGTTTTGATTACCGAGTCATGAGCTCGACTCGATCCCCTCAATACTAATTATCATTGGAAAAGGTGATTTGGTCGAGGTAGTTCAAGGATGTAACTTCCTCACCAAAGTAGTGCTTCAACCTATGTCCATTCACCTTGAAATTGGAGCCATCATTTTGAGCTAGCTCGATGGTCCCATATGGAAAAACTTGAGTCACGGTTAATGGACCGGACCAACGGGATTTCAACTTACCGGAAAATATTTTCAAACGAGAGTTAAAAAGCAAAACTTGATCCCCAATGTTAAAAACCCGGTTTTTAATTTTTGAATCATGAAACTTTTTAGTCTTTTCTTTATAAATCAATGAATTTTCATAAGCAATATCCCTTAATTCATCTAATTCATTTAATTGCATTTTCTGGTGTTTTCCCGCGGTCTCCATATCATCATTACAATGCTTAAGCGCCCAATAAGCTTTGTGTTCAAGTTCAATTGGCAAGTGACAATTCTTCCCATACACAAGCTTATAGGGAGTGCACTCGATGGGCGTCTTATGAGCGGTCCTAAAGGCCCATAAAGCATCGTCCAACTTATCCGACCAAGATTGTCGGTTTTCCCCAATAAATCTCTCCAAGATCCTCTTCAAAGCTCGGTTTAAAACCTCGACTTGCCCACTCGTTTGTGGGTGATAAGCCGTAGTAAGACGATGTGTAACCCCATATTTCCTTAGGACCCTTTCGAATTGGTCGTTACAAAAATGGGTTCCACGATCGCTTATGATCGCACGAGGGGTTCCAAACCGAGAAACAAGCTTTTCAAAACCTTCACTACCACACGAGCATCATTGGTGGGCAAAGCCTTAGCTTCCACCCACTTAGATAGGTAGTCAACGGCGAAAAGGATGTACTTATTACCACGAGATGATGGGAACGGCCCCATAAAGTCAATGCCCCAAACGTCAAAGATCTCACACACATGGATGATATTTTGTGGCATTTCATCTTTTTGTGAGGCTTTTCCTTGTCGTTGGCATGAGTCACATGACTTCACAAGCTCATGTGCATCTCGGTAAATAGTAGGCCAAAAGAAACCGGCATCAAAAACCTTCTTAGCCGTAAGATTAGCACCGTGGTGACCACCCGTGGGTCCCTCGTGGTAAGCTCTAAGGATGTTAGAAGCTTCGGTACCAAAGACACAACGTCGAATGATTTGATCCGCACAAGTTCGAAACAAGTAAGGGTCGTTCCAAAAATAGAACTTGACGTCACGAAACAATTTTCGTTTTTCTTGAGTCGTCATACCCTTGATGATGAAGTTGCCCGCATGGTAATTTGCGATGTCCGCAAACCATGGGGTATAAGAATCAAGCTTAGAATTCACTACACCAAGTGTCTTGAGCGGAAATGTTTCGGTGATTTCCTTGGGCTCGTAAACACTTTGGTGAGGATCTTCCAAACGAGAAAGATGATCGGCCGCTATATTCTCGGCTCCATTTTTGTCAACAATTTTGTGATCAAATTCTTGAAGGAGGAGAATCCAACGAAGTAATCTTGGCTTTGCATCTTGTTTAGCCATAAGATACTTGATAGCCGAATGATCCGTATACACTATGCATTTAGTCAAGATGAGATAAGGTCGGAATTTCTCAAATGCATACACCACGGAAAGGAATTCCTTCTACATTGTAGTGTATTTTAGTTGAGACTCGGTCATCGTCTTGCTAGCATAGTGAATAGGAAAGAAGTGTTTTTTCATGACGTTGCCCTAATACGGCCCCAATAGCGTAGTCACTAGCATCACACATGAGCTCAAAGGGGAGGTTCCAATTGGGAGCAACAAGAATGGGAGCTTCGGTAAGTTTCCTCTTAAGGATTTCAAAGGCTCGTACACAATCTTCGTCAAAGACAAAACGTGCATCTTTTTCAAGGAGATGTGTAATAGGTCGAGAGATCTTTGAAAAATCCTTGATGAATAGACGACAAAAGCCCGCGTGGCCTAGGAAACTCCTAACCCCTTAATGGTTTTGGGATGAGGTAATTTGGCGATAACGTAACTTTATCTACCTCAATCCCCGCTTTCGAAACCTTGTGCCCTAAGACGATTCCATTTTTAACCATAAAATGACATTTTTATCAATTAAGCACAAGGTTGGTTTCCTCACAACGCTTCAACATTCTCTCAAGATTCGACAAACACGAAGTGAACGAACTACCAAACACGGAAAAGTCATCCATGAAGACTTCCATCGTCTTCTCGATCATATCATGAAAAATAGCCATCATGCACCTTTGAAAGGTTCCCGGTGCATTGCAAAGTCCGAATGGCATTCTACGATAGGCAAACGTTCCATATGGACACGTAAACGTAGTTTTTTCTTGATCACAAGGATCGATGGGGATTTGGAAGTAACCGGAAAAACCATCTAAAAAGCAATAGAAATCGTTTCCCGCAAGACGCTCCAACATTTGGTCTATGAAGGGCAAGGGAAAATGGTCTTTTCGAGTGGCTTCATTCAACTTTCGATAGTCAATGCACACTCTCCATCCGGTCACGAGTCTAGTGGGAATTAACTCGTTGGCATCGTTTGGCACCACGGTCATTCCTCCCTTTTTAGGGACACAATGGATAGGACTCACCCAAGGGCTATCGGAAATAGGGTAAATCATTCCCGCGTCAAGGAGTTTTAGGACTTCCTTTTTGATGACGTCGTGAATTTTGGGGTTCACCCTCCTTTGACATTGGATTGCGGGTTTGTAATCCTCCTCCATTAAGATTTTGTGGGTACAAAATTTGGGATCGATCCCCTTAATGTCGGATAACTTCCACGCAATTGCCCCTTTGTGATCCTTTAGAACATCGACAAGTGCGGTTTTTTCATCATCCGAAAGATCCTTCGCAATAATAACCGGCAACTTGTCGTCCTCCTCCAAAAATATATATTCGAGATGAGGAGGTAAATCTTTCAACTCGAGGATAGGTGGTTCCTCAATTGAAGATTTGGGCTCGATACTCATAACCTCCTCGGGTGGAGGAAATGGGAAATCGTTAAGAAAATCCTTGATAATCGAGAAGTCCTCATCATTGTCGAGGTCTTCGTTACAAGTACGTGGAACATCGAATTCTTCCAACGTAAAACCACCACCTTCAAATGGAGTGAAGGTTGGTGTCGAGTTATCAAGAATGGGATCTAGCATAGTGGGATTGCCACTATTTTCATCATCACCAAAACCTAAAACTTCTTGTGAAAATTCCTCGCAAACAACGTCGATCATATCAACGAGGTTTATGGTTGCAACTGAATAAACATGAGAAATTTGAGAATTTTGAGTTGCGTTTATAACAAGTTCCTTGTCGTTGAAACGTAAGGTGATCTTTCTAGCATGCACATCAATTAAAGCCATAGACGTATCTAAAAATGAACGACCTAAAATGAGAGGAACTTGAGGATCCGTGGGAATATCGACAACGATAAAGTCTACCGGATAATAGAACTTTCCCACTTTCACAAAAAAACGTCTTCCGCCAATCCACATGCGGGAATCTTGGAATGGTCGACCAACTCGATAGACATTAGTGAAGGAGTAAGATTAGGGAGATTGAGCGACTTGAAGATTGCAAGTGGCATCAAGTTAATACTAGCACCAAGATCGGCCAAGGCATAGCATTCTTCCATATCTTGGATTTCACAAGGGATCAAGAATTTACCGGGATCACCGACTTTTTGAGGTATGCGGTTAAGATAAACCGATGAACAACTAGATAATTGTTGCAATTTCTCCTTGTTGTTCAACATACTCTTAAAGTTAGCGGCAAATCGAGGCATCATGACCAAAGAATCGGAAAAACTCACATTAAAATGAACGTCACGAAATATTTTCATAAAAACTCAAATTGGTAATTATCGCGCTCTTAACGTTTCTCCTTTCTAAGTCTCGATGGATAGGGCAAAGGTGGTGTGGGTTGAGGCATATGCATAGCCTTTGGAATCTCGGGTTCCAAATGTGGTAATGGGTCAACCGTAGGTGTGGCATGAGCGGTATTTCGTGGGATTGTGACATGCTCCTTTTCGACCACAACCTCGGGTTCTTCCTCAATTGCATCCTCCATAGGAGCAATTGGTTGAGGAGTCGGTTCCTTTAGTATCTTACCACTACGTTTGGTAATCACCTTCATCTCTCCCTTAGGGTTCGATATGGTGTTACTAGGAAGACTACTCGAAGACAGTTTGCACATAATTGCCTCAAACATAGATGAAATTTCGTCCTCAAACATGGATTGTCTCTTCTCGGCCTTAATCATCTCTTGTTTTATTTCATGTTTCCCTTGTTCCATTTTTTGTTGGTTTTGTTGTAACCTAGTTACATTCCCTTCCATTTTGTTTGTATGGATTTTAAGCTTATTTGCTAACTCGTTTTTCAACTCCTTCTTCAAGTCGTTCTTAAACTCGGATCTTAGGCTAATGATTTCTCTTTGAATGTTGTCAAACCTAGCATCGTTTCCATTAGCGTATTCAACAAATTCATTTGGAAGATCTTTCAAAGTTTGCAAACCCTTGTTGTTGTTTTGAAAATCATTGTTTTGATTTTTGTTTGAAACATGATTATTAGCCCCTTGATTCCCATAGTTTCCTTTGTAATTGTTTTTAAAACCAACTTGATTATTTCGATTGTTGTTGTTAGCATTTTGATTTGGAGCAAAACCCGGTGGATCAATTGATTAGAGCGGGTAACTTGACCGTTTTGGTTGTAAGTTCCCGTGGCCGCGTAGGCACTCGAAGTGTTACCACCGTTGGTAATGCACTCGGAGAAATCATGACCTCCACCACAATACAAACATGAAACCTCAACCGCATTAGCTATAGCGGGAGCACTTTGTTCTCCAACTTTGAATTCAATTAAAAGTCCTTTAAGCTTATCAAAGATTTTGTTTTCCAAGTTCGCCTCAATTTGGCAAGCATCGATGGTATTAGACAAAGAAGGTGAAGACGAAGACGAAGCCTTACGAACACTCGATGTGTTACGAGGACTATACACCTTAGATCTATTCTCAATTATCAACAACGCTTCCTCAATCATTTTACACAAAAAATTACCACCCGCGGCGGCATTTAGATAATCCCTTTCATGATCATTCAAACCATTGTAAAACGTGTCAATTTGATGCAAGTCAGAAAAACCGTGATGAGGACACTCATGTAACATTTCCTTAAACCTATTCCAAGCCATTGAAAAACTCTCATTAAATTCTTGTGAAAATTTTAAAATCTCGTTTTTCAAATGCGTAGTCTTAGAGGGCGGGAAAAATTGGTTCACAAACTTAGAAACGAGATCCTTCCACGTCAATATAGAATTGGGTGGCTCTTTCTCTAACCAAATTTTAGCGGGCCCCGCTAAGGAATACGGAAAAAGCATCATCTTAATCGAGTCATTAGCAACATCCTTAAATTTGCAAGTGGCGGTAAGATGATTGAATTGGCGGATATGGTTGTGCAGGTTGTCCTTTTCATCACCACGAAATTTGTTGTTTTGGATCATCGACAACAAACCCGTTTTTACTTCAAAATTCTCCGCAAGGATAGCGGGATTCACAATAGCCTCTCCATAACCCTCGGTGGGTGCTTGAAGTAACTCCATCATAGTTTGATTCGCCATGGTTGGTTCTTCTCTTACGATAGGTTCGTAAATAGGAGACTCCTCACTAGAAAGATTAGGAGTAGGTGTTGACTCCTTTCGGTTTCTACGTTTACGTGCATGTCTTGCTTGGTTACGAGTTTGCATAAACGTCATGTACAACGTGGGGATGAGCAAAGAAGATTCTTTTTGGTGTTTTGTATTTTTCCAATTTTTTTGTGGTTTTTGATTGTTTTTACTTTTTTTTCGATTTTTGTGATTGTATTAAGTAGACAAAAATCTACAAATCTCCTCCTTAATCAAATCTCTTGATTAAAGAAGCCTCAAGGAATGAAAACGATCACGAGAAGTGAACGCCTTTGATGACTTTAGAACGTTGGTGGAACACCAAAACGTTCAAGAGGGTTTAATCAAATGAAACCAAGAATATATATATGATACTTAGATAATACTTTGGTTGGCAAACCCTCGATTAGCCCTTTTTATCTAAACACTCACAAGCAAGCGGGGAAACGAGGCGGCGCGAAGCACTTAAGAGCCTTTTTCCTTAGGGTATATTTTATAATACCCGCCTTATACCCACCTTATAGTTTGTGTTTTTCAAAATTAAGCTTCACGAAAGTATTTATCTATTTTGCCTTTTTCTTTTGGTTTGCGATTCGAATACAATGATTGAGTAATGACCTCCCAATCAAGGTTGTGTTTTCACACTTTTGGAGTACTTGTGAATTTATTGTTCTACGTATACAATATATTAATAATATTCACACAAAAAACGAAAACCGATAATACGTATTAGTAGAGTGCTACTAATACAAATACTATTTATGGTTAGTATAAAAACAACAATTTCCAAATCAAAACACAACACGCCTCCCCGCCAGCGGTGCCAAAATGATGTAGTGTTTTTACTACTCTTTAGGAAAAGAGAGCAAAATAGGGAAAGTATTAAGTGTCGGTTTAGGAAACCAAGCACTAATGACCAATGAAGTTCAAGTTCGTTTCCCAAGGAGGCAAGTGCGTTGTGTTAAGAGATGATTAATGGTTTGTGATTATAAGTTATGAAGAAACAAAATAGAAGAGAGATTAGAAGAGAACGACGGTTGCGATTGTGGATTACACTAAGACGAATAGTCGTACACGTTAAACCGTAAAAAGTGACAAATTTAAAAATTTACTCTAAAAATTCCTAGAAAATTACAATAAATCCGAAAAAATATAATTAGAGTTTACAAAAAATTAAAAATCACTCAAAACTTTTATTTAATTAAATACTAATTTTTTAATGCTAATTAAAGCCCAAAAAATCAATTTAATTAACATAAAGCCCAAAATGAATTTTTTCAATTTTAAACCTCTAAAATGACTTAACTAAATTTATAACTATTTTTGAAAATTTTAAAATTAATAAAAACTATTTAAAAATAATTAAAAACTATTTAAACTTACAATAATTCTAAAAATTAATATAATGACAATAAAAATATTCTAAAAATTGTAAAATTCTTAACTTAATGTATCTGAACTAATAAAAATGAAAAAACTTGAAAAATCTAAATTTTAATTTTTAATAATTAAATAATAATAAAATATTAATAAAATCCAAAATTTATAAAAAATTCTAAAGAGTTGTAAACTAGCTTATTTTAACCTAATAAACACAGCACTGAAGTTGAAATTACAAAAATACCCCTATTTGGCCTAGAAATGGGCTAAAAGTCCAAACAGACCCCTTAATGGGCTATTTAAGGCCCAATAAGAGAAATGTTGTCTAAATAAGCCCAAAAGCTCCTATCTGACTTAAAATTTGATTTTAAGAACAAAACTCTGAAGGCCCAAAAGCTGAAAATGTGTATAAGCTAGCTTATTTCAAAGCAACTTATTCTTAATGGGCTTTTTGGCCCATTAAACTATAAGTTGATGCCATAAGCTCAAATTAGACACACAAGCTTATTTTGAGTTACTTAAGAGATCTGTAAAAAGAAAATTGGAAAAAGCACAAGGAATAAGCTTGAATAAGCTAAAAGCTATCTTCACAAAACGAAAAAATAGTCCTTTTCGAGTTCTAGGCCACCCCACGAGCTGATTAAACTTTCAAAAGCTTTTAAATGACTTAACTAAGCTTAATCAACAAAAAGTTTTTCAATAAGCACACTCAATAAGCTGAAATAAGCAGATAAGCACTTGTTTAAAAGTCAACCTTATGAGTTTTCTAGCAAAAAGTCAAACCAAGGTCTGATAAGCTCCAGATCAAATAAATGGGTCAAATGATGAAGATCTATCACAAAAATAAGTTGTTGCAAGTCTGGATAAGCCAATATGGCTTATAAATAAGCTGGATGAAAGTTAACACTAGCAGGGGCTAGTTTTGGGTGTTGAGTAGTGGGAACTTTTCCGACTGCTTGACTTTCTTGACTTTTTGTCTTATATGACTTTTTGTTGGAATCAAGTTACAAACAAGGCACCCTTGTGATCAGTGAATCACAAGGAGTCAGAAACAACAAAGAAATCACACTTACAAACAACCAATCAGTGCAGTTAATTCAATTAATCACCAGATCTCACACAGACATGCACAATAAGCAGTTATGACTTTAATAAGCTGTTTAAGAAAAATTCAGCCAACCAAATTGCACAAAAGCATACACAAGCTATATTTAATTCAGATGAACATAAATTAACAAGTTACATGCATTGGTTCAAGGCCTAAATCAAGATTCAAGCACACAAAGGTTACTGATGAACACTAAACAAGCAGATTTTTCACTTTGCTGATATACTTGTCCAACAAGCCAATTTTAAACACTCAAATCTTGTTATCAGGTTACACAAACTTTGATTTAACACCTTTTATCCCTAAACATGCATATACTCTAGATATTTCCAAAATATTATGTCAAAATCAGTCAAAACAAGTGAGATATGGCACAATCTTCAATTTGAGGTTACAAGACTGAAAACTTGCAGGTTTTAGTATTAAACAAAGTGAATAGCAGATACCAACAATGAACAACTCTTTCCAACAACACAATAACAATCTATGATCTAAAACAGGTTAACCCAAACACCCTTTTATATTTTCAAATCAAGATTTTCAAATCAAAAGTATGAATTAGGTTAGCACATGCATACATAAGCATAAAAACATCAAACATAAACAGGAACAACAAGATTTGGAGCCCAAGAACAACACATACACAAGCAGAACTCAAATATCACAAATATCCAAATTTCTATCAGATTTTGAGATTAAGGGTTCAAACCACATGGATGTACATCCACACCCACGTATGTTTGAGCTTATGTGCTAGCAAGAACAAGCACAAGCTTCTAATATCAAGCTGCTAAGATGGAACAAAGTTAGAAGCACAAATATCAAAAACAGATAGGTGAAAAATGGCAAATCAAATCTGATTGATGCAACCTTGTTCCCCACACTTGATTATCCTCAAACTATAAGCTCACAACACCTTGATAAGCTCCTTATCAGGGTGTATAGATCACTTATAGCCCAAGAATTCCAAGGTTTAAACCAAGCCTTAGCAAAATATCAGATTTTTCACTCTTGTGCAATTTCTTGCACAAGGTTTGAAAACAAGTTTTGAGATTCAACATTAGTTAACATATGACAATAACAAGCAGTAAACAAGATTGGCACTTGACTTTTCTTCACAGTTTCAAACACATTTCATTAACTTGAAAATGAGATTTACAGAAAAGTGAACAAGGAAAAATTCAAGAGCAGGGCTCAAAGTGAAACCCTAATGCCTTTATATAGGCTACAAACTAATGCTAAGAAGCTAAAAAACGTAACCCTAATGCTGGTGAAGTCCCTAAAATGCCCCTTGAGTTTTTAAATATCTTGGACTCATGTGAGGGAGAATTGGCTGTTTGTGTGAGGTGTCAAGGCTGCAATTGTTATCAAAGGCTTGTATGAGAGCTTAGGATTGAAGCTAAATCTTGGGCGTTGGATTTACTGGCCATTTTTTCATTTTCCCCAAAGGTGGTATAGCAGGGTTTATCATGTGAGCTGTTGGGTGACATGGCCAAGGGTTAAAGGGTGGGATTATGTTTAGTCTCACCTTAATCTTAAATCTGGAAGGAATTAGAGGCTAACATCAAGTATTAAGCAAATACCCAATTTTGCTTAAGAACACCAAGAACAAACGTTTGATCTTTGTTTGTGTTTAAACCTGGTGCTTAGTGCCTTAATTAAATATTTAATTAAGGTTTGTTAAGGCAGTTGTGGGTGGAAGGTGATGTGGAAGCAGGATGAGTGGTGATTGGTGGAAAAGTGGTAGTGGGGCACGTGTCACCCCACTACTGGTTAAGGTATCTTTGATGTCTGCCCATTTTAGCCCCTTAACTTCCTTTCTCTTTTCACTTGTAAATAAAACAACCTTAAATCCGAATCCTTTGTTATTGAAGTTTTAGTTTTCACACTTTTGCCCCAAATACTTTTCCAAAGTATTTTCAAGGCTGATTTGGCACTTTCTTCATAGATGATGGTCTTGACTTGTATGGTTGACTTCTTGGAGGACTGAAATTGACAAGTCATGATTAATGAGGGACCATTTTTGCCATTTCTTCAAAGATAAGGGTCCTTTTTGCAATTTGACATATTTAAAGGACCAAACTTGTAATTTCTTGTAACTTAAAGGCCTTCATGGTATGTTTGACTTTGAGGAGGACTAATATTGACAATTTAATATTGTTGAGGGACTAAATTTGCTAACTCTTCAAAGTGGAGGGCCCTTTTTATAATTTTGACAAACTTTAAGGACCAATCTTGTAATTATGAAGATACAAGGGTTTAAAGTGTCAATTCTTCAATATTGGAGGACCCTTCTTGCATAATCTTCAAATCTTCAAGGGTTTTTCTTGGAAAATCTTCATTAGGGCTTGGTTCATTGTGCGGCTTCGTTTCCCGTGTTCGTTTTTGCATGATTCTTGTGATCTTTTGTCATTTTCTCAATATCCGTACCTAAAATACACAAGCAACAAACACAAGCATATATTTGGCCATTTTCATGATATTTAGTGCATTTAAAGCCCTTTTGGACGATGAGACTATGTATAAAATTGTGATCCAATATGTTATCTTTTGTTTTATTTAAAATTAAAAAAAAAATAATCTACTGCATCACAGTTATATGTTTGATGCATCAACTTAAGTAGTTAATGCATCACTGTAATTAGTTATTGCATTAAGTTCGGTGATGAACTTTAATGCAGTAACTTATTATTGTGATGCATTAACTTATTAACATGATGCATCAAAATATATAATCGCGATGCAGTAGATTATCTTTTGTTTTATTTAAAAAATTAAAAAAAATCAAAAAAATTTTTCGAAAAAAAATCAAAATTTTTTTTCGAAAAAAAAAATTCGAAATTTTTTTTTTCAAAAATATTTTTTTTTTAAATTCAAAATTTTTTTTAATGAGGTGTCATCATTATGTGGCATGGTGATATGGCATAGTGACACATATCACTCTCACAATCCTTCCTATATTTTTATTTTAAGATCCCTTCTCATTTTACCCCATTCCTATATATATGTATATATATATATGTATATATATATATATATGTATATATATATATATATATATATATATATATATATATATATATATATATATATATATATATATATATATATGTACTTTAGCTATCCAATTTTTACTGTTTTTGAACATATCAAAAGTTTGTTATAATCAGAAAGTCTTACCCTAACCTATTAGATTAGCCCTACATCAAACCTCTTATTTAATATATGAACTAATTCTTATGTTCATTTAAAGGTCCAATTGTACTCCTACGTACCCTAACCATCTTAAAACATTAATTGAAAACACATGATCCAAAACATGTTTTGACCTCCGACTGTTGTAACCTGTTTTTGACCCACTTCCTGACCTCCAATTTAGTTCTTGTTTCTTGCATTCAAAAGCATACTCAAATACCTTTCAAGGGGTATAAGATTCGATTAATGAATCTTTATAAAACTCTCGATATGATCAAAACAATTGACTTTAAATTCTGCCCAGTTTTTAATGACGGATTTAATACAATTAACGTAATTAATTACCCATAACCTATTTAATTATAAAACCTAATTAGTCTAATCATAATTATATCATTAAAACTCAGATTTTAATTTATACCTAACCCTAGATCCATCATATTGATTTACAAATGCATAAAAACAAATTAATTAAAAGGGTACTAAAGGTTTTACCTTAAAAATAATAGAAGACAAAGTATTTTATGAATAACCCTAAAAGTCCATGAATGACATGTGTTTTTAATCTCCAAGGAAATTATGATTGTTTCTGTTAAATAAAAACCTTATATATTTTTATTACACACTCCTAGCCGAACCCAAACACAATTTACCTTTTTTCCATTTCCCCCTCCCCTTTGGTGCGTCTTCCAAACTGACTCCCCCTTCAAATTTTATTATTTTATTATTTTTTATTACTTATTAATATATTATTAACAATACCTTAAATTATATTAATTTATTTCAACTCCTAAAACCTCCAAAACCTTAAAACCGTAAAATTAGTCAAAATTACGCGTATATCGTAAAAGACGTAAAAATATACAGTTTTATAAAAACTCTTGAAATATGAAATAAACTAAATAAATAAGTCCTAAATGACTTAAAACAATCCCGTAAATTATTCCCGAGACTTAATACCTCATCTGAGACCTCTAAACGCTTAACCTTAAATCGTAAAAATACGATTTACTATAATGCATATACGTATACGTAAAACACCGAAATAACTCCATTTCATTTCATAGTCACCATAATGTGAGCTCATGATTCATGAAATATCCGTTCATCGATTTACTTATGAGTACCCTGTACACATAAACGATGTCCAATCCAACCTCATGCACACAAACCAAACACGTAAACACATATAACACATAGTTTGTAAAACCCGCTTTAATAATCCTAAGATCATTAAATGCACGAAGTTACCATTAAATTTAAACTTTGTAATTAATTAATATACGACATGCATCACGACTATTTATTACGAATATTATGTATATTAATTAATTATCATAAGTATTATGTACGTAAACACGAATATTAATATACGATAAGTATGTACGTACGATATTAAGAAAACGTTCAAGTAACGAAAGCACGATAATTAAATACGAACATACACGATAATAATTAGACAAGAAAAACAAACATAAATAGTATAGGGGTGTTTGTTGGCGTCGGCTAGAAGGAAAAGAAAGGGAGAACCAGGCCTTGGCCCATAACCATTAACCAAATTTAGTTTAATAAAAAGACAGGAGGTTTCATTAAACACTTTTATAGGAAATCAAAACCCTAACCCCTCTCTTCGTCTCTCTCTTTCCGCGGCACTCTAAGAACACAAGGAAGGAATTCGTTTTGATTTTGTTATTAATACGGTAACGTGTACGTGTTCATTCCCATTTTAATCCACGCATTGGTATCCCTCAAATCCTTTTTCTTCTTTTATTTTTAATTATGTCATGATTAAGATTTATTAAGAATAAAATAAGAAAACATGTGAATATGTTAGATCAACCAAGAATAAAATAAATAAAGGTTTTGTGGGGGTGTTTGTCTCGATCGCAGCCAACCGAGACCACTAGGGTCTCGGTGGTGTTGTTTGTCCAGCAGCCGCAACCCCTCGATAGGGTCGGCGTTGGTTTTGAACCACCAGCCGCAAGCCTTGGGTTGGCGGTAGTGGTGGTATGGATGGCAGCCGCAAGGACCAAGACCCACAACGGGTATCTTGGCCTAGCTTTGGGAACCGAGACCCACTTGGGGGGGTTGCTCGATGGGTAATAGACGCAGGCAGGGGAACCCCAGCTTCGGTTGGGGGCTGTTTGGTTTGGCGCAACAGCGAGACGAGAGCCGTAGGCTCTCGGTGAGTTGTTGTGGTCGGTCGTTGGGAACTTAACTTTTTTCAGAAACACGTAATTAAACCAACATGTAAATTAAGTTATGTTATGTTTTAACTAATTTAGTTATTAATTAACTTTGGTTTAATTAAAATAAAGCTTATGTTATGTTTATTTAAATAAGACCATGATAAAATATGCATGTATATTTATTTAAATAAACTTAGGTTATAGTAATTAGTTATTTAATTATTCATGAACATGGATTTAATTAATTAAAACATAGGTTAAAATAATTAATATCTTTTATGGTAAAGTTTAATAACATGCATTATGTAATATTATTAATTAATAATGAACTTATAATAACATGACATGATATTATTAATTAATAATAAGCTAAGTATTTATTAACTATTAAATTTTATATTATAATAATACATGATAACCAACTGCCTTAGAGTAGTTGGCCACCAACTACCGCAAAAGCACGCAGTTGACCAAGTCAAGCGAAAGTGCGGGGGTTCGAATCCGGCCCCCGGCTTGGTGAGCCAGTGTTGCCTAGGTAATTTACCGGGATATGCCTTCCTTGTTGGGTTGGGGGCTCGGTACCAAAAAGGTACACGGACTTAAGATGGTTCCGCCAAATACCATATTTTAATAATACATGATATAAAATAAGCATATAATTAATTATGAAAATATATTAATTATGGATTTATATTATATATGGCAACATGATAAGTATGGTAACATGCTATTTATGGTAATACATTAAATGAGGTAACATGCTATTTATAGAAAAGTGCTAATTATGGAAAATTTTTATTTTTAGAAAGTTACTATACATAGAAACCTGCTATTTTTAGAAAGATTACTCATTGTATTATAACAAGTATAATAACACTTAAAACATGAAACACATTAATCTAAAACACATGAAACATTAAGAAATACATGATTAAAACATGAAATAATAAGACAAGACAAGAACAAGTATAATAAGTATACACGTCAAGTAAACTAAATAACAAGTATGTATAAGTAAGATCGAGTCTTATTCATGTCCCTCCATTATGTAGCTATTGTGAAGTCGGAGTGATCGTCTACGTTCGTTTTCGTCTTCATTTACTGGACATAAGGTACGGATATTCCGTCCTTCAGTAAGGACACTTCTTTCCTATATTAGGATTTCCTCGTTTGCATCCATCTGTTTTCCCCAGTAGTTTAAGTGTCTTAAACACATCAGTATATGTATTATTATTTTAGATTTCCTGAGCTATATACATGCATGATAGTTTCACCTAGTTATGGGGGTTCCATAATCATAGCACTAGAGGCACCAGTGTTATGACTCTTCTACGGTGAGAGTGATTGCTCGCAGCGTCCCTTTACAGTTTTGGTCTACATTATTATTATCATGTGGGGCGAATGGGTGTATCCTAGGACAAGTAGTATGATTTCATGGTAACTTTGGTGTGTGCCTTGCATCCATTACAGGAGCTGATCCCTCCACTCATTTTATATATTAGTTAGAGGCAGCCTCTCTAATTGCATGACAAGGTCACCCCTCCAAGTATTCATGCACGTGGATATAACATGAGCAATATGGGCTCTCGGCATATTTAAAATACAGATTTTCAAGATAAACTAAACATAAGTCTTTTCAAAATATAAACCAGTTTTATGAACTTAAACCGGGTTTTCCAGGACATACATTTATTTCTGCTGCTATTCATTTTATTCATTTCTTGCTTATGTTTATGATTTACATTCCATGTTATATATCCGCACACTGAGCGTATTGCTCAGCCGTATTTCTTTTTCCATGTCCCAATACGGCAGGTACTAAAGGGAAAAGCTAGGAATCCAAGAGTACGTACATGGAATGAGGCGCCATCTTTCTTTCATTCTTTAATGCATTTACATACTTTGCTTTGCTGGACATTGTTTAGTCCTTTCCTTAAATTCTATACTTATGCATTTCTTGTGTGGAGCTTATGTGGATCCAATGTTTGTTTCCGGATTCTTTTATGGTCATTTAATGTTTTAGACATTTACCTTGTATGCTTTGATGACATGCCATAATTATCATGTGATATTCCATTTATCAAAATGGGGTGTTACAATTATGGTATTAGAGCCAAGGTTTCAACCTGTAGGCTCTTAAAAATCGACCTGTGACTAGTGGGTAGTCATCAACGTCTTCCTAGAATTGACAATTTGTTCTCTCGCATTCATTTCATGTATCATTGTTGCATGAATTTTGACTAAGTAATGGTTGGTACAGGACTGGCCTTATTTAGTCGCATGTGCTTTTATTCGAATCATGTTGCTTGGTGAACCGACCCATAGGCGTTCACATTAGTTCATATCTTGTTTTGATGAACCGACCCATAGGCGTTCATCCTCGCTATGTCAATTTTGTTTCATGTCATTTACATTTGGCTATGCCTTCTTAAACTGTTTCATGCATTATTTTATTATGTTTACCATATGTTCTAATCAGATTAATCATTTCATTTTTCATTTTTAAACTGTCAGATGGTCATGACACATGAACAAGAGCTACTAGCAGCTGTCCAAGCAGCTCTGCAAGCCATGCTTCCCCAAATCAGGAACCAAATTCGGGCTGAATACCAAAATGCCCCGAATCAGAACAACAATCCTCCTCCTCCTCCACCGGTTACTTTGTACACTTGGCTTGAGAGGTTTAACAAGCAGAAGCCAAGATCTTTGACAAGGCTGAGACTTCATCTGATTCGAAAGACTAGATTTCGCATATGGAGAAAGTTTTTGATGCTATGGGATGTGATGATGTCTACAAGGCAAGGTTGGCTTGCTATAAGTTTGAAGGTGTTGCCCTGCATTGGTGGAGAGCTTACAAGTTAGCTAATGGAGGTGAGGTTTGGCTAGCTGCATTGACTTGGGATCAGTTCAAGACTTTATTCTATGGGCAGTTCTTTCAAACATATGAGCAGGAAGGACTCAAGAGGGACTATCTCTCCATTCGTCAGAAAACTGGAGAGACTAGCACTGAGTTCATGTAGAGGTTTCTTATGTTGGCTGGATTTCTAGGTGCAACTGCGGGTACTGCAGAAGAACAAGCTAAGCACTTTCACTAGGCTCTGCACGCCTCTACGGCAGCTCGTTTACTTAGTGCTACTTATGCTAATGTGGCACAAGTTAACGATGCAACACGTAGCTTAGAAATGCTACATGAGCGTGATGACTACGAGGAAAAAGCTCGTCCCGAGAAGAGGTATAAATTTAAGCCATCAAGCGTTATCATTTCATTTCAATCTTTATGTTCATATTATACCTTTTCCTATCCAATTGTATCTTCAGGAAGAAGGGTTGAGACCGGTCCCAACCGGCCACTCAACAGAATGCCAAAAAGGGCCACAGTCAATCTAACGACCATTATGGATCTGGCAAGAGGAACGGTAATGACAATTACCGTAACAACAATAGCCAGTCCAACAACAGGTCCCTAAATTCTTAAGCTTTTCTATGTTCAGTTGCTGTATGTTTTTACATACTAATATGTCAGCATCATAAACGTGAACTTTGTGAGTGGACGCGACCAAAATGCTAAGAGTCAGGAGTCCAACAACTCGACTTCATCTAGTAAACTATCATTTAAACTTCAATGCAGTCATGTTTATGCCAAGTAATCATGTCTCATGCATATTTCTTAACAGGCTCTCAGGTAGCAAGGGTACCTCCAGGAGGTTACACCTACCCCGTATACACGACTTGTAGTCGAAGACATCTCGGACCATGCCGTAAGTCAGTCGACGTCTGATTCAAGTGTGGACTACCAGGACACATGTTGAATGAATGTAAGATAGGAGACACTGTTGGTACTTCTAGTGCTGCTCTTCTTAAGCCACCAGCTTCGGGATGTGTCTACACTACCACACGGGACCAAGTTAATAAGTCCTCAGGTACTATCACTGGCATCCTCTTTATGAACAGACATACTACGTGTGTTTTATTCGATACTAGTGCTACTCATTCAGTTATATCCTCTACATATGCCACTAGTATTAATAAAATCCCTACACCATTAGAGAATATTTTATGTATATCTACGCCTATGCGAGACTCTGTGCGTATTACCCAAGTGTACAGAGATCTTCCACTAGAATTCGATGATAAGATTCGCCTAGTAGACGCACTTCCTTTGTATATGTGCGAGTTTGATCTCATCTTAGGCATGGATTGGTTATCCAAGCATCATACCATAACCGATTGCCATACTTACGGGTTATCTTCGGCGATGTTCAAGCACCAGAGTACATTCACAATGGTTTTATACCAGGAAAGTCTATACAAATCATCTCTACGTTAGAAGCTCGCGCATTACTATCTCATGGTTGTGAGGGTTTCTTAACTTCAATTTAGGATATCACTTCCAAAGTTCCATCAATCCGAGATCAACCAGTTTTTTTAGAATTTTGCGACGTATTCCCGAAAGAAACTCCGGGTATACCACCTACTCAAGAAGTAGAGTTTAACATCGAGCTCATCCTAGGAGCTCAACCAATCTCTAAGGCTCCTTATCGCATGTCTCCCATAGAGCTTAAGGAGTTAAAATATCAGCTACAGGAATTACTGGAGCGAGGTTTCATCCGACCGAGTGTGTAACACCCCACTTTGATAAGTGGACCGTTATGCGTAATTATGGCGTGTCATCAAAGCATGCAAGGTAATATGTAGCAAAACATACATGACCATAGGGAAAACCGGAATCAAACATTGGTTCCCAACATAAGCCCAAAACATAAGTAAAGTAAATGAACTAGGAAAGACTAGACAATCATAAGTATATGGCAAAAAGGAGAAGTCTATGGCAGCTTCCATACTATGCACTTCATCCAAATGCTCGAGTCCATCCTTGGGTACTTGCCGTTTTGGGACATGGAAAGGAAAGTAACGACTGAGCATAACGCTCAGTGCACGGATATATGACATAGTATAAATGGCTGAAACATAAATAAGACTAATAGCAGCAGAAATGTATAAGTCTCGGAAAACCTAGTTGTCTGTCATGTTAACTGGTTTTAGTTCTGAAAACATATCTTATGTTACTTATGAAAAATCTGTATTAGTTAATGTACCAAAAGCCAATATAGGTCATGAGGTCAACAACGTGCATGAATACTTGGAGGGGTGACCTCGTCATGCAAATTAGAGGCGATGCCTCTAATTAACTGGTAAGTGGGTAGGAGGGATCAGCTCCTTGTGAAGGATGCAAGGCACACACCACATTCACCATAAAATACTGACCGAAACATGTAACTAGGATGCACCCATACGCCCCACATGATAGGATATAAATATAATAGCTAAATAACTGAAAAGGAACGCCACGAGCTATCACTCCATCGTGGCGAAGTCATAACACTAGTGCCTCTAGTGTTATGGTTATGGTACCTCCATAACTAGGTGAAACTGGTCATGCATGTATATGGATAAGGTAACTAATAAAACATAAGCATTTAATCTATGACTATTGGGGAAAACAGTTGGCTGCATACGGGAAATCCTAATGAAGGAAGAGATTGTCCTTACAGAAGGACGGGAAATCCGTACCTTGTGTCCAGTGAACGAAGAAGACGAATGGAAGAGAGTCCTACTTCGATCTCAATAATGCTACATAAATAGTATACGTGCATAAGTATTCTGATTACTGAGTACGTAACTGGTTTTATACCATGTCTTAGCTTGTTTTATATGTTCATGTCTTGTTTTACTGATTTTAACATTATGTTGTGTTTATCATGTATTCTGGATATTCTGATTAAGTATTACTTGTATTTCTTGTATTATTATACTTGTTGTGTAATAATAAATAACTTTCTAAAAATAACAGGTTTCTTAAAAAAGAAAGTTTCCAAAATTAGATTAACTGCTTAAAATAGATAAGTTTCTAAAAATAGAAATTTTCCAAAATAGTAAGTTTTCTGAAATAGAAAGTTTCCATAAATAGAAATAAGCTGGATTAATAAGCTAATAAGATAAGCTTAAGTTTTACTGATTGAATATACTAAGTCATGTGATTAATAGTATAGTTTATTAATTATAACATGTTAATTAAATAAACTATATGTTATATGATTTAATTAAATATAATCATGATTTAATTAAATTAAAGTGTATATAAATACTTAGGTTAAAACATGTATTAATATTGTATTAATATAACCTAAGTCATGTTTATTAATTAATTATATTCCATGTTAAAATAATTAATTAATACTATAGTATAATTAAATAAATAAATACTTAGTCTAAACTTGTAATTATTAATTAATAACAATATTACATAATATTATAACTATTTATTAATTAATAATAATCCAAGATTTACTGATTAAACTTTATAATTCAATTAACTAAGATTAATTAATTACATGTACATGAATAATTATATAAATAATTATTTAATCATAAGCTTTATTTAAATAACATGTACATCATAAACTATGGTTTTAATCAAATAAAACTACACATAAGTTACACATGTAATTAATTTATTTAAGATGTATTAATTAAACTAACTAGATTAAATAAAAATACATGTATATAAGTTTAGCCAAACACACCCTTAAACTGTCTTTAACCCCAAAAACAAATTGCCCCTTAACTGTCCTTACACTGCGAACCTAACACACCCTTAACTAGTTTCATAGTACATGCTGTCAGTTCAAAATTCCCACCGTTTTAAATAATTTCCCCCTGGTGCTTATTAAGGTTCCCCCTGCCCGAGTCAAAGTTCCCACCGAGACCACTAGGGTCTCGGTTCCCACTGCATGACCAACCTGCACGCTGGGGTTTGCCACAGACAGACCAACCAAGCCACTGGCCTTGCGACTAGTGGTATTTAATCACCACCGAGACCATAGATGGTCTTGGTTTGTGGCCATACGAACGTAGCCCCCCCAAACGACACCCCATTTTGTAAATCTTATTATTAACATGTTTTAATCTCTTTAGGATTCGAAATCAGTGATTAGTTAACCAAATAACAACATAAAAAACGGAATTAGGGTTTATTACTTGTTTTATGGTTTAGGAATCGAAACATACTCAAACACTTGTTTCTTCCTGGATCGACTCTAGGTTTTCCCTTGCTTGTTCTTGTTCTTGACGGCAGCACGTAATGAATAGAAAACAAAACGATCGACCATGTATTCTTGTTGAAGTTTTAGGGTTTCTGCTTTGTGAATGTCGACTGAACAAACAAACAAGCTTTCCCCGACCTTTTATTTGTGTAAGGGGGTTCGGTCCAATTAATGGGCTTCGGCCCAACTGGCCTTCCCTTCCTTGTCTAAAACAGCCCAAAACCCTTTTTTTAACTAACTCGCGACTAATAAAGTTACGCGTATTGTGTTTTAAGCGTCGTAATTTCCTTGGTTATCTTAATACTTATTAGACGTAAATATTACGTACGTAATGACTTAACGTGTTTGATTTAATATACGTAAATATAATCGTGTTAATTATTCGTGTTTACGTGTTACGTAATTATTAATTATTCATGTTATTATAATTACTTGTACGTAACGACATTCATCGTATTAATAATATATGTAAGTACATAATTATTTGTTCTTGATTTTATGTTCATGATTTTATGTTCGTGATTTCATGTTCATGATTTTATGTTCGTGTATTGTTAATAATTATCGTGTACTAACACGTATTTATTACTTATCGTGTAATAACACGTACGTAATTCTCGTAACTAATATTCGTGACACGTGTTCATGTTATAAAAGTAAAGGTTTTATATGTACGTACTATTATAAGTGTACTGTTCATGGTAAAAGCATGCGGGTTTTACAACTCTTCCCCCCTAATAAGAATAATTCGTCCCCGAATTATAGATAACGTAAACTGAAAGAAAATGTACGTGGGGCATGACGTGCCTGGAAAGAATATAACTGAATTACGAAAAGATGAGAGGATAAAATCCGGATGAATTCCTCTGTTTCCAAGTGGATTCCCTCTCGAAACGGTTCCTCTACTAGATCTTGACACATACGATAATCTTGGTCCTCCCGACCTTGACTTGAAAATACGTAAAAGTTCATGGTGATCAACATAAGATAGATCCCCTGAATTTGATCGAGGAAACAAGAATTAACGTGCAAGGGTAACTGAAACGTTATGTTGCAAAATAACCTCAACTAACTGGTAATAGTAACGTTCTATCAATGATGCGCGAGACATATTGAAACGTAGTACGTGAACAATTGTGAACGTGATACGTGAACAATTGTGAACGTGATACGTGGAGATATGGTGAGTGTAATGTGAGATAACATATGGTGATCAACGATACGTGTACCATATCCTGAACGTGATAAGAGAACGTGGAATGAACGTGACATGTGAAACATATCGTGAACATGGAATACGACGGCGGTAACGCCAAACGCTATAAGGCGAGACATGAAATGTGACGCTAAACGTCTATCTGAGGATACAGAGTTATACTAAACTTAAGTCTGGTCTCTCCAGTTCTTGCAAAACTTCCCAGAACAAAAATTAACGTAAAATCGTAAGCCAGGATACGATCATGAATGTGAATAGTGTCATTAATGTGAGCGTGAAAGCAAGTCATAAAATTAGAACAAGGACGTAAGCGTAAATAGGGAGTACAAATGCGAACCTTTTTCTGGCCCGATAGCTGAGGGATTACCAAGTGATCGGATGAGCCTTGGCTGGAACATGTCTGATCAATCTGTTGGTTCTGGAATCCTTGCGGATGTAAGGATGTTAATCCCATTCAATCCATAACACAAGATTTAGAGGAGATATTTAGAGAGAGAAAGAGAAGAAAGTAGAGAGAGAAACAAGAGAGAATTTGGAAGGTTAAACACTTTTAGAGAGAGAAATAAAATGGTAACCAACACCCTCTTCCACATGTGGAAGAGGGTTATATATGCCACGGCCTAAGGCCTTTGTGGGCTTCATCTTGGGCCGGGCTTGGCTTTGTTTTGGGCTTACGCCCCTAACTTATACAATATTAGCTTAAAGTCCAAGCCCGGTTTTCCCGACTAACCTATTACAATACAAGACCATTTAACGACTGAGATGACCTATTACATTCTTGTTCGACTATATAAAATATAGGGCTAACAATCTCCCCCAATGTATCGGTCATCTTAAAATGCTTAAAAAGCATAAGATGGTTGAGTGAATACATTCTTGTAGAGGAGATCTTCCTGCTTTGGTCTTGTATCTTGGTCTTGATCTTGTTTGTAACAGCTTTGTTCCTTCATGCTTTCGTGATCTTTATCTTGATCCTTTGTCATTTGACTTTGAGTGTTTGAGATCTTCATATGTACTCCTTGTGACTAAGATGACCTATTACATTCTTACATTCTTAGGTATCTTGATTATCGCTATCTTGTGCTCTTGTGACTTCTGAATCGACATTGGTTACACAGCTACGTCACCTTCTTGATATGCAGTAACATATACAGACACAGATGAAATGGCTTTGAACATTTCACCCTAACTCGGTAGCGTTTTACCTCCGGTCGGTGAAGACCGTTAAACGGTATTAAATACCGTACGTGTGATCAGATAGATTCGATTAAGAACCTCCTTGACAGGGTTTCCCGGCGGTAGTAGCCAGTTCTCTTTACTCGACCGTCTCAAAGCAGATTGTGAACGTAAAGAGTGAATCATAAGGACAAATTATCCGTCTGATTAGAGTCGTCAATTCAGATTTCCTGGAACAAGTTTGATTCTAAAAGAATCGCACCATTGTTGCTTTCCAGTTTGTCACAAGCTTGATTCATAGAGAATCTTGCGAGTTACCTACCGCAGTGCTGTTTGATGTTGACACTGGAAGGATTTCCATTCGTCACTGTGAACACTAATGAGTGTCACTCTGAATGTTCTAGCAAGATCACATGGATTTTGCGAAGAAACCTGGAATCAAGTTTGAATCAATTAAGAATCCAAACTTAGTTTCTTTCTAGTTCTCACAAGTTTGATTCGTGTAGAATCGCACAAGTTACCTACCATGAGCTTGTTTGATGCTGGCTCAAGCAGGATTTCCATCTTCATTGTGAATCGTATCACTCAGATGTTCTGGCAATATCACAAGGATAATGCGTAGGACTCGATTGTGTCCTAATGAGATGATAAATTGATCTCGTTTGGCTCTAGACTCAATAAGTGCATTTTTGGTAATCGGAGGCTGGAGCAGACTGCCACCTTTTCAATATTAACTGACTCGGAGTGAGAAAGTCAATAGATACGTGTTGATCTCCGTGACAATGAGACAAGTTTCTTTTGAGAGAAACTCGAATGGCTAGGGAAGGGTTGTGCATCACATCACTGGGTCCATGACACTTGTCTTCAAAAGATGTGTTAACCCGGTTTCTACCTAAGTTGCACAGAATATTCAACTCCTTCAATGCTTACCAATACGTCATCATTAGCACCTTGTTGTGATTGTTCTAGTGCTAACTTAAGTAATTGGTCCGCATTCAGCTTCATTTCACTCCATCTTTCCTAAGGACAACTATTTCTAGCTATGGAATGTCCTTGGGTAGATCCCTCCGGTTCTGGTTGGATCATAGGATTTAGTTTCCTATCCTAAACCACCTTTTGACTCCATCGTTCCGTCGTGGATAGTAGGTTGTTTTGGGTAAAGATCGTAACCATAAAACCATTGAAAACCATTCAAAGTGCTTGATAAAAATCAAAACTTTTAACACTTTGAAAATTTTATCTTTTCGAAAAGCTCCCCCTACACACATGCATCGATATACGAAATAGTTTGTCATGTGAAGGAAAGAGTTGCACTTGAGTCTTTAAGATCACATGTTGCGATATATTACATTTTAATCACATTTTCTCCCCCTATCTCTAATATAAAAACATCATATTAGAGATACTAATTGATTAAAATATGACAATTTCTGAAAACCGATTGGGAGAGAAACATGTGTGCACGTATGAAGCATGGAACATTTTCAGTCGGGTCGCTCCCCCTCAACAATATATGTGTGTCTTGAGACAAAATTTGACAAAATTTTAGAAAAACGACACCACAAAATATGTTGAGGTACGGAGTTGAGATGCCTTTTCCGATATAATATATTACATTTGACAATTTCATATCATTTTCGGAATGTGTTGGATACATAAAATATGACAATTTTAGAGATGTACCCAACAACATTAAAAGGCTTGATTTTAAAACGCTCCCCCTCAAAAATTGATCAAAATAACATATGACAATTTTGAGATATAAAAACCACTTATGAGGAAGGGAGTGTTGAACACACAATTTTGAAAGATTTAGAAAAACCTTTTGAGAAATTCTTGAAAAATTGTGTTCAACGGTTTTAAAATAATCAGGATAGAAGACTTCTCTTCTATTGATTAGGGAAAGCGCACTGAAACGTACACTTCCCTTTTGGGTCTGTTTTTCATGAGCTCAAAACTTTGATTGTTTTGTGACTAGCTCATGACCGAGAAACATAAATTTCCCGTTGTGAAGGATAAGTTATCATCCGTGATAAACTTTCCTTAAGTTGAAGTTCGAGTTCTAAGATGACATTTACTTAGAAATCATTTTTCATGAACTTAAAAACTTTGAATGTTTTTATGAGAAGCTCATGACCGAGAAATATGAATTTCTCGTTGAGGAGGATAAGTTATCATCCGAGATAAACTTTCCTTAGTTGAGGTTCGAGTCCTAAGCTGTGATGTGCTTAGAAGTCATTGTGAGAGAATATCAAGCAGCTTCATTTGCCAAAACCTCTAAGTCTTCTGGAGTCATATACTTCATACCAAGACGGCCAACGAGATACGCAAACCTATCTTTCGATAGAGCTTTTGTAAACAAGTCTGCCAGCTGGTACTCAGTTCTGACAAAGTATAATTCCACGATGCCGCGTTCCACTTGTTTATTGATGAAGTGATATCTGACATCGATGTGCTTGGTGCGGGAGTGCTGAACCGGATTGCAAGATATGGCTATGGCCGACTTTGAGTCACAATACATAGGTATTTTATCAAAGTGGAAGCCATAATCCGTGAGTTGAGTTCTCATCCAGAGGACTTGAGCACAACACGCGGATAGAGCCACATATTCTGCTTCAGCTGATGAGAGCGAAGTGCAATCCTGCTTCTTTGACGACCAGCTGACGAGCTTGTCTTCCCCTAGAAATTGTATGCTACCAGAAGTGCTTTTACGACTATCAAGACAACCTGCGTGATCAGAATCTGAAAAAGCCGTTAGATGAAAACCGGTTTCCCTCGGATACCAGAGTCCCATGTGAATGGTATTCTTAAGGTACCGAAAGATCCGTTTAACCTCTTTGAGGTGCTTTTGAGTAGGTCTGGCTTGATATCGTGCACAATAGCATGTGGCATGATGAATATCAGGCCTGCTGGCTGTAAGGTACATAAGTGACCCGATCATACTGCGATATCGCGTTTGATCTACGGGATATGAGTACAAGTCAGCGTCTAGGGATGTGGTCGACAATGGTGTACCAACGCGAGCACATGAGGTCATACCATGCTTTTTAAGTATCTCTTGAGCATACTTAGCTTGGTTAATGAAGATACCACGTGGGGATTGATGAATCTGGAGGCCTAAAAAGAATTTTAGCTCCCCCATCATTGACATTTCAAATCTGCTGTGCATTAATTTTTCAAAACGTTTTGAAAGTTTTGGGTTCGTAGAACCAAAAATAATGTCATCAACATAAACTTGCACCAGCATTATGTCATCCCAATATTTATTAGTAAAGAGAGTAGGATCAATAGAACCTTTGGAGAATCCTTTGGACACCAAGAAGTTTGAAAGTTCTTCGTACCATGCCCTTGGAGCTTGTTTAAGTCCATATACAGCCTTCTTGAGACGATAGACTTTGTCAGGATGATGAGGATCGATGAATCCTTCCTGCTGATTCACATACACTTCTTCCTTCAAATGACCGTTGAGAAAAGCAGTTTTAACGTCCATCTGAAAAACCGTGAAGCCCTTATGTGCAGCATAAGCAAGGAATATCCTGACTGCTTCCAAACGAGCGACTGGAGCGAATGATTCATCGTAGTCTATGCCTTCTTGTTGACGGTATCCCTTAACCACAAGACGAGATTTGTTTTTGATGATGGTTTGTTCTTCATCTAGTTTGTTTTTCCAGATCCATTTGAAATCTAAAATTGACATTCCATAGGGTCGGTCAACAAGTTCCCAAACATTTAGGCGTTCAGACTGATGAATTTCGTCTTGCATTGATTCAATCCACGCATGATCAGTCATGGCTTGTTTGATGTTTGTAGGTACAGTTGAACTCACGGTGAGTGCATACATACACACATCGCCATCGGTTTCGAGTTGTCTGCGTGTTCGAACCGGTTGTGAAGGATTTCCAATGACTTGCTCCAATGGATGATCACGTGTCCAATGGTGAGTGGATGGATATGGTTGGTAGAATGTATGCATGTTGGACGGATCAACATGTTGAGTAGAAGACTCTCTGACTTCGCGTACCGGTGTACCGAACGGATTGATAAATTCTTCTTCATCAGGTTGTGCATCGACTACTTGATTGTTGTTTCCTACTTCAGCATTGACGGTTGGTGATGTTGGTTGTATGATGGTTTCTAGAGTTTGTTGAGTATCCAATGGAATAGTCTCTTGAGCAACGGTTGCTGAAGTAGAGGCAGTTGTGTCTTGTTGATTTTGTTCAGGTGCATCAGCAGTATTGACAGCGGAAGGCTTTGACACAACTTGATTGTTTCCATAGTAATATTCATCAAACATAGGATCATATAAGTCAACCAACTCATTCATATGTGTCGTATCCGTCGAGTCTGCTGTAGGAGTACTTTGTTGACATTCTTGCACGGGACGTACACTGTTGTGTGTAGGTGCCATTGCTGGACATTGAGGTGCGGGACTTGAGCTGTTGTGATCAAGTACCATTTGTGGAAATTCGTCAAAGTTCACATGAATTGTTTCGACAATAATCTTTTTTCTCTTGTTATAGACCCGATATCCTTTCGACAATGTCGCATACCCCACAAAAATACATGCATCACCTTTTTCTTTCATCTTGTCGAGATTCTCACCGTCTTTAAGAATGTAGCATAAAGATCCAAATACGTGAAAGAATTTGACAGTAGGTTTCCTGCCATTGATGATGTGGTAAGGTGTCTTTTCATGTCTAGGGATAACGAGAGAACGATTCTGAGTATAACAGGCAGTTGCAATTGCTTCAGCCCAGAAAAATAGCGGTAATTTTGAAGCAGAAAGCATTGTTCGAGCTGCCTCAACCAAAGTACGGTTCCACCTTTCGACAACGTCGTTTTGTTCAGGAGTTCGAGCAATAGACGTTTGATGTTTGATGCCTTCTTCTTGAAAGTAAGATTGCAAGTTCTTGTTCAAAAATTCAGTACCCCTATCCGTTCTTACGGTTAAGACTTGAGCTTGAAGATTGCGTTGTATCATTTTGAGAAAGTTTTTGAGAACCTCTGGTGTTTCATCTTTGGACCTTAAGAAGAAAGTCCATGTGTATCTAGAATAATCATCAACAATCACGAAAATATACTTTTTCCCGTTAATACTCTCTACACGCATGGGACCACATAAATCCATGTGTAGAAGTTCCAATCGTCCTTTTGAGCTTGGGGTAGTCTTTGATTTGAAAGACTTCCGTTTTGCTTTCCCCAACTCACAAGAAGAACAAAGATGGTCTTTGACGAATTTTAACTTTGGGAGACCGGTCACAATATCATTTTTCAAAAGCAAGTTGATGGTGTCAAAGTTGAGATGTGACAATCATTGATGCCATAACCATGCTTGAGATGAAGAAGCTTTAGCCATTAAGCAAATTGGATTTATTGAAGATGTGTCTTGAAGAGTTACTGTGTAGAGATCAGAACCACGAGAACCTTTAAGAAGGTCATTCCCATCGTAGTCTCTAACATAGCAAGTAGATTTCCGAAAAGCCACTTCCAAATCCGCATCACAAAATTGACCAACCGAGAATAAATTGTGATTCAGTCCCTCGACGTAATAAACCCGTTTTATAGTGATATTCCCTTGAACCAAGTCTTCATATCTAAGTATCGGTGCAAATTGATCATTTCCAAACCGTACCGTACCCAGAAACTTCTCCACGAAGTTAATGAGAAGCTTGAGATTTCCCGTCATGTGCTTTGTGCACCCGGAGTCCATTATGAATAGGATGATTTCGACGAGCTACAGAAGAATTAGAAGACAATGTAGCATTTGACAAATAGGAGCCCTTGATAGAAACGGGTTCCAAAATAGTAGTGGGCCTAGATGCAAAGTCTACAGGCAAGCTGATATTCCTAGACCCAATCACTAAAGTGGTTAACTTAGGTACCCATTTGTATCCGGGTGGTGTAAATCTTGAATACCCCCGTGTACATGTCCTAATCATGTTCTCATATAGCTTCTTTAAACTGTTTTGTTTACGCAGAGTAGTGGAGTCTAACGCACATAATTTCTTAAGTGGTTGATCAGTGGATTGGTTCAAAGTTCTTGTGGGTTCTCTAGTACTAGTGGGCACAGGAATAGGCTTCCTAGTTCTAGTATTCACGCCATTATGATTAAGAGCACAAGCATCATGATTGAAAGTATGAACACATTTTCCACATTCAACACAAACAGATTCAACATTCGAGGTCTTAGCATTTAAACTGTCATTACAAGCAGTTACAGACGTTTTATTCTTAGAAAACTTAAAATTCCTACGGTGGTCTTCTACTTCCAACTTCTTTCCTTGACTATTGTTAGGCATGACCTTATCTTGCATTCTATTGCTCTTAAGCTGTGGTCCGCTAACGCTAGTAGTGGGGATTACTCCTGTAGAAGAAGACACACGTTGATTAGTTTTCTTAATATTATGAGGTAACCGCGATGTTCCAATTTGAGTGGGCTTATTGTTCATCTTATACATTCCAGGTGCTATCACATTGGTACTCTTATCATTTCCTATCTTAGGCAAAGTCTGTGGGGATTGTCCCAAAATAGATGATTTAGGGCATTTAACCGTATTCGGTTGACGAACGGCGGATGGTTTACCCAAAACAGACTTTCCTTTCATTTTCTCAATGAGTTTCTGTAACTCACTTATGGCTATGTCCCTTTCTTTTAGCTGAGCTTTCAAATCATTTATTTCGAAATCTTTTTCATTTAGTAGACGAAACGAAGAAGCTGACATTTCTTGACACTTTTTATGATTATGAGATTTTTCACCTTTTTGTAAAGCAAGTTCAAGAGAAATGGAGTGTTTCTCAAGTTGAGAAAAACTTTTCGAAAGTTTGTTATATGACTGAATTTGTTTCGAAAGCTCTACTTCAAGATTGCGACATTTCGCGTCCGATTCTGACACTAGACATGCTACATGACAATATTGATCCAGATCGGTATACACACCAAGTATAGCATTCATATGGTCAGCATAAAAATATTCCTTAGAAAGTCGATCAATTTCGTTAGAAAGTTGGTGTTCTTGTGTCTTTAATTTAATTTGAAGAAAATCAACTTCATCTTCAAGAGATTTGACATAGCTTAAATCAGTTAACATTTCCTCAGTGAGAGCATTATAAAACATTTCCACATTTTTTGAAAGATCATCAATGGTTGGAACAATGCATTGTTGAATGACGACTTCTACTTGTGGGTTAGGTTTAATATTCCAAATGGTATCCCTAGAAACTTTTTCATAGTCGACGACACCTTTGTACAAATTTAAAACCCCTTGTTTTATAAACTCAAATTGCTGAACACTTTTGCTTTCCTCATCCCATTTACGTTTTTCATCCAAAATTCGCTTTTCTAACAAAATTGATTGCTTTTTGAAACTCCTTTTTAAAGAAACTTTCTTTTGTGGTTCATCACTTGGTGGTGGAACACTATTATACATCTTTTGTTCTTTTGAAAATTCTTTTTGAGGGACAAACTTAATATGATTGTTAGAATCAAAAAGGTTTATTAAATCACTTAAGTTTGATCGACTTTCTTCTTGTTGACGAATGATTTCGTCGCAGTCAGGGGAAAGCATAAGAGCAAGATTATCAACATAACAACCGATATCATAAAGAGCAGGCTTGGTACTTTGAACTTTCTTGAGATATTCAGGCTTGACAAAACTTGTTTTCATATTTATATTGAGCATATTCATAGTTTGAATAGACTGACCCGTTTTGTTAACAATGTTGTTTAACGTGTCGACTCTCTTTTCCAAAGCAAGAATTTTTTCAATATCCTTTTCTTCACGAGTTTTATAAAGCTCAGTTTGTTCTTTGTTAACCGACTCTAATTCAGTAATTTGGAGTTTATGTAGCAGCAGTTGTTCTTCAAGTTCTGATATCTTCTGTTTTGACATATGAATTTCGTGTGTTACTTCAGAACAATATTGTTCGTTGAGCACCTTACGTTCATATACCAAACCATTAGCTATTGCAACTCGTCGATCAGCTTCTTTTACATAATCACACTCTTTAAGCCTGTCTATCTCCTCGGCTAAGGATGTGTTTGCTTGCTTCAAACGTTTATTAGCATCTTTGTTTTCCTCAATTTCATGTTTTAAAGAATCAATTATAGACGCAAGCAAATCACGGTCCTCATCCGAGTCAGTATCCTGAGCAGCATTACCTTCATCATTACACATATGCTGTGAATCCGTAGAGATATTGCTATCCTCCGTGTCCATTACATATGTGTCATTGATGCTTTCGGGTTGCTCAGGATGCCGTCGTTCATTAGCAAATACATTATAGTTATCATTTGTTGGTACCTTTTCAATTGGCTCAGTATCAAAGATAGGTCCAGAAGTATCAGCAGTCTCTGGAAGCACTTCTTAAATCTTTGCCATGTACACATAATGTGCCTCTAGCTCTTGATCATCGGCTTCATCATCAATGTCATCACGCCAGTCAACTTCATCTGCTGTTAGTGGAATTCCTGCTTCTTCTTTCTTACACAGCAGCATCTTTCCTTGTGATACCCTGAGTCCTTAACCCGTTTTGGCTTCTTGCATTCCCTAGCCATGTGCCCAAATCCTTTACAGTTGAAGCATTGAATCCCAGTCTTCTGCACAACCGGAGTGCCTACAGTATCTCTAGCCTCAACTTGATTCAGCATCCTCTGATTATCATACCTAGCATCACGATCATACCTAGGTGCATGATCAACTTCCTTATATCTAGCATTGAATGATGATCTGAGGTTGTTGTTGTTAGGTTTGTAGATCTTCTTCTAAGTTGTGGTGAGTAAAGACATGAGTTCTTCAATCTTCTTGTCCCTTGAAGTTTATTCATCATCACTGTCTCCATCTGACTCGGTGTCATACTTTGGAGGTGGAGTGGGGACATTTGCTTTTGCTTTGTGTTTAACAGCAACTAGAGGTTTGGTGGATGAGCTTGATGACTTTGAGGAATGAGTAGGTGGTTGTTGACGGGGAACGGGTTTTGTTGAAGTATCAGCCACAAAAGCAATAGAATTAGCAGACCGTTCTGCCTTTTCAGCCCTTAGTTCATTCACTTCATTCTGATGTTGTTTCAAGATATCATAAAGTTTGTGGTAAGATATAGTCTTGATATCCTCCCTTTGTTTGACCAAAGTCACAAACCTTTGCCATTTCGGTTTGAGTTGAAGTAGAATTTGAACATTGGCATGATGATTGGAGATGGTGCACTGATTTCTGACAAGCTCATCATCATTTTGTAGAATCTCGAGTAATATGAGTCAATGGATTCACCATCTTCAGATGTGAATTTTCCAAACTCCCAAAGTTGATTAGTCTCGAGATCTTGAACATTGATTGACTCACCTTGCTTCAATCGATGAATTGCATTCCACATTTCCATAGCATTAGGACATGCATCAACTGTGGAATAGATATCGTTATCAATTCCAGTGAGTATGAAATTTACAGCATCAGCTTCAGCTTGGAGGAGTTTCTTTTTCTCAGCAGAACATGTGTCAAAATCCTCCATAGCTCGTATAGTTGATGAAGTACCATCCTCTGCCTGTGTTGTAATTGGTCTGAATTCAAAAACTGGAGGTGGATTCTCAAGGCAGTGACGAAGAGCAGTTCGGTTTTCTTTTCCATCGAGAAATCTGAGAAAACGAGATCTCCATTGAACGTAGCAACCGGCAGTGAGCACAGGTGAGTTACCGTTGCCACCTTGTTCCAAACGAATTTGATTAGCAGTTGCAATGTTGATGTTGTTGTTAGACATGGTGAATACTTGTGGTTGAATTGCAGATCTTAGTGGATTTGTTGTGATGATGTGTGGTTAAAATTGAAATTCCGAAAATTCAAAAATTCTTTTCTCAGCCCGACAATAAATTTCTCAGTCTGACAAAATGGTAAGCCGAAAAATTTTGTATCGCCAAATTTTGAATTTGAGTTAGAAATAGCCAAAAACTAGTAGGGAAAAAATTTAAATTTACTTGACCTAAAAATTTTAACTCTTTTTTTTTAATCTTCGTGTAAACTACGTTCTGAAACTAGTCTAGATAGTGGCTAAGTCTAAAAATTACTCAAACAAAATACCCATCGGAATGTCCATCGGAATACTTATCGGAATGTCCAGATCGGAATGTCCAGATCGGAATGCTCAGATCGCAATGCTCAGATCGCAATGCTCAGATCGGAATGCTCAGATCGGAATGCTCAGATCGCAATGCTCAGATCGTAATGTCCAGATCGTAATGTCCAGATCGGAATGCTAAGATTGTAATGTGCTGTCGCAATGTTAGATCGGAATGTGGCTGAGACAATTTGGACAGAGTAACGACTTAAAAAACCCTTAAACCCGTCGGAATCCCAGATCGCAATGCACGATCGGAATATCCTGATCGGAATAAGGTATCGCAATACAGTAATCGCAAAGTAGAATCCTAAGATTATTACGATCAAATCCCACACAATTGTATTTCCGATGGTAACAGTTGCTTGAATTTCGGAATGAAGAGAAACAAGAAATTTCGCAAATTTTGATCCAAAAAATTTGTGTTTTAGCGAAAACCAAGATACCCAAATCACTACTACTAGTATGTAGATGATTTGTATCAAGAAAAGACCATAAAAACACAAAAAGAAAAATGGGACGTGAGATATAGATAAAAAAAGCCACGAAAAATCAAGGACACCACACACGAATCTTCAATCACCTATCCACTATAGGCTCTTGATACCAAATGTTAATCCCATTCAATCCATAACACAAGATTTAGAGGAGATATTTAGAGAAAGAGAATAAAGTAGAGAGAGAAACAAGAGAGAATTTGGAAGGTTAAACACTTTTAGAGAGAGAAATAAAATGGTAACCAACACCCTCTTCCACATGTGGAAGAGGGTTATATATGCCACGGCCTAAGGCCTTTGTGGGCTTCATCTTGGGCCGGGCTTGGCTTTGTTTTGGGCTTACGCCCCTAACTTATACAATATTAGCTTAAAGTCCAAGCCCGGTTTTCCCGACTAACCTATTACAATACAAGACCATTTAACGACTGAGATGACCTATTACATTCTTGTTCGACTATATAAAATATAGGGCTAACAATCTCCCCCAATGCCGCTCTTTCACTTGTCGCTGTTGGCAGCATGATCATGAATCCGATATTGGAAAAGCGTTTAACACCCTAAAGTCGATTGGACATGTTATCAATACGTGGAGGAGAATAACGGTTATGATTGGTGATTTGTTTAAATCGACGGTAGTCGACAAAAATCTCATGTTACCGTCCTTCTCCTTGAAGGTTCTTCTAAAATGTATGGGAAGATTTTGGAATAATCAGCTGTTTATGCGTAAAAGGAACTTCGATGGTCGTGTCTTAACTGACAGCTAGAAATTCAGCAGCCATGGATAACAAAGCACGTGCTTGTAAAGCATATATAATTTGTACAGATTTTCCTGATGGAAAACCATGCTGAATGTATTCAGAAGCCTGAACATCACTATACATAATCATGAATCATAGCATGGTGTGTTGTTCGTAGTCCACAATTAGGATTTAATTCAACTCGTATCTATACGAGGTAATGCGTTGGCAGCTTTGATCTTATCATTAGGCCGAAGGAAAACGTTCGTATACATGGATGATACGAATGGCGTCCTTTATGGCCATGAATATATGAAATATGGGTTCAATAAGTGGAAGTGTCATGGAGTGAACGTGACAGATCTCACTGGATGTGTTTTGACTGTCTCACTCAGAACGAACCCTGCGTGCCCACCCGTGAATAATATGCCGGTGATGGTACTAAAATTCTTGTGGCCTCATTAATACATGACACCACAAAATGGATATACCATTTGAGGGTACCCTGAATTTCTTAGGGATGTTCCAGAATTGGACGTGAGTCATGTGTCTTGAATCGTGTCTTGGGAGGTATAAGCATGACACGTGTCTTGACTGGTGTCTTGACATGTGTCTCGAGACGTGAAACAAATAGAACTACATATATTAGGTTATCATGCCAGAATTGGCGGATCGGTTGGAATACTGATCCTTTGTATTTCTGATCACGTCCGTGGCTGGAGCTTCGGTTGCGATTTCTATGATAGTTGCTGTCATAGTAGTGGTTACTATCGTCCTGTCTGTCAGTTCCATGACGGTCATTCTCATGACTGTGATTCATGTAATTATTCAGCTGAGTAGCCGGCTGGTACCAGTTCACACTCATATGACTGAAACGACAACAGAATGACGTGTGACATGTCACTAAGAATTAAGGACAATGACTGATGGGAATCGTCTGGTGGTGAAGCATCCTCTCGTCTGATCGCTTTGATCTAACGCCTTAGTCTTCGTCTTGTAAGATCTCCAGGTTGTGAACAACATCAACATCTCGTAGCGTCTCTAAAATCTGCAGCATCAACCCTTAGTAATCATCTCCAAGCAATGAGCGGCATTAACAATTTGTAGAGTATCAGCAAGTGAAATACGCACACGGGATACGGTACATGGAGTACACATGGAATGCACATGAATTGACCGGTATGGGGTCGATCATCTGACATGATTTTAAAGGAAAATAATTGGTTAAACGATTAGAAAGACCATCATGATAACCTGGCAATGATAGTATATACCTCATTCTGGTTGCATAGAGAAACGCTAACGTGTGGTTAAACGAATTTCAATGATGATTTTCCTAAAAGCATGATTAATGAAAACCAACTATGACTATCATGAAAGCAAGATTTAAATGAATTCCAACAGTGTCTTGCATAAAAGCATAAACAACAAAAGAGACGTAAGACGAAATCACATGAAAACGAAATCATCATGAAGAAACATGAAACAACTTAACATGAAGGAGTATATAACATAATCAGCATGAAAACGAAGTTAACCATGATAGTATGGAAACATACTTGACATAAAAGACATAGTAACTTATGAGGGGACATGAAAATTTTTTTATGCCAATAAATCATGAGAAAAATTATATGTATGAAACAGTGCGTGAATGCATGATGCAGTTTATAAAAACCTTTATATGCGCGAGGGTAACGCCTATGGTCAGTTTACCCAAAACAAAAGACATGGCAAGGGGACGCCTATGGGTCGGTCCCAAAGTTAAAAGTTTCGATAAAAGCATATGCGACTAAATAGGGCCAGTCCTGTACCAACCGTTACTTAGTCATAAACCTGCGACAATGATACATGGAATAAATGAATGAAACTCAGCTGTCAAAACTTAACAAAAAAAATAATTTTAGGTGACCAGTTATGAACTACTAGGGTTCAATTCACATTAGCCACAGTTCACAAGGAACATCGTGCATGAAACAATGACACGTAACTAAGTATGGATGACGGTTGTTCAGTCCATATTAGTAAAAGTAACCCTGATGAAAACATCATGGTTAAAACAACAAGGTGCTGAAAATATCATGGTTAAAACAACAAGGTGCTGAAAACATAAATACATGGATTAACAAGCGTTGGATTAGGAAGCTCCTGATGAATACCCACTAGTCACAGGCCAAGTTTTAGAGCCTACAAGTCGAAGCCTTGGCTCTGATACCATAATTGTAACACCCCACTTTGATAAGTAGACCGTTACGCGTAATTATGGCGTGTCATCAAAGCATGCAAGGTAATATGTAGTAAAACATACATGACCATAGGGAAAACCGGAATCAAACATCGGTTCCCAACATAAGACCAAAATATAAATAAAGTAAATGAACTAGGAAAGACTAGACAAGCATAAGTATATGGAAAAAAGGAGAAGAAGTCTATGGCAGCTTCCATCCTATGCACTTCATCCAAATGCTCGAGTCCATCCTTGGGTACCTACCGTTTTGGGACATGGTAAGGAAAGTAACGGCTGAGCATAACGCTCAGTGCACGGATATATGACATAGTATGAATGGTTGAAACATAAATAAGACTAATAGCAGCGGAAATGTATAAGTCCTGGAAAACCTAGTTGTCTGTCATGTTAACTGGTATTAGTTCTGAAAACATAGCTTATGTTACTTATGAAAAATCTGTATTATTTAATGTACGAAAAGCCAATATAGGTCATGAGGTCAACAAGGTGCATGAATACTTGGAGGGGTGACCTCGTCATGCAAATTAGAGGGGATTCCTCTAATTAACTAGTAAGTGGGTAGGAGAGATCAGCTCCTTGTGAAGGATGCAAGGCACACACCACATTCACCATGAAATCCTAACCGAAACATGTAACTAGGATGCACCCTTACGCCCCACATGATAATATATAAATATAATGGCCAAATAACTGAAAAGGGACGACACGAGCTATCACTTCACCATGGTGAAGTCATAACACTAGTGCCTCTAGTGTTATATTTATGGTACCTCCATAACTAGTTGAAACTGGTCATGCATGTATATGGCTAAGATAACTAATAAAACATAAGCATTTAATCTGTAACTACTAGGGAAAACAGTTGGCTGCATACGGGAAATACTAATGAAGGAAGAGATTTTCCTTACAGAAGGATGGGAAATCCGTACCATGTGTCTAGTGAACGAAGAAGATGAACGGAAGAGAGTCCTACTTCAATCTCACTAATGCTACATAAATTGTATACGTCTATAAGTATTCTGATTATTGAGTACGTAACTGGTTTTATATCATGTCTTTGCTTGTTTTATATGTTCATGTCTTGTTTTACTGATTTTAACATTATGCTGTGTTTATCATGTATTCTGGATATTCTGATTAAGTATTACTTGTATTTCTTGTATTATTATACTTGTTGTGTAATAATAAATAACTTTCTAAAAATAACAGGTTTCCTAAAATAGAAAGTTTCCAAAATTAGGTTAACTGCTTAAAATAGATAACTTTCTAAAAATAGAAAGTTTCCAAAAATAGTAAGTTTCCCGAAATAGAAAGTTTCCATAAATAGAAATAATCTAGATTAATAAGCTAATAAGATAAGCTTAAGTTTTACTGATTGAATATACTAAGTCATGTGATTAATAGTATAGTTTATTAATTATAACATGTTAATTAAAAAAACTATATGTTATATGATTTAATTAAATATAATCATGATTTAATTAAATTAAAGTGTATATAAATACTTAGGTTAAAACATGTATTAATACTGTATTAATATAACCTAAGTCATGTTTATTAATTAATTATATTCCATGTTAAAATAATTAATTAATACTATAGTATAAATTAAATAAATAAATACTTAGTCTAAACTTGTAAGTATTAATTAATAACAATATTACATGATATTATAACTATTTATTAATTAATAATCATCCATGATTTACTGATTAAACTTTATAATTCAATTAACTAAGTTTAATTAATTACATGTACATGAATAATTATGTAAATAATTATTTAATCATAAGCTTTATTTAAATAACATGTACAACATAAACTATGGTTTTAATAAAATAAAACTACACTTAAGTTACGCATGTAATTAATTTATTTAAGATGTATTAATTAAACTAACTAGATTAAATAAAAATACATGTGTATAAGTTTAGCCAAACACACCCTTAAACTGTCTTTAACCCCAAAAACAAACAGCCCCTAAACTGTCCTTACACTGCGAACCAAACACACCCTTAACTGGTTTCACAGTTCATGCTGTCAGTTCAAAATTCCCACCGTTTTAAATAATTTCCCCCTGCTGCTTATTAAGGTTCCCCCTGCCTGAGTCAAAGTTCCCACCGAGACCACTAGGGTCTCGGTTCCCACTGCCTGACCAACTTGCACGCTGGGGTTTGCCACCGGCAGACCAACCAAGCCACTGGCCTTGCGGCTGGTGGTACTTAATCACCACCGAGACCATAGATGGTCTCGGTTTGTGGCCATACGAACGTAAGCACCCCCAAACGACACCCCTTTTGTAAATATTATTATTAATATGTTTTAATCTCTTTAGGATTCGAAATCAGTGATCAATTAACCAAAGAACAACATAAAAAAACGGAATTAGGGTTTCTTACTTGATTTAGGGTTTAGGAATCGAAACATACTCAAACACTTTTTTCTTCCTGGATCGACTCTAGGTTTTCCCTTGCTTGTTCTTGTTCTTGACGGCAGCAGGCAAGGAATAGAAAAAAAAACCGATCGGCAATGTATTCTTGTTGAAGTTTTAGGGTTTCTGCTTTGTGAATGTCGACTAAAAAAACAAACAAGCTTTCCCCGACCTTTTATTTATGTAAGGGTCGGTTGGGTCAAATTAATGGGCTTCGGCCCAACTGGCCTTCCCTTCCTTGTCTAAAACAGCCCAAAACCCTTTTTTTAACTAACTCGCGACTAATAAAGTTACGCGTATTCGTGTTTTAAGCGTCGTAATTTCCTTGGTTATCTTAATACTTATTAGACGTAAATATTACGTACGTAATGACTTACCGTGTTTGATTTAGTATACGTAAAAATAATCGTGTTAATTATTCGTGTTTACGTGTTACGTAATTATTAATTATTCATGTTATTATAATTACTTGTACGTAACAACATTCATCGTATTAATAATATATGTAAGTACATAATTATCTGTTCGTGATTTTATGTTCATGATTTTATGTTCGTGATTTCATGTTCATGATTTTATGTTCGTTATTATAATTATTATTGTTAATAATTATCGTGTACTAACACGTATTTAATACTTATCGTGTAATAACACGTACGTAATTCTCGTAACTAATATTCGTGACACGTGTTCATGTTATAAAAGGAAAGTTTTATATGCATGTACTATTATAAGTGTACTTTTCATGGTAAAATCATGAGGGTTTTACAGAGTGTATCACCAGGGGGTGCACCAGTACTTTTCGTCAACAAGAAGGATGGCAACATGCGTTTATGCATTGACTATCGTGAGCGGAAACACGATTAGGAACCGTTATCCATTACCAAGGATCGCTGATCTGTTTGACCAACTTCAGGGTGCCAAACAATTCTCCAGGATTGATCTAAGATCCGGTTATCATCAACTACAATTTAAAGAGCAGGATATTCTCAAGACTAATTGTCGCACCAGATATAGCCATTATGAGTTCGTAGTCAGGCCTTTCGGACTCACTAATGCTCCTGCGGTTTTCATAGACCTTATGAACCGCGTCTTCCATGAGTACTTAGACAAATTTGTTATCGTCTTCATCGATGACATCCTCATCTTCTCTAAATCCAAGGAAGAACATGAAGAACATCTACGTATTGTGCTACAGATTCTTTGTTAGAAACAGTGGTATGCCAAATTTTTTAAGTGTGAATTTTGGCTCAACAAGGTGGCATTCTTAGGCCACATTGTCTCCGCAGAAGGGATTACTATGGATCTTGCGAAGGTTGAAGCTATCACTAAATGGCCAAGACCGACGTCTGCAACTGAGGTTCATAGTTTCCTAGACTTAACTGGTTATTATCGTAGATTCGTGGAGAACTTTTCAAGACTAGCCTTACCTTTTACTAAGTTGATGCGGAAAGGAGAAAAATTCATTTGGACTGATGAGCGGGAGAAGAGCTTTGAAGAACTCAAGAAGCGGTTAGTATCTGCACCTATTCTTACTCTCCCATTTGGTACAGGTGGATTTCAGATCTACAGCGATGCTTCGGGTAAAGGACTAAGCTATGTACTCATGCAACATGGGAAAGTGATTGCATACGCATCACATCAGCTAAGCCTTATGAGGAAAATTATCCTACACATGACTTGGAGCTACCAGCAGTAGTCTTTGCACTTAAAATCTGGAGACACTACCTTTATGGTAAATAATGTGATATGTTCACTGATCAGAAAAGTCTCAAGTATATATTCACTCAGAGGGAACATAAAATGAGGCAGAGGAGATGGTTGGAACTACTCAAGGATTATGACATCAATCTTCAGTATCATCTTGGCAAGGCGAATGTAGTAGCAGATGCTCTTAGCAGGAAGTCGGGCATTATAAATAACATCAAAGTATAAGAAGATACCATAAGTGAATTTGAGCGATTAGACATTGAATTCCTAGTACGTGGACAACATGGATACTGGGCTAATATGAGAATTGAGCCAGACTTAATTTCTTAGATTAAGGCAGCCCAGAAAGACGATGGTGAGATTTGGGCTATCATTCAGAATCTTGTCGGCAGACATAATTTTGTTTAGACGAAGAAGGCATATTATGGCAAGGAACTAAGCTTTGTGTTCCGGATGATCCTACACTACGGGAAGCCCTATTGGCAGAAGCTCACAGCTCTCCATTCTCTATTCATCCCGGATCCACCAAAATGTATCATGACATCAAACAATATTTTAGGTGGATTGGTATGAAGCAGGATGTTTCTACTTTCGTATCCAAGTGTCTAACTTGCCAGCAAGTTAAGATCGAGCATCAGCGGGCTAGTGGTTTACTGCAATCCTTATAAATCCTCGCATGGAAGTGGGACAAAATCTCCATGGATTTCGTCACTGGACTTCCACTTACTCAGAGCAGACATGATGCTATATGGGTCATAGTTGATCGTTTTATCAAGTCAGCTCATTTTCTTCCAATTCGCAAGGACTTCTCAGTCAGCAAATTGGCTGATATATTCCTTAAGGATATCATACGACTACATGGAACTCCTTCAGACGTCATATCAGATCGCGACCCTCGTTTCACGTCAAAATTCTGGAACGGTATGCAAAAAGCTTGGGGCACTAAGGTTAAGCTTAGCACTGCCTTTCATCCTCAGACTGATGGTCAATCGGAGCGTACGATTCAGACCTTAGAAGACATGTTGAGGGCTTGTGTTGAATGGTCAGGAAGTTGGGAAGACTACATATGTTTGGTAGAGTTTGCCTACAACAATAGTTGTCATGCAAGTATTAAGTGTGTACCATTTGAGATGCTTTATGGTAGAAAGTGTCGTGCTCTAATCTGTTAGGATCAAGTTAGAGAACGAATCCTTGAAGGACCAGAAATGATAGAGGTGATCAATGAGAAGGTTTCCATAGCCATGGTGAAGCTACAGGAAGCTCGTGCTCGATAGAAGAGCTATGCTGATAAACATTATAGAGATCTATCATTTAATATCGGCGACCATGTTTTCCTTAAAGTATCACCAGCACATGGTGTTAAGCATTTTGGACTCAAGGGCAAGCTCAATCCTCGTTTCATCAGACCATTTGAAATCCTTGAACGTGTCAGTGAAGTATCATATCGTCTAGCTTTACCTCCCCATCTATCTCACGTGCATGATGTATTTCATGTATCCTTACTCAGAGGGTACAACTACCATCCATTGCATAAAGTTATGCATCAATTCGAGCAGATTCGAGAGGATCTATCATATATCGAGGAACCCGAGAAACTCCTCGATCGCCAAGAACGAGTCATGAGGAGAAAGATGATTCCATTCGTTAAAACCCTCTGGAGGGATCATACCGAGTGGGAAGCAACTTGGGAAACGGAGGAGTCTATCCGGACTTCTAACCCTCTGATAACTTGATTTTACTTAGTTAAAAAAAATTAAAGTTCTTTGTCGTATGTCTAATCGAATTGAAATATGGTTAACTATGCGACTCAGCTGTCTTTGGTGGAAACAAATAGTTGTGTCGTTGTAGTAATTAAAATGTGCAAAGACGTAAATGAAAATGACGTTAAGTTAAATCTAAAACTAATTTAAAATAAAAGGCGGGAATTTAAAAGCGTGACGAGAAATTAAAAGGCACTAAAAGTAAATGACGCAAACTTAAAACTATCTAAGGCAAACTTAAAATGCAACTAAAACTTAAACTAAGGCAAGGCTAAAATAAATCTAAGGCAAGTAAACTTAAAGTGCAACTAAGGAAAAAGGCGGGAAAAGTAAAGCTTGAAAATTAAAAATTAAAAACAGAAATTAAAAAGAACCTGAAAACAGCTCATTCGGAATAATACCCTCATTCGGAATAAACATTCATTCGGAATGTCACCTTCGTTCGGAGTGTTCTTCTTTACTCGGAATATTTACCAAAAAACACTCACTCGGAACAAATTACTCATCCGGAATAACTGAACCAAAGCTTTGATCCGGAACAGTAAGTGTTCCGAATGAATCACCCTTGATTCGGAATATATTCCGAATGAACCCTTGATCCGAATGTTGAATATTCCGGATGAACAAAACTTTGGTTCGGAACTTCCTACTGATTCAGAACTTTTCTGAACAAAACCTTGATTCGGAATACTTCTTGGTTCGGAATAAATCCTCAAACCTTCATTCGGAATGTTCCGAATGAACACTCCTTGATCCGGAACTTCACTGATTCAGAACTTTCTTCTTGATTCGGAATGTTCCGAATGAACTCCTTCACTCGGAATGTTTTCTTCAAACAGCCTTGATCCGGAATATTTTATATTCCGAATGAACCAAACTGATTCGGAATAAATGATGTTCCGAATGAACACTTTGATTCCAGGATATGTCACTTATCCGGAATGTTTGCTTTGATCGAAACAATCACTACACCACCTTCACTCGGAACAACTTGTTTGAAACCCTTGATCCGGAATAAACCTGGGAATCAGTAACAAACAGCGAAGAACAAGGAACAAAGAGAAACACGAATCTAACCAAATCTTAATCAAATCAACCAAAAGATTAAATCAAACTAACCACAAATAATCAACTAATGATAATCTAACAAACCAAATCAATAAAACTAACAATAAAGCCAAATCAATCAAAACCCACTTGATTGAAAACCATAACACTCAAGAACATGAACACAATGATTAAACACAAATAATAAAGGTAGATGAGAGATTAAACAAGAAAAGTAAAGATTCAACAACAATTAAATAAAACTTACTTGAATTTAAAGGAATTTAAAGGTGCATGACAATTAAGGAAAATGACATGAAATTAAGAAGCAACTAATTAAAATGGTGGAAGAGCATAGTTTGTTAAACTAGCCAACTACAACAAATGAAGGAAAATCTAATCTATTTATAGGAGGATTAGGGAGGTGCTTAGGAAGCTTCCTCCCCTCTTTCTTCTTTCTTTAATTGCGTCATTAAGTCCTTAATCTTCTTAATCTTTTGACTTTAATGACTTTGTCTCGGGATTTCTTCAAACTCGTCTTGTAATTCTTCAATAAATTAGACTTGAGTTCTTCGGCTTTTAGTAAACTTCCGTCTTTTGACTTTTTCTTCGATAAATCTTCAAAATTGGTCTTGGACTTCCGTTCTTTTTGCACTCTTGATTTCTTGACTTCGTCTTTCGTCTTTTTCTTCGATAAAAGGCCGTGAATGCCCGTGTTTTCTCCACTTTTCACCTTTTCGTCCTAAATCATAACAAAAACACAAACCACGCATAATTCCGACATAAATGACATAAAATACACGTTTTGGCTCGGTTATTATTGTAATTAAGTGGTAAAAAGGATGGGTGTTTACGAACCTATCAAATCCCCTACACTTGACCATTACAATGTCCTCATGCAATGCATTAGTTACAAAGCACGTTTACACTTTTAATCACAATCAATCCATATTGGCCTTTATTAAAGAGATAGAAAATTATGAAACAAGTAAAGAAATCAAAAACATACCTTGTGGTTTTGAAAATGTCATGAATGATCATCATCCTCAAGTTTTCACTTTCTCCAGACCAAGCTTAAAAACAAGATCATTGTTATTATAAGTTAGCAAACTAACACGAACTCATGTGGGCCAATTATTTACTTAGACTCCCTTATTCCTAGGTGTATCTCTTATATTTTATTGTTGTCTTGAATGATCACGAGGATGCATTGTTGACTTATTTCGATAGTTTATTAGGCCGAAAATAAAGTGGGACGATTTAATCAATAGTTAGCTAAAGGACAAAATCTTTTAAAACTGCTTCTCGGGACCTCAAAAAGTTCATATCTTGGCATAACTCGCTTCGCGATTTGAGACCCTTCTCTGACCGATATTTGGCAGCGACTTCATACTTCAAATCTTGAGAGACGTTCTTGAAATTATGGTCTTCTCTTCATAATAGGAATTCTTTCACTTGAAGTTTTGAGAGATTCTTCATACTTGGACCACGACTTCTTCATTTTTCTCCAATCTTTATTTTGGACTTTGATATACAACGATCCGCCTCCTTTTTGGACTTGGATCTATTTATCCTCATACCTTGTTAGAGTCTTTTCGGATAGACTTCTCCATGATCTTTTGGGGAGTATTTGCTTTTCGTCGTGTGTCTCAATCCTTCATATTGATTTTCGATAAATGATTCTTCACATCACTTGGGATCTTTAGCAACAAAATGTAGCCCTCATGCCTTGTTAGGGCCTTTTCGGACTCACCAATCTTCGCATCCCGCTTCAGTAAGTTATGCCTTGGCTATGAACTCTAATCCATACCGAGCAACTTTTAAAAGATCTTGGGCTAGAAGCTAAGTAACTTTTCAAATCGTACAACCTTATTTATTGCAGATAAATTTATTAGCAAGCGATGGGAGAATAGGCTTATAATTAACTCAAATAAATTCACGAAAGAATACCAAACTTATAATTGACTCTATCATCTCTCGTTCTCCATAATTTAAAATCTCAAGGAATGAGGCTCGTGGATGCTTAGCCTATTAAATCAAAGTTTTGGGTTTTTGAGTCGGCTATAGGATCTTGCAAACTCTTAGACTTTTTCAAGTTTAGAAATCGCATTTTAAAGTTCCCTTGATAAACGACTCTCTAGGGTCAATTATAGGAACTTGCGAAAAGTTCTTGTTCTTAACCCGTGAGGGTTAAGACTTTCGCATTTTATAGCTCCCTATATAAAAGCCTAGCAAAACTTGACTTAAACACGTTAAGGATACTAGCTAGATTAAACTTAGATAAGTAAACTCGGGTTGAGTCAAAAGATTCACAACGTTTAAATATTAAAACCACTTTATTAAAAATTTATTCTAGCAAAGAAAGAAAATAACTATACAAAGGTAAAAACTAATAGGCCAAAATAGATCAAAAATTTTGAAAAATGTCGAAAAATTGATTTTCCGGTTAAAATGAGAACAAATACAAGGAAAAGACCACTTAACTTCGATAGAAGTCCCCCCTACACTTAAGATAAACATTGTCCTCTATGTTTAAGCATGTGGGAGTAAACTTCCCAGCACTTAGGACATTGTGCACGTTGTTTAAATCTCGCTAAGGAATAGACAACTAAAGAGATTCTTATTTTAATATTGAGAAATATAAAATAGTGAATCGAAAAGAGTTTAGGATAGAACCGGGAAGACGGAAACATGGAATCACGGTCGTCAAAAGTCATCAAGAGTGTGTCTTTGAAGCTCTAATCCCTGCACATGATTAGAAAGAAAATAAGAAACACCAACGGGGCTCCCCCTACACTTATGGTGAAAACAAGAAAGATAGATAGATAATTGGGTTGCCTCCCAAAAAGCGCTTGTTTATTTTAACCGAGTCACGAGCCTGACTCGTCCCCGAATTAAATGGTCCATGGGGAAGCCTCAAATGTAATACCGGGATCAAAGACCTTGTCCTCGTTCCCGGTTGACATCAACAAAGGGGAGGCGGGAGGATAAGTCTTAAATGGGAGAAAAGTCCTTTCAACATACGAAAAGTATGTGAAGTCGTGAGCCACGGGAGGTGGGGTGGGTAAAGAAATCACATTGTCATCCTCCAAAGACAGTGGATGTTCAGAAAGCGGCAAAGCCGTAAGGTTATCAATGATAATATAATCAATGTCACCTCCCGGGTCAAAGCACTCATCCTCCGTAATAGTGGCTAAAGAGGAGGATGAAAGGTGCTCGGGAGGGGGACTTGGGACAATACCTTCCTGCAACAAATTATCAAAAATAATATCCCCCTCCGTGTCATCATCATCAATACCCGGAGGTATTGAGTGAATGTAGATTTCTTCCAGCAATGGGTCATTATCTTCAACGGGAGGAATAGATGGAGGTAAAGACTCGGAAAGAGGAGGAGAAGTCAACTCTTCGATTTGAGCAATAAGAAGATGCAATTTCCGTAATCTATCGCGGAGAATCACGTCTTCCACCTCATCTTCAAGAGCAAGTTCATAGGTGAACTTCTCGTAAGCCGGAGAGAATAAATCGTCATCGCCCGCATCTCCCGTCGGAGATTGAGAAATTTCAAAAGTGAAATTCTCATAGCGTGGAGAAAAATCGGCATCATTAGGATCGACCTCTTCCGTAAGAGCAACGTCGTCCTCGGATTCCATAGCAGTAGGCATGTCACAAACCTCATCATCAAATAATTTATCGAGACCAAAATCACTAATCTCACTCAATGAATCATCATCCTTAGACGCATTAGGAATATCGAGAGTAGGAGCAACAACTTTAGTAGATGGGTCGAGAGCGTAGACATCATCGTCGTCATAATCATCATAATAGACGGGACCATTCCAATTAGGAGTGACATAGTCGGCTAACTCTTCCTTGATAACCTCCACATCTTTAAGAAGCTCATGAAGCAATTTTTGTTGTTCATCTCCCCGAGTATGTTCAATTAAACCAATTCTATCCCATGCTGTAATTAAACATTTTGGTGTAGAAAAGAAGGGAAAACGACCAAATTGGCTCAAAAAGGTGTTGGTGGTTTTCAAGATTTCGTCCACATCAAGCAAAGGTTGCCTTTCCTGATGCAAGTCAGCTCGGATTTGAGCTAAACTTTCTAGAACATGGTTTAAAGAAGTGAGTTGTTGGTCAAAACTAATTTGCAGAGAGGATTGATGATTGAGGGTGTGTTATGGGGGCTCAAAGTTATACACACTGGGATGATAGCACATAACTTTCTCAAAGACCTTCGACGGATCACAAGAAGAAGCATCGTGAGGGCCCCCACAAATATAGCACCACGGGTATGGAGAAAAACCGGGTGTGTCATGTGGAAAGCTATTACCATTGTCATAATTGTAACCCGGTTCTTGCCCGTGATCATACGGGTATCGAACCGGGCACGAAACATGCCAATGAGAATCGCTTCCACAATAGATGCACGGGGGAACAGGAGGTGGATTAGAAAAGGACGAATTAGTCGAGTTGCACCATGGACAAAAACCGAATTGTGTGTTGTCGATATCGTTTCCGCACCGCTCACATGTACACCATTGACATGAGTCGTTCCCGTATAATCGTCTCCCACACCCGACGCAATGGACATAAGAATCCATAAAGAAAATAGATAAGCAAGAAGAATATTTTTGGTGCAAAACTTTGAAAAGAAATGCTTTTTATGATTTTTCAAATGTTTTTTGGATTTTTGAAAATTTTGACACGAAAACTAACGTTCACGAGTGAACGGATCCCAAAAGCCAACGCGTCTCTAAAAAAAAACCGTTAATCTTCACGAAAAGAGCCGGCAGCGGCGCCATTTGATAACTAAGATTTTAATAAAGAGATTTTACTAGGTTGAAAGTTCGTTTCTCGGTATCTTCTCGAATTGATTTCCGGTTCAAAGTGCGACTCAGTTGTTCTTGGTAGAAAAGAAATAGAGTTGTTGGGTGTCGTAAACTAATTAAAAATAAAGACTTGAAACAAACAAAAATAAAATAAAGACGGTAAAAAGAAATACTGAAAGATAAAAACTTGACCGGAAATTAATGACGAGAAATTAAAAACGTGACGAGAAATAAAAATGAAAACTTAAAAGTAAATAAGGCAAACTAAAATTAAAGGTAAGTAAACTAAAAGTGCAATTAAGTAAAAAGGAGGGAAAAATAAAATTTAATATTCAAAAACATAAACTTAAAAATAAACCAAAACTAAAATTACAAAACTAAGGAAAAGTGCTCATCCGGAATAAATCCTTCATCCGGAACATTAAGCTCATTCGGAACATTCATCCGGAACATTTTGGTTCGAAACATTTTGGTTCATTCACCCGGAACATTTTGGTTCGGAACATTTTGAACTCATTCGGAACATTTTGGTTCGGAACATTTACTGATACGGAATAAAGGACTAATCCGGAATAAAATGAGAAAAACACTGATTCGGATTAATTACTAAAAAACATTGATTCGGAACTTTCAAAATCACTGATTCGGAACATTAAAAAAACATTCATTCGGAACTTTCAAAAATGACTGATTCGGAACATAAAAAAAACACTCATTCGGAACTTTCAAAAATGACTGATTCGGAATCTGGGTGGGGATGAATACGAAGAACAGGGGAAGAACATGAAGGCACGAATTTAATTAAATCTAATCAAAACAAACTAAAAGATTAAACCAAAATAACCAATAAACATCAACTAACAATAATTAATCAAAACAAATCAACAAAACTAACAAATAAAGCCAAATCAATCAAAACCCACTTGATTGAAAACCATAACACTCAAGAACATGAACACAATGATTAAACACAAATAAGAAAGATAGAAGAGAGATTAAACAAGAAAAGTAAAGATTCAACAACAATTAAGTAAAACTTACTTGGATTTAAAAGGAATTAAAAGGTGCGATACAAGAAATTAAAGTGCAAGAATTTAAGGTGCAAATTGAAAATGGTGGAAGAAGTGGGTTGTCAATCCACCCAACAAGAACAAATGAAGGAAAATCTAATCTATTTATAGGAGGATTAGGGAGGTGCTTAGGAAGCTTCCTCCCCTCTTTCTTCTTTCTTTAATTGCGTCATTAAGTCCTTAATCTTCTTAATCTTTTGACTTTAATGACTTTGTCTCGGGATTTCTTCAAACTCGTCTTGTAATTCTTTAATAAATTAGACTTGAGTTCTTCGGCTTTTAGTAAACTTCCGTCTTTTGACTTTTTCTTCGATAAATCTTCAGAATTGGTCTTGGACTTCCGTTATTTTTGCACTCTTGATTTCTTGACTCCGTCTTTCGTCTTTTTCTTCGATAAAAGTCCGTGAATGCCCGTGTTTTCTCCACTTTTCACCATTTCATCCTAAATCACAACAAAAACATAAACCACGCATAATTCCGACATAAATGACATAAAATACACGTTTTGGCTCGGTTATTATTGTCCCAAGTACCCCTCCCGAGCAACTTTCATCCTCCCCTTTAGCCACTATCACGGAGGATGAGTGCTTTGACCCGGGAGGTGCCATTTACTATTTCATGATTGATAACAGTACGGCTTTGCCGAGTGCTCAGCATCCATTGTCTTTGGGGGATGACAATGTGCTTACTTTACCCACCCCACCTCCCGTGGATCTTGATTTCACATAATTCTCGTATGTTAAAAGGACCTTTCTCCCATTTAAGACTTATCCCCCTGCCTCTCCTTTGTTGATGTCAACCGAGAACGAGGACAAGGTCTTTTATCCCGGTATTCCATTCGAGGCTTCTCCATGGACCATTTAATTCGGGGACGAGTCAGGCTCGTGACTCGGTTAATAAAATCAAGCGCTTTTTGGGAGGCAACCCAATTATTTATCTATCTTTACATGTTTTCACCATAAGTGTAGGGGGAGCCCCGTTGGTGTTTCTTGTTTTCTTTCTTATCATGTGCAGGGATTAGAGCTTCAAAGACACACTGTTGATGACTTTTGACGAACCGTGATTCTGTGTTCCCGTCTTCCCGGTTCTATCCTAAACTCTTTTCGATTCACTATTTTATATTTCTCAATATTAAAATAGGAATCTCTTTAGTTGTCTCTTCCTTAGCGAGATTTAAACAACATGCACAATGTCCTAAGTGTAGGGGAGTTTACTCCCACATGCTTAAACATTGAGGACAATGTTTATATTAAGTGTAGGGGGACTTCTATCAAAGTTAAGTGGCCTTTTCCTTGTATTTGTCCTCATTTTAACCGGAAAATCAATTTTTCGACATTTTTCAAATTTTTTGATCTATTTTGGCCTATTAGTTTTTCCCTTTGTATAGTTATTTTCTTTCCTTGTTAGAATAAATTTTAATAAAGTGGTTTCAATTTTCAAACGTTGTGAATCTTTTGACTCAACCCGAGCTTACTTGTCTAAGTTTACTCTAGCTAGTATCCTTAACGTGTTTAAGTCAAGTTTTGCTAGGCTTTTATATAGGGAGCTATAAAACGCGAAAGTCTTAACTCTCACGGGTTAAGAACAAGAACTTTTCGCAAGTTCCTATAATTGATCCTAGAGAGTTGTTTATCAAGGGAATTTAAAATGCGATTTCTAAACTTGAAAAAGTCTAAGAGTTTGCAAGATCCTATAGACGATTCAAAAACCCAAAACTTTGATTTAATAGGCTAAGCATCCACGAGTCTTATTCCTTGAGATTTTAAACTGTGGAGAACGAGAGATGATAGAGTCAATTATAAGTTTGGTATTCTTGCGTGAATTTATGTGAGTTAATTATAAGCCTATTCTCCCATCGCTTGCTAATAAATTTATCTGCAATAAATAAGGTTGTACGATTTGAAAAGTTACTTAGCTTCTAGCCCAAGATCATTTAAAAGTTGCTCGGTATGGATTAGAGTTCATAGCCAAGGCATAACTTATTGAAGCGGGATGCGAAGATTGGCGAGTCCGAAAAGGCCCTAACAAGGCATGAGGGCTACATCTTGTTGCTAAAGATCCAAAGTGATGTGAAGAATCATTTATCAAAAATCAATATGAAGGATCGAGACACACGACGAAAAGCAAATACTCCCGTAAAGATCATGGAGAAGTCTATCCAAAAAGGCCCTAACAAGGTATGAGGATAAATAAATCCAAGTCCAAAAAGGAGGCGCATCGTTGTATATCAAAATCCCAAATAAAGATTGGAGAAAAATGAAGAAGTCGTGGTCCAAATATGAAGAATCTCTCAAAACTTCAAGTGAAGAAATTCCTATTATGAAGAGAAGACCATAATTTCATGAACGTCTCTCAAGATTTGAAGTATGAAGTCGCTGCCAAATATCGGTCCGAGAAAGGTCTCAAATCGCGAAGCGAGTTATGCCAAGATGTGAACTTTATGAGGTCCCGAGAAGCAGTTTTAAAAGATTTTGTCCTTTAACTAACTATTGATTAAATCGTCCCACTTTATTTTCAGCCTAAATAACTATCGAAATAAGTCAACAATGCATCCTCGTGATCATTCAAGACAATAATAAAATATAAGAGATACACCTAGGAATAAGGGAGTCTAAGTGAATAATTGGCCCACATGAGTTCGTGTTAGTTTGCTAACCTATAATAACAATGATCTCATTTTTAAGATTGGTTTGGAGAAAGTGAAAACTTGAGGATGATGATCGTTCATGACATTTTCAAAACCCTAAGGTACGTTTTTGATTTCTTTACTTACTTTGAATGTTTATAATTTTCTATCTCTTTAATAAAGGCCGATGTGGAATGATTATGATGAAAAGTGTAATCGTGCTTTGTAACTAATGCATTGCATGTGGACATTGCAATGGTTAAGTGTAGGGGACTTGATAGGTGTGTAAACCCCCATCCTTTTTACCACTTAATTACAATAATAACCGAGCCAAAACGTGTAATTTATGTCATTTATGTCGAAATTATGCGTGGTTTGTGTTTTTGTTGTGATTTAGGACGAAAAGGTGAAAAGTGGAGAAAACACGGGCATTCACGGACTTTTATCGAAGAAAAAGATGAAAGACGAAGTCAAGAAATCAAGAGTGCAAAAAGAACGGAAGTCCAAGACCAATTCTAAAGATTTATCAAAGAAAAAGTCAAAAGACGGAAGTTTACTAAAAGCCAAAGAACTCAAGTCTAATTTATTGAAGAATTACAAGACGAGTTTGAAGAAATCCCGAGACAAAGTCATTAAAGTCAAAAGATTAAGAAGATTAAGGACTTAATGACACAATTAAAGAAAGAAGAAAGAGGGGAGGAAGCTTCCTAAGCACCTCCCTAATCCTCCTATAAATAGATTAGATTTTCCTTCATTTGTTCTTGTTGGGTGGATTGACAACCTACTTCTTCCACCATTTTCATTTTTCACCTTAAATTCTTGCACTTTAATTTCTTGTATCGCACCTTTTAATTCCTTTTAATTTCAAGTAAGTTTTATTTAATTGTTGTTGAATCTTTACTTTTCTTGTTTAATCTCTCATCTACCTTTCTTATTTGTGTTTAATTTTTGTGTTCATGTTCTTGAGTGTTATGGTTTTCAATCAAGTGGGTTTTGATTGATTTGGCTTTATTTGTTAGTTTTGTTGATTTGTTTTGATTAATTATTGTTAGTTGATGTTTATTGGTTATTTTGGTTTAATCTTTTAGTTTGTTTTGATTAGATTTAATTAAATTCGTGCCTTCATGTTCTTCCCCTGTTCTTCGTATTCATCCCTACCCAGATTCCGAATCAATCATTTTTGAAAGTTCCGAATGAGTGTTTTTTTTATGTTCCGAATCAGTCATTTTTGAAAGTTCCGAATGAATGTTTTTTTAATGTTCCGAATCAGTGATTTTGAAAGTTCCGAATCAATATTTTTTAGTAATTAATCCGAATCAGTGTTTTTCTCATTTTATTCCGGATCAGTCCTTTATTCCGTATCAGTAAATGTTCCGAACCAAAATGTTCCGAATGAGTTCAAAATGTTCCGAACCAAAATGTTCCGGATGAATGAACCAAAATGTTCCGAACCAAAATGTTCCGAACCAAAATGTTCCGGATGAATGTTCCGAATGAGCTTAATGTTCCGGATGAAGGATTTATTCCGGATGAGCACTTTTCCTTAGTTTTGTAATTTCAGTTTTGGTTTATTTTTAAGTTTATGTTTTTGAATTTTAAATTTTATTTTTCCCGCCTTTTTACTTAATTGCACTTTTAATTTACTTGCCTTTAATTTTAGTTTGCCTTATTTACTTTTAAGTTTGCCTTTTTATTTCTCGTCACGTTTTTAATTTCTCGTCATTAATTTCCTGTCAAGTTTTTATCTTTCAGTATTTCTTTTTACCGTCTTTATTTTATTTTTGTTTGTTTCAAGTCTTTATTTTTAATTAGTTTACGAAACCCAACAATTCTATTTCTTTTCTACCAAGAACAACTGAGTCGCACTTTGAACCGGAAATCAATTCGAGAAGATGCCGAGAAACGAACTTTCAACCTAGTAAAATCTCTTTATTAAAATCTCAGTTATCACCCTCATTTCCAGTTTTGACTCGGGTATGTCATTTCAGCTTACATGTCTTTCCAGCTTATATGTCATTTCAGCATTTAGTATCTTCTCAGCTTATCGTATCTCTAATTCAAGGACAAATTGTTCTTTTAGAAGGGAAGAGTTGTAAAACCCGCTTTAATAATCCTAAGATCATTAAATGCACGAAGTTACCATTAAATTTAAACTTTGTAATTAATTAATATATGACATGCATCACGACTATTTATTACGAATATTATGTATATTAATTAATTATCATAAGTATTATGTACTTAAATACGAATATTAATATACGATAAGTATGTACGTACGATATTAAGAAAACATTCAAATAACGAAAGCACGATAATTAAATACGAACGTACACGATAATAATTAGACAAGAAAAACAAACATAAATAGTATAGGGGTGTTTGTTGGCGTCGGCTAGAAGGAAAGGGAAGGGAGAACCGGGCGTTGGCCCATAACCATTAACCAATTTTAGTTTAATAAAAACACAGGAGGTTTCATTAAACACTTTTATAGAAAATCAAAACCCTAACCCCTCTCTTTGTCTCTCTCTTGTCGGGGCACCCTAAGAACACAAGGAAGGAATTCATTTTGATTTTGTTATTCATACGGTAACGTGTTCGTGTTCATTCCCATTTTAATCCACGCATTGTTATCCCTCAAATCCTTTTTCTTCTTTTATTTTTAATTATGTCATGATCAATATTTATTAAGAATAAAATAAGAAAACATTTAAATATATTAGATCAACCAAGAATAAAATAATAAAGGTTTTGTGGTGGAGTTTGTCTCGATCGCAGCCAACCGAGACCACAAGGGTCTCGGTGGTGTTGTTCGTCCAACAGCCGCAACCCCTCGATGGGGTCGGCGTTGGTTTTGAACCACTAGCCGCAAGCCTTGGGCTGGCGGTGGTGGTGGTAAGGATGGCAGCCGCAAGGACCAAGATCCACAGTAGGTATCTTGGCGTAGCGGTAGGAACCGAGTCCCACTTGGGGGGGGGGGGGTGCTCGGTGGGTAATAGACGCAGGAAGAGGGAACCCCAGCTTCGGCTGGGGGCTGTTTGGTTTGGCGCAACAGCGAGCCGAGAGTCGTAGGCTCTCAGTGAGTTGTTGTGGCTCGGTCGTCGGGTCTCGGGAACTTAACTTTTTTTTCTTCAGAAACACGTAATTAAACCGACATATAAATTCAGTTAAGTTACGTTTTAACTAATTTAGTTATTAATTAATTTTGGTTTAATTAAAATAAAACTTATGTTATGTTTATTTAAATAAAACCATGATAAAATATGCATGTATATTTATTTAAATAAACTTAGGTTATAATAATTAATTATTTAATTATTCATGAACATGGATTTAATTAATTAAAAGTTAGGTTAAATTAATTAATATCTTTTATGGTAAAGTTTAATAACATGCATAATGTAATATTATTAATTAATAATAATAATCTTATAATAACATGACATGATATTATTAATTAATAATAAGCTAAGCATTTATTAATTATTAAACTTTATATTATCATAGTACATGATATAAAATAAGCATATAATTAATTATGGAAACATATTAATTATGGAATTATATTATATATGGTAACATGATAAATACGGTAACATGCTATTTATGGTAATACATTAAATAAGGTAACATGCTATTTATAAAAACATGCTAATTATGGAAACTTTCTATTTTTGGAAAGTTACTATATATGGAAACCTGCTATTTTTGGAAAGTTACTAAATATAGAAACCTGTTATTTTTAGAAAGATTTCTCATATGGTATAACAAGTATAATAACACTTAAAACATGAAACACATGAATCTAAAACACATGAAACATTAAGAAATACATGATTAAAACATGAAATAATAAGACAAGACAAGAACAAGTATAATAAGTATGAACACATCAAGTAAACTAAATAAAAAGTATGTATAAGTAAGATTGACTCTTATTCATGTCCCTTTAGTATGTAACTATTGTGAAGTCAGAGTGATCGTCTACGTTCGTTTTCGTCTTCATTTACTGGACATAAGGTAAGGATATTTCGTCCATCAGTAAGGACACTTCTTTCCTATATTAGGATTTCCCCGTTTGCAGCCATCCATTTTCACCAGTAGTTTAAGTGTATTAAAAACATCAGTATATGTATGATTATTTTAGATTTCCTGAGCTATATACATGCATGCCAGTTTCACCTAGTTATGGGGGTTCCGTAACCATAGCACTGGAGGCACCGGTGTTATGACTCTTCTACGGTGAGAGTGATTGCTCACAGCGTCCCTTTATAATTTTAGCCAGTATTATTGTTATCATGTGGGGCGAATGGGTGCATCCTAGGACAAGTAGTATGTGACAATCCGTCAATTTATGGTTGATATTTATTCTCAAGTATTATTTAAAAACATTATTTTAATGTTATATTACGAACTCACTTATTTTTGGGAAGCAATTTGGGTTTACATCTTGAAGTAGCATCGACTACGTCTAAACCGGAGGATTCTACGTAACGTGCTTACGTTTACATACACCGTTTTGGTGATAGTCCGACACTTCAGGAAATAAATTTATCCGCGAATATTATTTCGGGATTTTAAATTTGTGTTGGTTCATAAACTCACAAATTTACGAGAAGAGATTAGGACTTACGTGCATAATTTAACGTCCTTTACGACTAAACCGGAAACCTTAGGTTTACGTATTTACGTTTTTGAACTCCGTTTTTGAACTCCGTTTTTGATGAGACAATTTTTATTAGATTCGTTTTGTGCCGTTGATTCATAATTTATAAAAACATTTTTCGTAAAACAACCCAAGGGCACGTAAATCGAGGAAACTAGAATCGAGGAGTACCCGTAAATTAGTGGAGATGAGACAAGTTTACACTTTCCTCACCCCCACTATGGGTGGCCAAGACTTAGACAACACACCAAGTGTGGTGTCAAGTTTACATACACACTAAGGACACATGTCCTTAGTGCTATGCAAAACCATTTAACCACAAAACAAGCTAACCATAAACCATTTCTCACACATGCAAACCAAGAAACTCTCCCAACTCTTCCTCTCTCCCCTTGAACGTCCAACACCACCATTATATCACCATCATCATCAAATTTTGACCATAAATAAAAGATATAATCAACATATGTTGATAACTACACAAAAAGATGAAGATTAGAGGTGATTTTAACATATAAAAAGGAGTTTTCATGGAGGTATTTGGGCTGATTTTCAAGAAGGAGTTTAGGACTGATTTGTTGAAGGTGTCTTCATATCCTTGGTAATCTTGAAGGTGGTCTTGATATTTCATAAGATTGGTTACCAAAACCAAACCTTGTTCATCCAAAATCTCAACCTTTTCATCACTTTGGTGGTATAGAGATTGTTTCTTCCTACCATCTTGTTATTTTGATTATGTAATCTTGTATTTTATTTATTTATGTATATGTATATGATGATGAATGATGATTAAAAATATTATGTGGGGATTTGGTGTTAATAAACATGGGTAAAAAGATGGAAAACCACATGTAAAATGGTTAAATCATGCTTAAAATAATTGGCTGTATAAAAACAGTATGTAACCAAATGATAAACTGATAAAATGGCATAGTGGAATCCATTTACAGTAAGTATTAGGTGTTATACAAATGTGAGATTTGGCCATGCAATGGAATCATCAAAATGAGTGAGATATGATCAAAACAAGATTAGAGTGCAAATCTGCCTACACTGTTTTGGATGAATTTATTAAAATATTTAGAGATTGATTCATCAGTAGCTATAATAGGAACAAAATGGAGCACATATCATGTAGTTACTGTCATAAAAATTTGAGGTCCTATCTCATTATAGAACTCTAGATATGGAGATTTTAGTGGATTGAATATTTAGGACAGATTTGATAAAATAAATAGTATATAATATAAGCACTCAAAATTTTGTATTTATAAAATATACATATATAAAACCCACTAGTTGCTAATAATAATTATAGATAAAGAGTTATATATATTGATATTAAAATGGGACATGTTATATAAATTACAAGTATAAATGATTTTCCAAGTTATAAAACTATATACTTAAGTTTTACGTCTTTTCGGCTAAAACCGAAAGATTAACGTTTTTGTCAAATAAAACTTAGACGGTTGGACCCGTCTAATGTAAACTTTTATAAACTCGCATAATGATGTATAAACATATATAACAAGTAAAAACCAATAAAACCCGAGCTTTACAACATATAGACATTAACGGGCCAAAGTAGCCTTAATGGACAATAAACCCGACTAATTTGGTAAAACACTTATAAACTTACTTATTGGGCTTAACCCACTTGGGACCAACATGTAAAGTATAATACTGATAATAAAAGTGTTAAATGGACTAATATAAGGTATTGGGCTTATAATAGGCTTATTGGGCCTAAAACATGTAAATAAGTAAAACTAGTAAACTAGTATAAAAGTTACCAATACATAATTCTAAAATAAGTAAATGAGAATGTATAAACCCACTTGATCATCATCATATATATATATATATAAAATCATCATATATATACATAGTTATGGTTTTTATAAAGTCACTGGACAAAAGTATAAGACGAGTATTATTTGTCTAGGTTTCCGTGATTGAAGCACGTACCGTACATACGAATTGCCGATAACCCGCTTTCCCACATCAACGTGAGTTCATAGCCTCGCACTATTTTAAATGTTTTTATGAAATGTTTTATAAACCCGCGAGGGAGATAACATGTTAGTTTTGATAAAATAGGACACCATTTGTCCCGATTATTTGTTTATTGATTTGGACTCGAATGATTGTATGACCCGATGAATGAATATATGACCTGATAAATGAAATGAAATGGATTATTAAAGTTAGGTTATGTCACTAAAATTCCCATTAGCATGAATTGTGAACTACCGGGATTTGGTAGACGCTTATGCATATAATAGTACTATTTGGGTATGATCACCCCAGTTCGCGCCTTGACGGTTGATCCCCGTCGTGCCACATTGATTGGTAAGCGAATTTATGTATGAGAATATTTCCATAGCGTGATTATTGTGACGACACGCTAACTTAGATGGGCAAATTAAGTTTCGGGTTAGCTACCCGTTGTTTGGTATAGTAAGGTAACAATGTCATGCGGCATATAATAATCCAATAACGAAAATACTGCTTTATGCATTGAATTACGATATATTGCCTGACTAGCAATACAGGGTCTTATTATTGATATTATGTTCGTGTTTTGGTTTACATAACCATATTCATATAACGGTTTTTATTTAACTCTATACAACGTTATAAAACGTATTGTATGATGTTTTTACGACAATGATTCGTATAATGATTTTGAAGGCAAAAGCCTATATTATGATTTTTGATAAAGATTTGTATAAAATGACTTTGGCTATTTTATGGCCTATTACAAAGATTTGTACAAAATGATTTTCGGTAATAATTTTATACCGATGTTATATTGATGGATTTCATTAAGCTCTATGAATTCACTCGGCGTTATCGCTGAGCTTTTCTTTTAACATGTTTTGTCTCAAGTACTTGAAGGTAATTCTCGGGAAGGCGATAAGAATTCATGGCCCGCACTTAAATAACAATTTCCATTCAAATGCTTTGTAAAATTTGTATGAAATAATATGACTTGGGACCTATGTAAATTTGATATTTATGAATGGAAATGCTATATTATTAAACGACACGATTTTTAAGCGTTGTCTATGATGTGAGTAATGTGATATCCCGTAACACCAACGAGTCTTCCGCTGTATTGGATTGTGCAAATTTGGGGGTGTTACAGTTTGGTATCAGAGCTCTCGTTATAGAGAACGAAAGATTTTTAAAACCAAGGTTTTGAATAAAACATTTCAAAATATTTTAACTATAAACATTTTTCTCAAAATGTCTAAATATCTTTTGACTATTACGGTGCCGAAGAATTCCCGAGTTACCGACAAGGCCAGACTGAGAAGTGTTATTTTAATATATATATAACTTGGATTATATATATATGTTGTAATTTGATTACATGATTGTTTGATGATTATTTTAATATTTATACAAGGTATTTATACGACGTAGATTGTCACAAGGAACCCTAAATCCCCTAGCAAATTAATCTAAGCTATTTCTGTAGGAATTCTAGATATTCCAGATCTAAACCAAGTCGTGGATATTTATGATCCCAACAAAATGGTTGATATTCGTAGAAATGTAGATATTAGTTGATTATGATCTTGAAGAAGAATTGGCGAGATTAAAACTGATATCGATGTCATGACGATCTTTCCTTATAGAGTGGAATTTGACAAAACCTTACCACCTGGAAAGGTGTCATCTAGTTCGTTGTCACCCAATTCTTAAATTTGAAATCGAAAGGGTGAATGTTGCACTTGAGGCTGTCATTGGAACCATTACCCAAAAGCCTCATGCCACTAGTACCTTTCAGAGAAGTCTGATTGAATGTGTGAGTCATTTAATACTAGTGACTCATTTGATAATTGTTGTTGTAAGAACTATGGGATTGGAAATTAAGTGTTGATCATATCGAGCTTTTATCGCCGTTTTAAGGTCTAAGAATAAGGTTGAAAGTATTGGAAATGAGGTAGGATATCGCATTGAGTATAAGTTGATTGAAACTTGAATGAAGTAAAACTTAACCTGTATGGAATATGAGATTGTTAAGAGGAAGTCGTTAAGTTCTGTGATTGAATTATAAGGTTTTAATTGATTTTTGGTTCGTGTTAAGGTTGTTCCTAGACCATTGTCCAATGATGAGGATGCCCAGTGTTCAAGAAATAAATTGAAGAAATCTTCTTCTGAATTGGGGCCGATGGATCTTCCGGGACAGGTGGAACACCTAATGACTCTTGTAGATTAGTATTCATTGTAGTATCTTCTAAAAATAATCCCTAACTTAACTGAGACATCAGTTGGTAGGATGAGTTCTTGGAATTGTATGACATAGTGACACATAATATGTTACGGTATAGTTTTGACTTGTTTGTGATTAATGAAAAGACTACCATTGATTGCTAAATCCTACATGTATCGATGTTATCTATCTTTTATTGCTTCATCCTAATGCTCGCATTAGTGATGCAACCAATGAACAAGTACTCATCTCAGTTTGAGTTACGTTGTGAATTATTCTTTTTGAGTGCCATCGAGATCATGAACCTCATGATTATTTGGCTAAAGCTCATTTCCTATTATATTGTAGTTAGTTCTTGGTGAACGACTTTTCATCACTCTTTTGCAGATCACTCATTGTTTTATAAGTTGAAAAAGTATTACTTGAGAAAAATTGAATTTTTATCACTATAAGGATTATTCAAAGTGAGATTTATAAGTGATCGTTATCAAAATGAAGTTGTTTATGAAACACCTTGGAAAACTTAATTGTTTCCATAACAAAGAACATCTTTGCAAATTTATTTTTGATTCTTATTCAAGAATTAAGCATCAAAATATTTTTATTTTAAACATGATGATAAAATCTTGACGAACTGAGTATTGCATCGTTAATATTGAAATTGTATATAGTTGCGCGCCTACATACAATTTGGAAGTGACCATGCAAGGCTGATTAGTAGTCACCAAGAAATTATTAATAAACACTAAATTTTCTTTGAAGATTGTGAAAGATTAAATTTTATGAGATCTGCAAGAAGTGAAAAATAGGGACATATAGATGGGGACACCTACATATGTGCCTATACTATTTATTCTTCTGAGTCGAACTTACTCATCAGTGGAAATTGTCTTAATTGACAATTGATATTCCTTTCTTTTCCAATTCTCCCGTGGTGAGATTCTCTGGAAAAGTATCTGATTACCGAGTGTCGATACCCGACTGGATGTATCGACGTTCCTATCATTTCTTTTGATATGATTTCATTTGAATGACCTGGGTAACGATCCGAGGAGCTTTCGAATGCGTACTCAAATTATGAAAACATGGGATATATCCATATTCATTAAATGTTTTCGTCTGTATCTGATTTGAAATTCTATCGCGTAGATTATGCATTGACCTTACTCTTTTAAGGTTAGTTATGTCTCCAAATATCCTTGACATTGTGAAAGATCATGAGTTATTATTAGTCTTTTGAGAAGTTCACATCTTATCAACGGTAATGAAACTGGAAAGTTGATAGTGCCAGTAGAATGGATTGATTGATTATGACATGACGACATTGTCTTAATTGATTGGAACTCGAGTAGAAGTCCCCTAAAAGATAAGATGTTGATTATCAAAAGTGATCTAAATAATTCTTGATGGAAGACTATATCCTGCATTTAGACTTGAAATTATACCGTGAATAGTTGTGAATTAGTCATAGATATTATAATCTAGAAGAACTTAAAAGTGAATTTATTAAAAGATGTTTCTGTTATCTGAAACTTTAGGAGGTATTTGTTGGCGAATTACCTAGACTTTTGCCATTTAGGCAAGTTGAATTTGGTATTGATATTATATTCCCGGTGTTGCATTTGTGGCATGTGCACTATACGTCAGCACCATCTGAATTAAAAGAATTACCGTACAACTGAGAGAGTTGTCGGAGAAAGCTTTTATTCTACCAAGCTCGTCATCATGAAGAGCTATGGTGTTATCATTCCTTATGTTTACTGATTACCGTGAACTAAGTAAATTGACGATCGAAATCGATATCCACTACCCAAGATGATAGATTTGTTCGATCATTTACAAGGTTCTAGCGTATATTCGGGAATTTGATCCACGACATGGTTATCATCAATTTCGCGTCCGCGAAAAAGATTATCTATTCCAATTACTACATCCAGAACTTGTAATGAACATTATGAGTTTCATGTTATGTTGTTTGGATTAACCAATGCACATGTAGCATCCATAAATATGGTGAATCACGTGTGTAGGATGTAATTTGATAAATTCATGCTTGTGATCATTAAGGACCATCTGTTTGTCTCTAAGAATATGAAGGAGTTAATAATCACTTATAGACTGCCCCGAATTGTCTGAACAATGTAAACCTGTACCTTGAATAATTAACATGTGATTTAAGGCTTAATCATTTACATTATTTGACCGTGTAATTAATAGATAATGGAATATATATTGACTCTTAAAAAATTAGAGCCATTTAAGACTTTGAGTTATACTAAAAAGAAAGTGCAAATATGTTTTGACAAATGTTTTATCAAAAGTATTTTTAAGGAATCATTTCCTTAAACCCAGAACATTTAACTAAACTCCTGTTTAGGGGTAAATGTTTGTGTATACCTCAAGACAACCTAAGAGGGATTGAGGAAACCGTTTAAACCAAGACTTGGAAATTTGAAACGATAATTTTTGCTTTTCAATTAAGAAAATTTTGACCAGATTATAACCAAAGATTTTTCGAACATTTAAGAATCTTATTAATTATTTATTATTTTCGATAAATTAACAAAGATCATGTTAACTAAATTCAAATTTATTTTGAACATTTTTCTATAATTTGACAAACTAAGGAATTTAAAATTTTTACGTTGACGTTTCAAAAAAAATTAAATATTTATTATTTAATTACTTGTAATAATTATCAACGCTTTAAACGTCGGATTGAGCAAAACTGATAAAAATAATAGTTGGGACGAGAATAAAACTTAGAAAATATGAAGAAAGAATTTCTGAGTGAATTGTGGACATGATAAGTATTTCACCAGGAAAAGTGAATGTAGATACTGACACATTATATAGAAAGAATAAAGAACCAATTAGGATGTGTTTCTTAATAATGACTATGCAAAATAAATTGCCGAGCAATTTAAAATATAGCCGATGCTTGTAAAAAAGATAATAAAGATAATAAAAAGGGGTTCACGGCTAATGTGAACCATTAGAATTGAGAAGCCGATGGCGTTAAATGTTTTAAAGTTCACTTATGATTGCCTAAATATGGAGATTTTGAGATGTAGTCATGTTGGAATCTCGTAAGTATAAGTATTCTATTCATGACATTTCTGACTAAATGTATCTTTATCTGAGAAGTTGTACTGATGCAAAATTATGAAGGCAGACATCGCTTTATACATTAGTAAACGTCTAACTATTACAAAGGTCATCATCTGAATTTGATTTGATTTGGGTCATCGTCGACAGACTGACCAAATATGCTAATATCATTCCTGTTAATGATAGATTCTCGATGAATAAATTGACTCTTTTGTATTTAAAGGAGTTGTGTAAACATAGTGTGCCTGTATCGATCATCGCTATCAAGATCCTCGCTTCGCATTGAATTTCTAGAGATTTGCTCAGAAGTCATTGGGAACGAACCTTGATGAGAGTACTATTTGCCACCCCAATCGAAGGGATGAGGTAAAGTAACGATACAAAGCACTAGAAGTCTTGTTTTATGTTTGAATAATTGACCTTTGGTAATAGACCGTATAATCGCTTTCCTTTGGAGAGATTATCGTTGATAATTATCTTATTAGGATCGAGATCGAATCTTGTGAGGATCTAAATATAAGAGCATCTTTAAGCAGGAGTTGGGATGAAGACACCCGACATATACCCATTGTGATTTGGACATGTCTTTTAGGTTTTAAGGTTTTCTATGACGACAAACCTAACCTTATAAATTACCCGACCCGCGAGACCTGAAATGGTTGTTAAAATTAGGACCTGATTATTGACTGCCAGTAGTAGGCAGGAGGTTATGTGAATATGAAATGTAGATCTTGAAGTGCAGGATGGGTAGCGAAGTTATGCCAAAAATTTAACCTTGGAAAAATGAATTGATGATCTAAAGGATCATGAGAAATAAGTCCCAGTTGTATGGGACCATTGAGATAATGTAAAAGTTGGTTTGAAAGGCATATAAGCTGGATCTACCCTAGAACTTCAAGGGCTGCGTGAATTATGATTCGTATATCTAACTTGATAAAATGTCCATCAAGTGAAAATCTGAATTCTTCTTGATAAAGTTTAGATCGGCGAAAAGTTGCATTCATCAAAAACCCGTGAACATCATGGATAGAGAAAGTAAGTCAACATTAAGCCTAATCGTATTCCCGTAGTTATGTTTGATGAACTCGCGTATTGTAATGGATTACACTTGTGAGAAAAGACCGAATGTGGAAGAATTACCCACATGGCTTTAACTCTATAAGAAGCGAGTAGTAAGATAAATTGATCTTTGAGGACAAAGATCCTGTTTAGGGGTAAATGCTGTGACAATCCGTCAATTTATGGTTGATATTTTATTCTCATGTATTATTTAAAAACATTATTTTAATGTTATATTACGAACTCACTTATTTTTGGGAAGCAATTTGGGTTTACATCTTGAAGTAGCATCGACTACGTCTAAACCGGAGGATTCTACGTTACGTGCTTACGTTTACATACACCGTTTTGGTGACAGTCCGACACTTCAGGAAATAAATTTATCCGCGAATATTATTTTGGGATTTTAAATTTGTGTTGGTTCATAACCTCACAAATTTACGAGAACAGATTAGGACTTACGTGCATAATTTAACGTCCTTTACGACTAAACCGGAAACCCTAGGTTTACGTATTTACGTTTTTGAACTCCGTTTTTGATGAGACAATTTTTATTAGATTCGTTTTGTGCCGTTGATTCATAATTTATAAAAACATTTTTCGTAAAACGACCCGAGGGAACGTAAATCGAGGAAACTAGAATCGAGGAGTACCCGTAAATTACTGGAGATGAGACAAGTTTACACTTGCCTCACCCCCACTATGGGTGGCCAAGACTTAGACAACACACCAAGTGTGGTGTCAAGTTTGAATACACACTAAGGACACATGTCCTTAGTGCTATGGAAAACCACTTAACCACAAAACAAGGTAACCATAAACCATTTCTCACACATGCAAACCAAGAAACTCTCCCAACTCTTCCTCTCTCCCCTTGAACGTCCAACACCACCATTATATCACCATCATCATCAAATTTTGACCATAAACAAAAGATATAATTAACATATGTTGATAACTACACAAAAAGATGAAGATTGGAGGTGATTTTAACATATAAAAAGGAGTTTTCATGGAGGTCTTTGGGCTGATTTTCAAGAAGGAGTTTAGGGCTGATTTGTTGAAGGTGTCTTCATATCCTTGGTAATCTTGAAGGTGGTCTTGATATTTCATAAGATTGGTTACCCAAACCAAGCCTTGTTCATCCAAAATCTCAACCTTTTCATCACTTTGGTGGTATAGAGATTGTTTCTTCCTATCCTCTTGTTATTTTGATTATGTAATCTTGTATTTTCTTAATTTATGTATATGTATATGATGATTAATGATGATTAAAAATATTATGTGGGGATTTGGTGTTGATAAACATGGGTAAAAAGATGGAAAACCGCATGTAAAATGGTTAAATCATGCTTAAAATAATTGGCTGTATAAAAATAGTAAGTAACCAAATGATAAACTGATAAAATGGCATAGTGGAATCCATTTACAGTAAGTATTAGGTGTTATACAAATGTGAGAGTTGGCCATGCAATGGAATCATCAAAATGAGTGAGATATGATCAAAACAAGATTAGAGTGCAAATCTGCCTACACTGTTTTGGATGAATTTATTAAAATATTTAGAGGTTGATTTATCAGTAGCTATAGGGAATAAAATGGAGCACATATCATGTAGTTACTGTTATAAAAATTTGAGGTCCTATCTCATTATAGAACTCTAGATATGGACATTTTAGTGGATTGAAAATTTAGGACAAATTTGATAAAATAAATAGTATATAATATAAGCACTCAAAATTTTGTAAATATAAAATATACATATATAAAACCCACTAGTTGCTAATAATAATTATAGATAAAGAGTTATATATATTGATATTAAAATGGGACATGTTATATAAATTACAAGTATAAATAATTTTCCAAGTTATAAAACTATATACTTAAGTTTTACGTCTTTTCGGCTAAAACCGAAAGATTAACGTTTTTGTCAAATAAAACTTAGACGGTTGGACCCGTCTAATGTAAACTTTTATAAACTCACATACTGATGTATAAACATATATAACAAGTAAAAACCAATAAAACCCGAGCTTTACAACATATAGACATTAACGGGCCAAAGTAGCCTTAATGGACAATAAACCCGACTAATCTGGTAAAACACTTATAAACTTACTTATTGGGATTAACCCACTTAGGCCCAACATGTAAAGTATAATACTGATAATAAAAGTATAAAATGGACTAATATAAGGTATTGGGCTTATAATAGGCTTATTGGGCCTAAAACATGTAAATAAGTAAAACTAGTAAACTAGTATAAAAGTTACCAATACATAATACTAAAATAAGTAAATGAGAATGTATAAACCCACTTGATCATCATCATATATATATAAAATCATCATATATATACATAGTTATGGTTTTTATAAAGTCATTGGACAAAAGTCTAAGACGAGTATTATTTGTCTAGGTTTCCGTGATTGAAGCACGTACCGTACATCCGAATTGCCGATAACCCGCTTTCCCACATCAACGTGAGTTCATAGCCTCACACTATTTTAAATGTTTTTATGAAATGTTTTATAAACCCGCGAGGGAGATAACATGTTAGTTTTGATAAAATAGGACACCATTTGTCCCGATTATTTGTTTATTGATTTGGACCCGAATGATTGTATGACCCGATGAATGAATATATGACCCGATAAATGAAATGAAATGGATTATTAAAGTTAGATTATGGCACTAAAAGTCCCATTAGCATGAATTGTGAACTACCGGGATTTGGTAGACGCTTATGCATATAATAGTACTATATGGGGACAATCACCCCAGTTCGCGCCTTGACGGTTGATCCCCGTCGTGCCACATTGATAGGTAAGCGAATTTATGTATGAGAAGATTTCCATAGCGTGATTATTGTGACGACACGCTAACTTAGATGGGCAAATTGAGTTTCGGGTTAGCTACCCGTTGTTTGGTATAGTAAGGTAACAATGTCATGCGGCTTATAATAATCCAATAACGAAAATACTGCTTTATGCATTGAATTATGATATATTGCCTGACTAGCAATACAGGGTCTTATTATTGATATTATGTTCGTGTTTTGGTTTTACATATATTCATATAACGGTTTTTATTTAACTCTATACAACGTTATAAAACGTATTGTATGATGTTTTTACGACAATGATTCGTATAATGATTTTGAAGGCAAAAGCCTATATCATGATTTTTGATAAAGATTTGTATAAAATGACTTTGGCTATTTTATTGCCTATTACAAAGATTTGTAAAAAATGATTTTCGGTAATAATTTTATACCGATGTTATATTGATGGATTTCATTAAACTCTATGAATTCACTCGGCGTTATCGCTGACCTTTTCTTTTAACATGTTTTGTCTCAGGTACTTGAAGGTAATTCTCGGGAAGACGACAAGAATTCATGGCCTGCACTTAAATAACAATTTCCATTCAATTGCTTTGTAAAATTTGTATGAAATAATATGACTTGGGACCTATGTAAATTTGATATTTATGAATGGAAATACTTTATTATTAAACGACGCGATTTTTAAGCGTTGTCTATGATGTGAGTAATGTGCTATCCCGTAACACCAACGAGTCTATCGCTGTATTGGATTGTGCACATTTGGGGGTGTTACATAGTATGATTTCATGGTAACTGTGGTGTGTGCCTTGTATTCGTTACAGGAGCTGATCCCGCAACTCATTTTATTTATTAATTAGAGGCAATCCCTCTAATTGCATAACAAGGTCACCCCTTCAAGTATTCATGCACGTGGATATAACATGACCTATATGGGCTCTCGGCATATTTAAAATACCGATTTTCAAGATAAACTAAACATAAGTCTTTTCAGAAATATAAACCAGTTTTATGAACTTAATCTAGGTTTTCCAGGACAAACATTTATTTCCGCTGCTATTCATTTCCTTCATTTATTGCTTATGTTTATTCTTTACATTCCATGTTATATATCCGAACACTGAGCGCATTGCTCAACCGTATTTCTCTTTCCATGTCCCAATACGTCAGGTACTAAAGGGCAAAAAGCTAGGAATCCAAGAGTACGTACATGGAATGAGGCGCCAGCTTTCTTTCATTCTTTAATGCATTTACATACTATTGCTTTGCTGGACATTATTTAGTCCTTTCCTTACATTCTATACTTATGTATTTCGTGTGTGGAGCTTATGTGGATCCGAGTTTGTTTCCGGATTCTTTTATGGTCATTTAATGTTTTAGACATTTGCCTTGTATGCTTTGATGACATGCCATAAATATCCTGTGATATTCCATTTATCAAAATGGGGTGTTACATAGTCACACATAAATACCCTAAAAATACGACTAAGTGACGAACCTCAAAAACGGGGTTGTCACACCAACCCCGGCTAATCATGGACCTATATCAACTGCTTTCTATTCAAATGAAATTGTTCAGGACTTTAAAGAGACCTCAGATGATGAAGTTGATGAATGATCTAGTACGGAATACATGAGGGACTTAAATCGGGAATATTACGAAAGAGCCCTTTTGGCAAATACAAAACGTTATATCAAAAGAACTAGATTTGCGAGAAATTTATCTACTGAGGGAGTGGACTATTTTAGATGTGTTAAAACATGTCACTTTGCAAAATATTGTCTTTCAAAAACACCCATGGCCTCTTACAAATATCCAAATTCATCATTAGGGAATGATAATTTTCAACCAAAGTTTACACCAAAACTGATTCAGGCTTCTTCAAATAACCAAAAATTTTAGAACAATAATGAAATTGAAAAGGATTATAGTTTTGAGTACAAGAAGGTCAAAGCAAAGCTTTCTTTTTTCAAAGCTGGACCATCAAATGCCCAGGTTCAGAAACCTAGTAAAAAAAAGCCAAGGGTTGGTAGCTGAAACCTTTGATTGGGATGATGAGGACGTATCCTTGGAAGATGAAGAAGTCAAATATTAAGTGTTTATGGCTCTAGCTGATGATGAACTGGCTGTTGGAAGAAATGATGCTAGAAATGAAGAATGGGTAGACATCACCATAAGAAAGGTAAACATACTCTTATCTATGGATGATGAATCCGACTGGCTAAGATACCTTAAGTATATAAACATTGATTTATCGTTCGTTGAAGAGCAAAAAATAAACCTTCTTTCAAAATATAACAAAATTGTTTTTGAATTAAACAAATGTAGAGATGATTTACTTATTTTGAAACAAGCTAACTAGAAGTAGTAAGTTGTCAACTTTAGAACACAAAACTTACTAAACTTAATCATGATCTTCAAGAAAAACTTAAGGAAGAAAAAAATATCAATGAAAAATGGACAAATAGATCCACCTTAGTCTCTCAATGCATTAATAGTCAAATTCCTGCCCAAAATAAGAAAATTCTTAGGGTAAGCCAACTCACTGAGAAGCCTCTTACTAAGAAAATGAGTGAAAATGAATTCCTCCCAACGTCAACAGGGTTTGATCATGAAATGATACCTAAATCAAATTGAAAGATCAAATACTGACAGTGTGTTGCTTAAATTCAACACTGGAAAAATCCTAATACTTGAAACTCAGGCTTTAAATAAAATGATTGTTGTTACTGAGAATCCTAATATTTCTAATAAACCTAGTGACACTGAATCATCAAGTGTTACTGAGACAAACATTCAGACTCCTATGCCTCCTTTGAAAACTCTTTAATGGGAAAGTCCAAGCTCTGAGATAATGTCGTTATCTTATCAGGAACACTCTCCTAGAGAAAGAGCTGGTTTAGGTTGTTTAGAACAAACAAAGCCTGACTCAAAGGACTCATTAAATAATACTGAATTAGGAACTGTCAATGTAAAAATAACTAAACCCACATCTCCTTAGGTACTCCCACAAACTTAGTTATAACCACTCCAATTATTAATTGATGAGATGGAATTTATACATGATCACATCGTTCTTTTCGGGCTTTAAATGCATAAAATGTCATAAAATACCATATATATGCTTGTGTTTTTTTACTTGTGTATTTTAGGTATGGATATCGTGAAAAAGACAAAAGATCACAAGAAACAAGGAAAAACGGACACGAGAAACGAAGCCGCACAAAGAACCGGGCCCTAGTTCATGATTTCTCAAAGAAAAACCCTTGAAGACTTGAAGATGTACAAGATTGATCCCTCATCTATGAAGAAATGACACTTAATACCCTTGTATATTCATAATTACAAGTTTGGTTCCTTAAGTTTGTCAAAATTACAAAAAGGTCCTTCAACTTTGAAGATTTGGCAAGTTTAGTTCCTTAACAATTCTAAATAGTCAATAATGGTCCCTCATGAAGTCAAAGATCCAATGAAGACCTTAAAAGATGAGAAATGTCCAAGATCAGTCCTTGAAGTATTCAAAAGTGGCAAAAATAACCCTTGAAACCCTTTCACCAAAGTTTTGGGGCAAATGTGTGAAGTTGAAAACTTAAATAACAAAGGAAAACAAGTTTATTGGCTGAAAAACATGTTTTACAACTTTCACCAAAAGACAAGGGCCAATGATGGACAGATGAAACATTCAAAATGAAATTACGCCAAACACAAATACACTCCACAAAAAACGGATCAAATGGAGTTACTATTCATCCCAAGTACCTAGTTACCACCTCACTTAAAACAAAGGGTAAAAACAAATTACCCAGGCACACGTTTGATTCACATGCCCACAAACCCATCCCACACCAAAAACCCTCAATCCCACTCACCAAAAGACCCCACCCATCACCCGTCCACCAATCAAAATCCAACTTCCTCTCCAAGGAATGACACGTGGCAAAATCAACAGCCCACACTCCTTACTTGGTCACAAAGCTAAAATGAACGACTTGGATGCATTTGGACAGCTCAACAACAACAAACGTCTAGAAGATTCAAAGGGCATTTTAGGGACTTCTTAGCTAGGGTTTTCATTGTAATCTCAGCCCTTGTGGCCTATATAAGGACTCCTCAACCTGTGAGAGAGCCTTATTCCAGTTTTACTCTCTAAACATTCTAATTCCTTTTTAAATTTTATAAAAGTTTGGTATTTTGAAAAAATTGTAATTCCTTTTTATGTTTTTAAAAGTTGGTATTGTTTAAGAGTGATTCTGAGTTCCATTTGATGTTACAAAGCTGTTTTGATCTTCGGATTGAAGCACGTTTTGGTTTGGTAAGGTTTTCAAGTTTGAAAAAAGCTTGAAATCATTGTTTTGTTTGCTTATTTTTAACTGTCTTAACCCCTACCAAAAGCTATAAGCCTTTGCAAGCTTGTTGACACCAACCTAGTGAAGGTTTATCAACCTTTGGATAGGTTGTTTGTTACTTGTGTTGAAGAAATCAAGTCCTTGAGGTTCTGCTTTGAACCATCAGCCAAGGAACATATCATCTCCTTTGTTCAAGGACCTTAGTCACTCTCTAGTTGTTGAGAGTGGTCCAAGGAGCATTGCCGATCCCCCTAGGAAGTTGTGTGGGATAGGTATAAGTTTCTTTAAAGTTTCCTCTAAATTTTTTATGTTTAAGTCTGTTGTGAATTTTTCCATGTGATTTGGTGTTCTTGTGTTTGTGCTTTGTGTTTTATTGTTTGTTTTTGTTAGTCGTCACCTAGTTAAGGTATTTGGATCATAAAATCATTAGGTTGTGTGTAAAATCAAAGAGTTTGTTTGAAAAGGGGCTAAAACAAGGTTGTTTGGTTTTTGGGATCATAAGGCCTTGTGGCCTTGTTCCCTTGGTTCTTAGGGTTTGGATAGTCTAAACAAGTCATTGGTAACTGGTTTTTGTCCTTGGTTAAGTCTCAAGTGGTTTGGAAAAGTATTTCAAAGTTTTGGAAAAATCTGAAAATATTGGTTTGAAATTGGTCAAACACATCAGATCTAATAAAATCTTTGTTTGTTTGATCTAGGGTCTGAAATTTGGATTGGGAAGAGTTTCGGTGATAAGCTATCTGTGCAATATCTGTTTGTTGAATTTGGTAGCTTATTGTGTGTGCTAGAGCTTATCAAAGTTGGCTGAAGTGGTCATTTGCATCAGCAAAGTGACCACCTTAATTTGGGCTTGCATTTGTTATTCTAGTGTATGCCTAGTTTTTTAACTGCTTGGAACTTGCTATTGTGTTGCTTGTGAGTGATATTTGCTATTTGGTTTGCTTATTTGCTGGCTTATAAGCTAACTGGCTTATTGGCCTAATTTTGCCAAAATTTGTCAAGGTTTGGTCAACTGACCACTTGATTCATAAGGGCTCAACCTTGAGTTCTTCACAAAAGTTGCTTAAAACAAGCTTATAATCAATCCCTGATCATTTGGTAACTTTTGATGGACTTTGACTTTTGGTCAAATAAGCACAATTTGGCTTATTTTTCAGAACTGCTTATTGGTACATGAAACAACTTGGTTTTTGTGATAGGTGTCATTTTTATCAGCTTAATATCATATTTGAGAAGTTACAAGTCTTTTGGTTAAGCTTTTGCTAAGAAACTAGCTTATTGTGCTTTTTCAGCCATTTATTTGCTTCTATAGCTTATTCTACTTGGCTTTTTGTGAATTTTCTTGTTGATTATTCTTAGTTAAGATATTTGTGAGCTTTTGCAAAAAGAATCAGCTTCTGAAACGTCCTAGAACTCTAACCCGAATATTTTGTCGTTTAGTGAAAAAGTTCTTTTCAAAGTTTTGGCTTATTACTTGAGATTATTCAAAATTTCTTTTTGTAGATTGGTTTAGAATCTCAATAAGATGTTTTATGTTCAATTAGAGCTTATGGTATTAGCTTATGGCTTAATGGGCTTATTGGCCTATTAAGAAAAAGCTGTTGACTTATTAAGCTGTGATAAGCACATTTTCAGCTTTTGAGCCTTTAGACTTTTGTGCTTAAAATCAAATTTGGAGTTAGACTGGTGATTTTCAGCTTATTTGGATAAGTTTGATTTTATTGGGCCAAAAAGCCCATTTAAGTGGACTATTTTAGTTTTTAGCCCATTTGGGGGCCTATTAGGGGTATTTTGGTAATTTCAATTTCATTTTCTGTTTATTTAGGTTAAAATAAACTAGTTTGCAAGTTTTTAGAATTTTTTATAATTTTTGTATTTTTAATATTATTTGAATATTATTTTATTATTAAATTTCAATTTTCACATTTTTGCACTTTTTATATTTTTCAGAGGTCTAATATATTAAAATAGGATTTTTGCAACTCTTAGATTAATTTTATCATCATTTTCTTAATTTCTAGAATTACTTTAAGGTTTTAATAGTTTTTAGTCATTTTAAATAGTTTTAATTAGTTTTAAAATCCATAAAAATAGTTTTTATTCTTATTTAGTCATTTTAGAGGTTGATAAAGTGAAAAATCTTTATTTGGGTTTTTTAATAATTATTTTGATTTTTAGGGCTTTAATTAGCATTTAAAAATTAATATTTAATTAATTAAAAGGTTTGAAAAAGTTTTTATCATTTGTAAACACTTAGTTTATTTAATTTGATTTTGGTAATTTTTTGGGAATTTTTAGAATTAATTTTTATTTTAGCACTTTTTACGGTTTTCTATTTAGTCGTTGTAGTAATAATTTTCACGTATCCGTCATTCTATTTTCTCATCCCCTTCTTTCTCAAATATTAATCCAAAATATTTACATATTAATCAAACACATATACCTCCTTGGGAAACGAACTTATTTGGTTCATTAGTGCTTGATTTTCCTAAATCGTCACTCAATACTTTCCGCTTTTACGCCTTTTTCCTAAAAGGTTGTATTTTACCACAATCAGTTTGGCGCCGCTGCCGGGGAGGTGTGTCGTGATTAATTTGTCATTTTGTTTTTAATATTAGCCATAAATAGTATTTTTATTAGTAGAACTCTACTAATACGTATTATCGGTTTTTTTCGTTTTTGTTGTGAAATTATTATTACTATATTGTATTAAGTATCACAACAAATACAAAATATCTCCAAAAGTGTGAAAACTCAACCTTAATTGGGATTTGATCTCCTAATTATTGTATTCGAATCTCAAACAAAAGAAAAAAGAAAAAATAGATAAATACTTTCGTGAAGCTCGATTTTGAAAAATACGAACTATAAGGTGGATATAAGGCGTGTATTATAAAATATACCCAAAGGAAAAAGGCTCTTAAGTGCTTCGCGCCGCCTCGATACCCCGCTTGCTTGTGAGTCTTTTGAGATTGAAAGCTAATCGAGGGTTTTGCCGCCAAAAGTATTATTACGTATTGTAAAACCCGCATGCTTTTACCATGAATAGTACCCTTACGATCGTACGTACATGATTAGAACTTTCCTTTTATAGCACGTTTACATTTCACGTACAAGAATTACAAGTATTACGTACGTGTTATAACACGATAAGTATTATTACATATTAACTCACGATGATTATTTCAATAATAATTATAATCACGAACATACGAACATGAAATCATGAACGTAAATTAATCACGAGCTTAATATTACGTATGTATGTATATTTATTACGATCACAAATAAATATATTAAGTCACGATCGATATCTAATTAAATCACGTAAAAACAGGAACACGAGAACACACTAATTATTTAGTCACGAGAAATGTACGGGTTACCCTTATGTGGGCCCCTACCCGCGGACACACAAGACCAAAAGGGCATAGCCCATTATTTTTTACTAAACATGGAAAAAAGAGGAAAACATGTTTCATATTTACAAAAATTAGAAAACAAAGAAAACCCAAGTTCTTCCTTTTTGTCTTCCTTGGCCGCTAGGTTTAAAGACACCAAAGGGGTGTTTCGGTTTGATTTTGGTCTTTGATTTGTTGCAAGGATCGTTAGTATGTTCATCATCTTGATTTCACGTGATCGGTATAAACCCTAACTCTTTTATTTTATGTTTTGATTTATTTAATCGCATAAAATCATGAAGGTTTTTAATAAACTAATTAAAAACAAGTAATTAATCATGTTATGAATCATGGGGTTTAATCAATTTGGGGTTTAGGGGTAACCGAGCCCCAAGGGGGTCTCGGCTTGGCTTACTTCGCACCACCGAGACCATATGGTCTCGGTTTGGTGGTGATGGTGTCACGGCAGCAGCAGGGCAAGGGAAACCCCGACTTAGGTCGGGGTATGGTGGTGATTTTGGGTCCGGTTCACGGGTTAAACACGAGTCCGGTTCACACATGTTAGATTTAAAACACGTTCCGGTTCATGAGTTATTTTTCAAGGTTTATTATTTTTACAAGTTATATTATTTTTACAAGATTTAAATTAAATTAAATAAAAGCATGAATATGGTTAATTTAATTTACATGACTTAGGTTATTAATTTTATTATTAATACATGAATTTTAACCTAAGTATTTATCTTTTAATTATACTATATAGTTAATTAATTATTAAAACCATGACTTATAATTAATTAATTTACATGACTTAGGTTATATCATTAATAGATAATAATACATTAACCTAAGTATTTATTTTACCTTTATTTAATTAAATCATGTTATATTTAATTAAATACTTTAACCTATAGTTTATATAAATTCACATGAAATAATTAATAAACTATACTATATAATCACATGACTTGGAATATTAATCAGTAAACACTTAAGCTTATATAATTAACTTAATTATCCAGCTTATATCTAATTATGGAAACTTTCTATTTTTAGAAACTTATTTAATTAAGGCAGCTAATCTATTTATGGAAACCTTCTATTTTTAGAAACTTATCTATTTTAAGCAATAATACTATTTTGGAAACTTTCTATTTTTGGAAACTTTCTCTTTTTGGAAACTTTCTATTTATGGAAATTTTCTATTTTTGGAAACTTTCTATTTTAGGAAACCTGCTATTTTTAGAAAGTTACTTATTATTACACAACAAGTATAAATAATATATGAAATACAAGTAATACTTAATCAGAATAGACAGAGTATATGATAAACACAGTATAAAGCTTAAATCAGTAAAATATGACATGAACATATAAAACAAGCTAAGACATGATATAAAACCAGTTACGTACTCAGTAATCAGATACTTATACACGTATGTAATTATGTAGCATTAGTGATACCGAAGTAGGACTCTCTTCCGTTCGTCTTCTTCGTTCACTGGACACAAGGTACAGATTTTCCGTCCTTTCAGTATGGACATTCTTCCTTATTAGGATTTCCTGTATGCAGCCAACTTTTTTCCCCAGTATATGTTTTATATGTTTTTGAATTGGTTATGTTTAATTAGAATACCTAAAGCCATATACATGCATGACCAGTTTCACCTATTTATGGAGGTACCATAACCATAACACTAGAGGCACCAGTGTTATTACTTCACCACGATGGAGTGATAGCTCGTGGCGTCCCTTTCAGCTTTTGGCCATATTATTATTATCAGGTGGGGCGTATGGGTGCATCCTAGTTTACATGTTTTCAGCAGATTATTCAGTGTGAATGTGGTGTGTGCCTTGCATCCTTCACAAGGAGCTGATCCCTCCTACCTAAAATTAGTATATTAAACTAGAGGCAGCCCCTCTAATTTGTATGACGAGGTCACCCCTCCAAGTATTCATACACGTTGATATTTCATGACCTATATTGGCTAATGGTAAATAAGTTAAACAGTTTTTACAAGATAAACATAAGGCTTTTCAAACTATAAAACCAGTTTTATGAAGTTATACCATGTTTTCCAAGACATATACATTTCCGCTGCTATATGTTTCACATGCTTATATTATTCATTCCATGCTTGTATATCCGTGCACTGAGCGTTATGCTCAGCCGTTACTTTCCTTTCCATGTTCCAAAACGGCAGGTACCCAAGGATAGACTCGAGCATTTGTAGGACGTGCATAGGATGGAAGCAACCATAGACTTCCTTTCCTTTTGCCTTCATATATTTATGCTTGTGTAGTCTTTGTTCATTTCATTTACTATATTTATGTTTCGGGGCTTATGTTTGGGAACCGATGTTTGATTCCGGTTTTCCCTATGGTCATGTATGTTTACTACATATTACCTTGCATGCTTTGATGACACGCCATAATCACGCGTGACATTCCATTTATCAAAATGGGGTGTTACAATTATGGTATCAGAGCCAAGGTTTCGACCTGTAGGCTCTAAAACTTGACCTGTGACTAGTGGGTAGTCACCAGGAGCTTCCTAAGCCAACGCTTGTTATTCCACGAATTGATGTTTTTAGCACATTATTGTTTTAACCATGATGTTTTCAGCACCTTGATGTTTTAACCTCGATGTTTTCATCGATATTGTTTTACTAATATGGATGGACAACCGTCATTCATATTTAGTTATGTGTCATCGTTTCATGCATGACGTTCCTCGTGAACTGTGACTATGTGGACTGAACCCAGTAGTTCATAATTGGTCACATAAAAAATTTTCTGATAAGTTTTGACAGATGATTTTCATTTATTTATGTTTCATGTATCATTGTTGCAGGAATTATGACTAAGTAATGGTTGGTACAGGACTGGCCCTATTTAGTCGCATGTGCTTTTATCAAAACTTTTAACTTTGGGACCGACCCATAGGCATCCCCTCGTGCATATAAAGGTTTTTATAAACTGCATCATGTATTCATGCACTGTTTTCATGCATAAAATTTTTCTCATGATTTATTGGCATAAAATTTTTTTTCATGTCCCTCATAAGTTATTATGTTTTTATGTCAAGTATGTTTTCATGCTACCATGGTTAACTTCATTTTCATGCCGATTATGTTTATACTCCTTCATGATTAATTTCATTCCAAGATTTTTATGTTGATTTCATCCTTCATGTTAAGTTGTTTCATGTTTCTCCATGATAATTCCATCTTCATGTTGATTACGTCTTACGTCTCTTTTTTTATATATGCTTTCATGCAAGACATTGTTGGATTTCATTGAATCCTGCTTTCATGATAGTCATGGTTGGTTTCATTAATCATGCTTTTAGGAAACACATCGTTAGATTTCGTTTAACCACACGTTAGCAGTTCTCCATGCAACCAGAATGAGGTATATACTGGCATTGCCAGGTTATCATGATGGTTTTTCTAACCATTTCACCGATTATAGTTCCTTTTAAATCATGACAGATGATCGACCCCATACCGATCATTTCATGTGCATTCCGTGTGTACTCAGTGTACCATATTCCATGTGTATTTCACGTACCTTAATCCATGTGTATTTCACTTGAAATACTTCATGAGTATTCGCTAGTCGATCCTGAATCATCTCAGGTGTATGTTCACTTGCTGATATTCTACAAGATTGCTGATGCCGCTCATAACTAGGAGATGTTACTAAAGGTTGATGCTTCTGATGTTTGGTGTCACACCCCAACATGGCGAAATATGGAGCGCGACGTATGGATATAATCACAACATGGCGTGTCTATAGAGATAACTAAATGAAATAAGAAATGTCATAAAATGGTGACACAAATGTCATGACAATATCTTAACAATGCAGGAGTCTAGGTAAGTAGGTAACAGTCCTACCACTTACCCGAGACAAACAATTAACATAAACAAAGCAAACACATAGGTGCCAACAGTATCACTTATTAAACAAACAAAAGAAACTAAGAAGGAACGGGGATCTCCTTCTAAATGCATTCCTACGCAACTCCAAATCCTAGCCACTCAAGTTCTCACGCTTAACCATAATATCACCTAAAAGAGACACTAAAACACGTCAACATAAAGTTGGTGAGAGTCATAGGTTTAGACTCCAACGCCAAAATCAAACCTTAAGCTGTGAACAACAACCACTTACAAATGAACATATGGACAATGTGATACAAACATGCATTAACAACTAATATTCAAGATTTAACAAACCAAACCAAATCCAAGGCTCCCAGCCTTACCAAACACCATAGTCCCATAGGTGCCCATACACCTATGAACCAATCCCAAGGCCCCACCTTGTCATTTTCCATTGGTCCCATAGATGCTCACACATCTATGTACCTCCCCAAGGCCCCGCCTTGTCAACATCCCTTTGGTACCAAGTCAAAACATAAAACAATCATGAATCAACTAGCAGTTAACCACATAAGTATGCACAAGTCCATCACCAAACACAACACATTCACAGCACAATTTATAAAAACAAGATAGTGTCTCTTCCATCCCATCTGGAAGTCAAAATCATTAGTAGACATGGGACTATGAAACTCACCTGATTGAGCTTCTCCAAAAACCCGCGCACTAGCAAAAAGCTAACAAACAAAAGCACACAATCAAAACATGAACCAAACACTAAGATGGCTCATCAACCTATGATGGACATCTAAACTTCTGCCATATATATACCTCATTTATATGCTTTAAGCATTTCATTACACCCCTCTATAAAGCTCTTAACTCAGTTTACTTCATAACCCGTCCCGTTAACATTTTACCCAAAACAGTCCTAGTTTTTAGGTCTCCAAACTATAAGCCAAACGCCCACCTAAACATACCCATGATCTCTGTAAAGGGAATCCTATTCCCTTACATATTTTAGCTAACACCTCCCATTTACCCCAACCTTAAAGCTACTGTTAAGGCCCCGATATATATATATATATATATATATATATATATATATATATATATATATATATATATATATATATATATATATATATATATATATATATATATATATATATATATATATATATATATATATATATATATATATATACTTCTGTCTATCCGGATTTTACTGATTTTGAACATACAAAATTTTTTTTATGATTAGGGGGTCTTACCCTAACCCACATTCTTAGCCCCAATTCAGATACTTCCTATAATATATAAACCAATTCCCATGTTCGTTTGAAAGTCCCAATACAACCCTAAGTACCCCAAACAGCCTAAAACATAAAAAGAAAATAGGCTGATTTCAAAACTGTTTTGACCTCCGACTGTTGTAACCTTCTTTTGACCCACTTCCCGACCTCCAGTTTAGTTCTAGTTTCTTGAATTTAAAAGGAAACTCAATTACCTTTCCAAGGATACTTGGATCGCAAAATAAGAGTTTTTAGAACTCCCTATATGATCAAAACAATTGACCCTAAATTCTGCCCAGTTTTTAAAAACGGATTTAATTAAATTAACCTAATTAATTACCCATAATTCCACTAATTACAAGCCCTAATTCACCTAATCATTATAACATCATTATTATACAGATTTTAATTTAAATCCTAACCTAAATCCATCATAAGATGATTATAAAAACATTAAAAACAATTAAATTGAAAAGGGTTATGAAGATTTACCTTTGATTTATGAAAACCCCAAAATTTTTGATGAAACCCTAATTTTCTTTAATATTCGTCGGCCAAAACTCTCCAGGAAGAAAAAAAATGCGTTTGATATTATGTGTTGTGTTCTTTATATAGCACAAAATCCTAGTCCAACTACAAGCCCACTTACCTTTTTTTCTTTTTCCTTTTTTTTGTTTAAGTCGTCTAAACCGACTATGCACCCTTTTTTTATTTATTTTTTCTTTTTATTTATTATTATTAATTTACTAATACTTCCTTAAATTTACTTAATTTATTTTAGCCCCTAAAGTTTCTAAAATCTCAAAACCGAGAAACTAGTCAATTTTACGCGTTTACCGTAAAAGATGTAAAATATACAGTTTTAAAAAAATCTTAAATTTTGAAATAAACTTTATAACTATGTCCTAAATGACTTAAAACCATCCCGAAAAATAGACTAAATACCTCTTCCGAGACCTCAAAATGCTAAACCGTAAATCGTAAAAATACGATTTTCTATAATACATATACGTATACGTAAAACCACTAAATAACACCATCTCATTTCATAGTCACTACCATGTGAGCTCATGAACATGAAATCATCACACATCGTTTCACTCACAAGGTTCCCCGTACCGGAAACGATATCCAAACCACAATCTATACACACGAATTAGCACATAAACACGTAAAGACACGTAACTAACACAAAATAAAACTAAGTGACGAACCTCAAAACCGCGGTTGTCACATAACTCCCTCCTAATAGAAATCTCGTCCCGAGATTTAATCCTTAGGATCAAACATACAATTAGCAAACAACTGAGGATACTTGTTCTAAATGAACTCCTCTCATTTCCACGTGAACTTTAGTTCAAGTCTCAAATTACCACATATACTAACCAACAATATTTAAATTCATTGCCAAACTCTTGACCTCACAGTCAATAAATCTCACAAATGACTCTTTGATAACACAAACCCTTATTAACACAAATCCCGAATAACCGTACATGCAAATATGCATTCTCAAACAACATTTACCAATCTTAATACACGAAATATAACATGTATACCACTCATTTCCCCCCAGGTAATTCTATGCTCATAAGCTACTGGTCTGATCTTTCCAAAGATCATAAATGGACCTACAAAACTCTACATCAACTCTTCCATTTTACCAAAACATACCACCCGTTACTATGGGTGAAAGTTCCTACATAACTTTGTCACTAGCTCTAGTGGTTTCCTCCTTTTCTACATAGCATCCCTTGTTGCTCTCATCCTTTCCACAAACACCATTACCACATTAGTAGCCTCTTTTACCAATTCTAGTCCACAATGGGGACAACTCATCCTATCCTTTCATATAGTGCCTCAAATGGCATTTATCGACTTCTAGTATGATAACTATCATTATATGAAAACTCAGCCATCGCTAATGAGTTTCCTAACTCCCTCTAAATCAATCACTCATGCCCTCAGTGTAACTTCTAAGGTTGTATAAATGTCTCACTTGCCCATCCTTTTCCAGTTAGCTGGATATACTCATATCCAATCATGTTCATCAACTCCTTTTAGTCCGTACCCCAAACTACTTAAAAATTCCAATTTACCTACAAAGTGACCTATGACGGTCTTTCACATATCCATTAGTTCTTCCAATCCAAATCAACTTATGATCTATACACATCATCAAAAGGACGGTTATCTCAGTTAGTCTATCAACCGCCATCCAAACCCATGCTACAACTACTTCCATTAAATTTGGATAGCTCATTAGTAGCACCTATACACTTCTTTCTCACTTTTCTTCATGATTTTTTTATACTCCACACTTCCTTTATACCTACACAATGTCTTACCTTCTAGGTCATATTTCTCCTCATCTTGTCTCAGTTAGACCAAGCCCTTCGTCCCTATGGCACATCACACCTATAACTACTCATCCATTCGATTATCGATACTAAGCCTCCCAAACAATCAGTATAGGTCAGTGCCATTTCCTTTCCACACTACGACAGTATTAACATGCGTTGTGCTTTATTCTACTCATTAAGCTCTACCAAAGTTTTACCTCCGGTTCCTATCTCGACCTATTTCATTCATGCTTCGCTTCTATACACACTTCCTTCTTTCTTCCTCAACTCATTCCATACATCACGATGTGATGCTTACCATCGTTTCTTCCCTTGCCATAATCCTTCATAAGGCATTCCATACATATTAGGCTAACTTTTACGCAAAACCCTCTATTCCATCACATCCGTACGCAATCCTTCCAACTTCTCAACTACGTGCCTTCTCATTCCTCTTGAAATATGAGATGAATTAGTCAGTCTATCGACTATCACCCATCTCTCTTCGTACTTATTCCTCCACCCCATTATGTATCCCTTTCACCAACTTCGTCCTTACATCGCCCCTTTCTAAGTTACTCCTATCTATGTAGGAAGTATAGTCTACGTCCCTTTTCTCCATATGATTGCCCAAGCCACGCAATATACAGGTTGACGCGTTCTATGCTTTAGACAACTCAACTCGTGCAACCTACATCCTTCATACAAACCACCCTAATACGTCATCCATATAGTTCAAGTTCGTCTCAGCTTCACTTCATTCTTCTTATTCCATATCTCATCAACCATGCTTGCCTTTCCCAGATGGTACTTGGCTTTGCAATTTTCTTTTATCACTTAACTCCACCCATCACCTTTTCCAAATGTTCAATCAAGATGATTAAATATGTGTTGGAGACGTTCATGATCTGTTTAGATTATTCTCTACGTCTCGTACCCCAAATGACTCTAGCATTCTAGGCAGATATAACAATCCAGCTCCACTAACTAAGTCTATCTAGTCATCTATATGCCAAAAAATTTTCCAAGTAGCTTCACTCTTTTTTCTCACAACCAGTTCTCCTACTCCCTCCTAATAGGGACAGACTAGAATTTCATGTGATTCCATGCGGATCACACTCTCATCTTATACCCACATTAGTTTCTATTTGTATACTAAACCATATTTTGAATTCTTATTCAAATCTCATACTTCTACTTTGATCTTGCACCCAACATGAGGTACTTTCAATCATCATCTTCTAGGAATACTTGGTTCTCTCCTTCCATGGTTCTCCCTATTCCTACACTATCCCGTCCAACAGAAATTTCATACTTCATTCCTCAAATCTATGGAAATCACTAGTGCATTGGATAATGCATAGCTGTCTCTTCCAAAGATCTTTCATAACACACTCACAAAACCGACTCTCTAATCACTTCTCCACGAACTTATTCAGCTCAGCTTCACTACTCATCCCTCGATATTGGTTGCCACAAAAATTCTAGTCACTCGACTCCCCTTGTTATTTCCACGAGTTCTTAATCCCCCATGTCATGTATGCACTTCATCACGATCCACTGGTTCAGCTCTTTGTAGCTCCACTCTGGTACTCGATCTGTCCTTCTTCGTCACGAACCATACGTAAATTTCCAATCATAGTGCTTGTCACCTTTCCAGTCCTTGCAACTTTTGTGACTCCTTGGAAAACTCTTGCATCCTTCTTGCAGCTGACACGTAGTCCTTTCAGCTCCTTGCTTCACGATGTAGCTCTTTACGCACTCCTTCTCGTCTCCATGATGTTACCTAGGAACTTCACACTACGTAGTAGCTTCTAACTTCAACTCATCAACCACAATATTTCTAAAATTACTTCACCCAACTTCTCATAGCATGACATCTCGTTCCCATGATCACCCAACTAACTTTACTTACTCCCTTATTCCCTTAACTAATCTAAGTTTCAAAACTCCACAACTCTTAATCATTCCGTCAACACAACCTTTAAACCAAAACACATCTCTCCATTATAGTATCTAACCATAAGTAATACTACCCATCTCTATCCTCTCATCCTAACGTTCCCACAATCGCATAAAAAAATCAACCATGACGTGTAACAAAATAATTCCAAACAATCGTGTCCCAATAAAATATAGGGTAAAACGAACCCTAGCCAAAACAACGGAAAACAAAACAATGTAATCCGAAAGATCAATGGAGTGTTCCAACAACGAAAAATTAGACTCGTCACGATTAGTATTACCAAATTTCGATACATTAGAAAATTTAAAACTTCCATCCCAATTAGTTACTTCTCATAAGAACCAAACTCCAACACTACGAAAATCAATCATACTCATTTTAACCAGTAACTCATCCTTTATCTTCATCATTTTATTCATATATCAGCTAGTTAATATACTACAATCTTATTCTAACCATTATCTTGTTACCCATATTAAACTTATTTCACTTGTTATTATGAAACCAATACATGTTTATAAAATACAGTGTTTTTTTTTATTATTATTTTATAAAATCCATTTAGGCTGGTTATAACTAAACTACTACACGTTTACAAGGTGTGGTGTTATTATTATCATTACTATAATAAAATCTCCCTTTTTACTCTTGCCGTCTAGTTAAATACTTCTAAAATTTTAACTACACTTAAGGAAATTTTTGTAAAATTTCTTTACCCCTTTAAAATGTATTATCACATGTTACATAGAAAACTAATCCAATTATTTTCAAGACAAAATTTTTTTATAGCTTACTACCACAAACTTAAAAAAAATATGTAAGTCACGATATCATACCATACACTTACAAATTATTTTCAAAAACGTTTTCCTATAATCAGCCACACTTATTTGCAAGAAATTTTAGTAGTTCGCATTAATAAAGATACATACCCGAATGTAGAAACACATCCAAAATACTCAAAACGTCGTTGGAACTCCATCAAACTCCAGCACCATAAAACACGAACAAACACATGGTACGTTCAAGTTATAATAACTAGTGAACGACCATATACCATAACTTAACACATACTAGTATATATACATCCACATATATATCTATTAAATCACCCAAAACATACTCGTTCCATACATGTCAGATCAATCAATCGTGTCATACACTCGTTTTAACATACGAGTAATCCCCATCTCACCATCTCACCATGCCACAACAAGGCACAAAACCCATCACCAAAACCAACCCATATCGTGTGACCCCATAATCACACACCACGACTATAACTCAAAACATATAACACACTAAAAAATAGCCATATCGTAGGCAGCCGTTACATAAACCCATATATTATATATATATCCAAAGTCCACACCTCATCATATACAAGCATGTACTAACCCTCTTTCATGCAATCATACTTAGGAACCCATTGAAGTTGTGGTACTTATATAACTATGTTGGCCACCATACTTATACAATTACCCTTTCCCTAATGCACTCCCTCCTATGATGACATCAATACAACATATAACACATAAATCCATCAACTCACCTAAGCACATAACCACATAAACAATAAGGTCAAAAACCCCAACTAATAAAATAACATAGTCAAACTATTGAAATACATAAATTCATAGTCTAGCTAAAACAGCATAGACTAAATCCAAAACGAAAACATAATCAGTTATAAGTCATGTCGCCCATAAGAGTGGAAACGGCTTAAAATCCTTCATACCCACCTACTCCTAATAACTCGAACCACCACATGATTCTTAGGGAACATGACTTAAACATAGAAAGAAAAATACCCTACCTCAGGTACATAAAATAACCCAACAAAAGATAGAAACTACCATGTACCAAATTATGTACTATAGTGTACAATTTAAGCAAAATACGACAATGACTAGCGTGGATGATTATGGTTCAACCAGCACTAGTCACACTCCGAAAAGAAAAATAACATGTGGCTAAGTATGAACATATTAGTTCATAACTTAACAACATCATAAGCTATAGACTAGGCTATGCGACTAGGCAACCTAATTCTCTATAACCATTGGCTCTGATACCATTCTGTCACACCCCACCATGGCGGAATATGGATCGTGACGTATGGATATCATCACAACATGGCGTGTCTATAGAGATAACTAAATGAAATAAGAAATGTCATAAAATGGTGACACAAATTTCATGACAATATCTTAACAATGCAGGAGTCTAGGTAAGTAGGTAACAATCCTACCACTTACCCGAGACAAACAATTAACATAAACAAAGCAAACATATAGGTGCCAACAGTATCACTTATTAAACAAACAAAAGAAACTAAGAAGGAACGGGGATCTCCTTCTAAATGCATTCCTATGCAACTCCAAATCCTAGCCACTCAAGTTCTCACGCTTAACCATAATATCACTTGAAAGAGACACTAAAACACGTCAACATAAAGTTGGTGAGAGTCATAGGTTTAGACTCCAACGCCAAAATCAAACCTTAAGCTGTGAACAACAACCACTCACAAATGACCATATGGACAATGTGATACAAACATGCATTAACAACTAATATTCAAGATTTAACAAACCAAACCAAATCCAAGGCTCCCAGCCTTACCAAACAACATGGTCCCATAGGCGCCTATACACCTATGAACCAATCCCAAGGCCCCGCCTTGTCATTTTCCATTGGTCCCATAGATTCTCACACATCTATGTACCTTCCCAAGGCCCCGCCTTGTCAACATCCCCTTGGTACCAAGTCAAAACATAAAACAATCATGAATCAACTAGCAGTTAACCACATAAGTATGCACAAGTACATCACCAAACACAACACATTCACAGTACAATTTATAAAAACAAGACAGTGTCTCTTCCATCCCATCTGGAAGTCAAAATCATTAGTAGACATGGGACTATGAAACTCACCTGATTGAGCTTCTCCAAAAACCCGCGCACTAGCAAAAAGCTAACAAACAAAAGCACACAATCAAAACATGAACCAAACACTAAGATGGCTCATCAACCTATGATGGACATCTAAACTTCTACTATATATATATACCTCATTTATATGCTCTAATCATTTCATTACACCCCTCTATAAATCCCTTAACTCAGTTTACTTCATAACCCGTCCCGTTAACATTTTACCCAAAACAGTCCCAGTTTTTAGGTCTCCAAACTATAAGCCAAACGCCCACCTAAACATACCCATGATCTCTGTAAAGGGAACCCTATGCCCTTACATATGTTAGCTAACACCTCCCATTTACCCAACCTTAAAGCTACTGTTAAGGCCCCGATATATATATATATATATATATATATATATATATATATATATATATATATATATATATATATATATATATATATATATATATATATATATATATATATATATATATATATATATATATATATATATATATATATATATATATATATATATATATATATATATAGATTTGCGTTCAAATGCGTTACAGCTTAAAATGCATTATAATAGGCACCAATAGTTATGAGCCACGTGTTCCATTTCATTAAAGAAAATGTATAATCTGTTTTATATAGTTAAGGGTATTAAAGTAATATTACTCCTTCAACATTTCTCTCAAAAATTAATTGTTACAAATGTACGTCTTATTTCTCCATCATAAAAAAGTAGATCTGGTAGAATGCATCTTCTTATCTCACCCATCTTTTTTCTGTTCATACTTTCTCTTATAAAAAGATAAAAATAAACCCAAAGCAAAAACATAAAAAGACCTATCAAAATGACAGCCTAAACATCCGCGTCTACCTTTCTTACAAGTTTTCGCCATGTCCGCCATTCCGTCTAGTATCTTTCCGGCGATTTTCTAAGATGAAACCTTCATGGTTCCATCATGTTTCTGTGGTTTTCTCTTTGGGCGACTAAAAGTGACGTCGTGCATCAAGTTGTGTGGTAAGATTTTGTTTCAGATCTTATAGAATGTTACGTGGGTATAGATTGACTTTTGGTCATGGTTTGGGCAGATTTGTTTGTTTCAACAAATATGAGTAGATTTGTGTCGTGAGGATGCCAATAATTTTTTCCTTCCTACCTTTCTCGCCTTCACTAGTGTATATTCACATCAGATTGGTCGCCCGACCTTCATCACCATTGGTTCGAAACTCTATAACAACGAGCCACAACATTCGCATCCAAGTATTCGCCGATGGCATGTGTATTAGTAAGTTTAATTTATTTTGAGGGAAAGATAAGATTTGATGTATAAGTCACTTTGGATGTATATATCATCAACAGATGGATATGTCAAATTTGTATATGACAATCCATTAAATACGTGTCTAAAACTAAAAGTGAGGCATATGTTTTTGTTTGATAAATTTGTAAATGTATATGTCTCTTTGTTGTGCATCAAATATAAGTAATTTGTTTTCATAGATGAGTTTGTCTACTTGTTGTTGTTCTAATTTATGAATCTGTTTGTATTGATAAACATTTTATTTTGTATCACACAATTTTGTCTTGTATCACTTGGTTAATATGTATTAATAAAGATTTTATTTTGTATAAGTTGGTTAATTTTTTCTATCAATACTCATAGATTTAATACCAGTGTTCTATCGAATAGAACTTTTCATTGTGATATCAATATCACTGCCACAACCGGGTAACAAGACCATGGTTCTATGTTTCTTAGATAATGTGTCACCAAAATATAGAATGTGTCACTAATAATATATAAAATATAAAAAAAAATGTCACTAATGTTGTGTCCATGATATAATGTCAACTTAAAAAATACATATATTATGTGTCACCGCTAGGGGTGTCGAAAAAGTTGACCCGACCCGAATAAGTCTATTCGGGTCGGATCACTCGGGTTCAAAAATATATTCGGTTCAATTCGGGTTGACCCGAATTGACCCGAGTTCTAATTAGGCTCGGGTTCGAGTTTATATTTTTTAGTCTTGACTCGAATTGACCTGACCCGACTTGACTCGAGTTTTTTAACACATTTTAATTTGTAAATATACATAAATAAGCCGATTTTTAATTTTTTTACTTATACTCGGGTTGACCCGAACACGAGTTGACCCGACCCGAATTGGCCCGACCCGAATTGACCCAAACCCGACTGACCCGAGTTCTAATTAGGCTTAGATCCATGTATGATTTTTTTAAGTCTTGACCCGACTTGACCCGACCCGAATTAACCCGACCCCGGTTAACCCGACCCAATCCCCACCCGTAGTCACCGCTACATAGAAAGCAATTAAAAAATCAACGAATATTGAAACATGGTTAGCAGTTTCATTAATGGTTTTTTAGAATAATGGTTAGACATTATCATGTATCACTACGAGGTTAAAAATAGATTCAATACGGTTTGTGAATTTTGAGAGAAATGTATCACTATCAGATTAAACATTATTATATATTTAGTTATACATTATTATGTATCACTATCAGGTTAAAAGAGATTGAAAATATATTGTTGATATATTACATTGTATCACTAATAGAATAATTTAATGCGTAGTATAAGAGAAACTATATATAGAAACGAAAAGAATATCGTATCCAGGGTTTTCGAAAACGGTAGATCGTTGTGTATACACTTAAATGCCATGTATAGAAAACATCATAATGTTTTAATTATTTACTCATATGCCATTACAATTAATTGTTTAGCTAAAATCATATCTTATTTTAAAAAAATTGATCTAACGGTTCACAAGTGTGCTTATTGTAACCTATTCTAAGAGTGTACACCACAATAACGTCACCCTATATATATATATATATATATATATATATATATATATACTTCTGTCTATCCAGATTTTACTGATTTTGAAGATACAAAAAGTTTGTTATGATTAGGGGGTCTTACCCTAACCCGCATTCTTAGCCCCAATGCAGATACTTCCTATAATATATAAACCAACTCCCATGTTCGTTTGAAAGTCCCAATACAACCCTATGTACCCCAAACAACCCAAAACATAAAAAGAAAACAAGCTTATTTCAAAACTGTTTTGACCTCCGACTGTTGTAACCTGCTTTTGACCCACTTCCCTACCTCCAATTTAGTTCTCGTTTCTTGCATTTGAAAGCCAACTCAATTACCTTTCCAGGGATACTTGGATCGCAAAATAAGAGTTTGTAGAACTCCCTATATGATCAAAACAATTAACCTTAAATTCTGCCCAGTTTTTAAAAACGGATTTAATTAAATTAACCTAATTAATTACCCATAATTCCACTAATTACAAGCCCTAATTCACCTAATCATTATAACGTCATTATTATACAGATTTTAATTTAAACCCTAACCTAAATCCATAATAAGATGATTATAAAAACATTAAAAACAATTAAATTGAAAAGGGTTATGAAGATTTACCTTTGATTTATGAAAACCCCAAAATTTTTGATGAAACCCTAATTTTCTTTAATATTCGTCGACCAAAACTCTCCAGGAAGAAAAAAAATGCGTTTGATATTATGTGTTGTGTTCTTTATATAGCACAAAATCCTAGTCCAACTACAAGCCCACTTACCTTTTTTCCTTTTTCCTTTTTTTGTTTAAGTCGTCTAAACCGACTATGCACCCTTTTTTTATTTTTATTTTTTATTATTATTTTACTAACATTTCCTTAAATTTACTTAATTTATTTCAGCCCCTAAAGTTTCTAAAATCTCAAAACCGAGAAACTAGTCAATTTTATGCGTTTACCGTAAAAGACGTAAAATATACAGTTTTAAAAAAATCTTAAATTTTGAAATAAACTTTATAACTATGTCCTAAATGACTCAAAACCATCCTGAAAAATACTCACATGATTAAATACCTCTTCCGAGACCTCAAAATGCTAAACTGTAAATCGTAAAAATACGATTTTCTATAATACATATACGTATAAGTAAAACCACTAAATAACACCATCTCATTTCATAGTCACTACCATGTGAGCTCATCAACATGAAATTATCACACATCGTTTCACTCACAAGGTACCCCGTACCGGAAACGATATCCAAACCACAATCTATACACACCAATTAGCACATAAACACGTAAAGACACGTAACTAGCACAAAATAAAACTAAGTGACGAACCTCAAAACCGCAGTTGTCACATTTGGAGACGCTACGAGATGCGGATGCTATTCACAACCTGGAGATCCTACAAGACGAAGACAAAGGCGTCAGAGCAAAGCAATTGGACGAGAAGATGCTTCATTATCAGACGATTTTCATCAATCATTGTCCCTAATTCTTAGTTACATGTCACATGTCATTCAGTTGTCGTTTCAGTCATATGAGTGCAAACCGGTACCAGCCGGCCACTCAGCTGAATTGTTACATGAATCACAGTCCTGAGAATGACTGTCATGGAACTGACAGACAAGACGATAGTAACCACTACTATGACAGTAACTAACCCAGCAATCGCAACCGAAGCTCCGGCCGCGGACGTGATCAGAAATACAAAGGATCAGCGGTCCAACCGATCCGCCAGTTTTGGCATAATAACCTAATATTTGTAGTTCTAATTGTTTCACATCTCAAGACACATGTCAAGACATCAGCCAAGACACATGTCTCACGTATACTTTCTGAAGACACATGTCAAGACACCAGTCAAGACACATGTCATGCTTACATTTTCCAAGACACGAGTCAAGACACATGACTCACGTCCAATTATGTAACATTTCTAAGAAATTCAGGGTACCCTCCAAGGGTATATCCATTTTGTTGTGCCATGTATTAATCAGGCCACAAGAAATTCAGTAACATCACCGGCGTATCAGTAAGGCCAGCCATGTTTGCTCGATGACACATTCATTTCTTTCACCATATTTCATATATTCATGACCATGAAGGACGCCATTCGTATTCCCCAAGTATACGAAGGTTTTCCTTCAGCCTAAAGATAAGATCCAAGCTGCGAACGCATTACCTCGGACAGATGCGAGTTGAATTTAATCCTAATTATGGACTACGAACAACACACCATGATACGAGTCATGATTATGTGCAGTGATGTTCAGGCTCCTGAATACATTCAGCTTGATTTTTTTTTCATCAAGAAAATCTGTACAAATTATATATGCTTACAAGGACATGCGTTGTTAGCTATTGGTGCAAAAAAATAATCTAGTTGTCAGTTAAGACACGACCCCTAAAGTCCTTTTACGCATAACCAGCAGATTATTCCAAAATCTTCCGATATACTCCAGAAGAACCTTCAAGGAGAATGACAGTAACATGAGATTATGTGTCGACTACCGTCGATTTTAAACAAATCACCATTCATAACCATTACTCCTCTCCACGTATTGAGAAGATCGGATTCATTTAGGGTGTTAAGCACTTTACAAGACCGGATTCATGATCATGATGCCAACAGTGACGAGTGAAAGAGTAGGACATTTCCATGACTGCTATTCGTACACGACTCAGTCATGTTAGATTCATGATTTTGTACTAGTCTCATAAGTGCTCCAGCAGCATTATGGACTTAATAAATTCAATTTCCAGGAACTCATAAACAAATTCATCAGTGTTTTCTTCAAGGACAACCTGATTTTTTCTAAGAAGAGAGGGAAGACCATATTTTCACTATGTTACAAATTCTATGACAGGAGAAATTTCACCTTGGAAATTTTCCCATATCAATTCTGTTTGATTACAGTGACACGCTGAATCACAGGGATTCTCACGGTTAATCTTAACATGACTCATCTTAGGCATAAAGGTGAGAACCTTGCACTACGTTAGGTGTTCAAGGAAAATCCTACGCTAAGAAAAGTCTAATTTCGGAGACGCATGGTTTCGCAAACTTCTATGTATCAAGTTGCTACGAAGCAAGATGCAATTATGTTCATATCTAAGTACCTGACATACCAACAGGCTAAGATAGAACACCAACAAACTAAGATGTTGTACCACCAGCAGAAATTGTGAACATAAATGGGACAGGATCTCCATGGATTTTGGGTACCAGATTAACGCAAACTCAGAAGAAGCAAGATGCTATCTGGGTTATTGCCAACAATTTGATCAAGTCTTCGGAATCCTTACATCCGCAAGGATTTCAGAAACAACAGATTGATTGGACATGTTCCAGCCAAGGCTCATCCGATCACTTGGTAATCCGTCAGCTATCGGGTCAGACTAGGGTTCGCAATTGTGCTCTTTATTTACGTCCACGTCCTTGTTCTAATTTCACGACTTTCTTTCACGCTCACGTTCATGATATTATTCACGTTCATGATCGTATCTTGGCTTATGATTTTACGTTCATCTTCGTTCTAGAGAGATCAGACTCAAATTTAGTATAACTCTCTATCCTTAGATATACGCTTCACGTCACATTCCACGTCTCACCTTCTAGCGTTTGGCGTTACCGCAGTTGTATTATATGTTCACGATATGTTTCACATTTCATGTTCATTCCACGTTCTTCATATCACGTTCACGATATGTTACACGTATCATGGATCACGATATGTTTACTCATACTACACTCACCATATCTCCACGTATCACGTTAAAATCTTTTCACGTGTCACGTTCAAAATGTTTCACGTACTACGTTTCAATATGTCTCGCGCATCGTTGCTAATTATCAGTTAGGTTAGATTATTTTCGCGTTATAACGTTCCGGTTACCCTTGCACGTTAATACTTATTCCCTCGATCAAATTCATGGGATCTATCTTACGTTGATGACAATGAACTTTTCGTGTTTTCAAGTCAAGGTCAGGAGGACCAAGGTTTATCATTTGTATCAAGATCTTGTGAAGGAACCGTTCCAAGAGGGAAGCCACTTGGAAGCGGACAAGTTCATCCGGACTTCTTATCCGTTTTCTTTTATCGATTAGATACGTCCTTTCAGTCACGTCACGTTCCATGTCCTTTCAAGACACGTCACGTTCCATGTCCCTTCAAGACATGTCACGTTCCACGTTCCTTTCTACCATGTCACATTCAGATCCTTTTATCTTACATACCCTCTCAGTTTGATTCGAGTATGTTTCGCTTCCAGTTACGATATCTCTAATTCGGGGACGAATTATTCTATATAGGGGGGAAGAGTTGTAAAACCCGCATGCTTTTACCATGAATAGTACCCTTACGATCGTACGTACATGATTAGAACTTTCCTTTTATAGCACGTTTACGTTTCATGTACAAGAATTACAAGTATTACGTACGTGTTATAACATGATAAGTATTTATTACATATCAACACACGATGATTATTTCAATAATAATTATAATCACGAACATACGAACATGAAATCATGAACGTAAATTAATCACGAGCTTAATATTACGTATGTATGTATATTTATTACGATCACGAATAAATATATTAAGTCACGATCGATAACTAATTAAATCACGTAAAAACAGGAACACGAGAACACACTAATTATTTAGTCACGAGAAATGTACGGGCTACCCTTATGTGGGACCCTACCCGCGGACACACAAGACCAAAAGGTCCTAGCCTATTATTTTTTACTAAACATGGAAAAAAGAGGAAAACATGTTTCATATTTACAAAAATTAGAAAACAAAGAAAACCCTAGTTCTTCCTTTTTGTCTTCCTTGGCCGCCGGGTTTAAACACACCAAAGGGGTGTTTCGGTTCGATTTTGGTCTTTGATTTGTTGCAAGGATCGTTAGTGTGTTCATCCTCTTGATTTCACGTGATCGGTATAAACCCTAACTCTTTTATTTTATGTTTTGATTTATTTAATCACATAAAATCATGAAGGTTTTTAATAAACTAATTAAAAACAAGTAATTAATCATGTTATGAATCATGGGGTTTAATCATTTTGGGGTTTAGGGGTGTTTGTTGTTTGGCCGACGCCTAACCGAGCCCCAAGGGGGTCTCGGCTTGGCTTACTTCGCACCACAGAGACCATATGGTCTCGGTTTGGTGGTGATGGTGTCACGGCAGCAACAGGGCAAGGGAAACCCCGACTTAGGTCGGGGTATGGTGGTGATTTTGGGTCCGGATCATGGGTTAAACACGGGTCCGGTTCACACATGTTAGATTTAAAACACGGTCCGGTTCATGAGTTATTTTTCAAGGTTTATTATTTTTACAAGTTATATAATTTTTACAAGATTTAAATTAAATTAATTAAAAGCATGAATATGATTAATTTAATTTACATGACTAAGGTTATTAATTTTATTATTAATACAAGAATTTTAACCTAAGTAATTATCTTTTAATTAGACTATATAGTTAATCAATTATTAAAACCATGACTTATAATTAATTAATTTACATGACTTAGGTTATGTTATTAATAGATAATAATAATGTTTTAACCTAAGTATTTATTTTACCTTTATTTAATTAAATTATGTTATATTTAATTAAATACTTTAACCTATAGTTTATTTAATTCACATGAAATAATTAATAAACTATACTATATAATCACATGACTTGGAATATTAATCAGTAAACACTTAAGCTTATATAATTATCTTAATTATCCAGCTTATATCTAATTATGGAAACTTTCTATTTTTAGAAACTTATTTAATTAAGGTAGCTAATCTATTTATGGGAACTTTCTATTTTTTGAAACTTATCTATTTTAAGCAATAATTCTATTTTGAAAACTTTATATTTTTGGAAACTTTCTATTTTTGGAAACTTTCTATTTTTGGAAACTTTCTATTTTTTGAAACTTTCTATTTTTGGTAACTTTCTATTTTTGGAAACTTTCTATTTTAGGAAACCTGCTATTTTTAGAAAGTTAATTATTATTACACAACAAGTATAATAATACATGAAATACAAGTAATACTTAATCAGAATAGACAGAGTATATGATAAACACAGTATAAAGCTTAAATCAGTAAAACATGACATGAACATATAAAACAAGCTAAGACATGATATAAAACCAGTTACGTACTCAGTAATCAGATACTTATACACGTATGTAATTATGTAGCATTAGTGATACCGAAGTAGGACTTTCTTTCGTTCGCCTTCTTCGTTTACTGGACACAAGGTACGGATTTTCCGTCCTTTCAGTATGTACATTCTTCCTTATTAGGATTTCCTGTATGCAGCTAACTGTTTTCCCTAGTATATGTGTTATATGTTTTTGAATTGCTTATGTTTAATTAGAATACCTAAATCCATATAAATGCATGACCAGTTTCACCTAGTTATGGAGGTACCATAACCATAACACTGGAGGCACCAGTGTTATGACTTCACTACGACTGAGTGATAGCTCGTGGCGTCCCTTTCAGCTTTTGGCCATATTATTATTATCAGATGGGGCGTATGGGTGCATCCTAGTTTACATGTTTCAGCAGATTATTCAGTGTGAATGTGGTGTGTGCCTTGGATCCTTCACAAGGAGATGATCCCTCCTACCCAAAACCTGTATATTAAATTAAAGGCAGCCCCTCTAATTTGCATGACGAGGTCACCCCTCCAAGTATTCATGCACGTTGATATTTCATGACCTGTATTGGCTAATGGTAAATATGTTAAACAGTTTTTACAAGATAAACATAAGGCTTTTCAAACTATAAAACCAGTTTTATGAAGTTATACCAGGTTTTCCAGGACATATACATTTCCGCTGCTATATGTTTTACATGCTTATATTATTCATTCCATGCTTGTATATCCGTGCACTGAGCGTTATGCTCAGCCGTTACTTTCCTTTCCATGTCCCAAAACGGCAGGTACCCAAGGACAGACTCGAGCATTTGGAGGACGTGCATAGGATGGAAGCAACCATAGACTTCTTTTCCTTTTGCCTTCATATATTTATGCTTGTGTAGTCTTTGTTCATTTCATTTACTTTATTTATGTTTTGGGGCTTATTTTTAGGAACCGATGTTTGATTCCGGGTTTCCCTATGGTCATGTATGTTTACTACATATTACCTTGTATGCTTTGATGACACGCCATAATCACGCGTGACATTCCATTTATCAAAATGGGGTGTTACATGTATCTTATATATTTTCTTGGTTTCTTTGTGATTAAACCCTCTTGAACAATTTAGTTTTCACCAAAGTTCTAAAGTCATTCGAAGGCGTTCACTCCACGTGATCGTTTTCACTCTTTTGAGGCTTCTTTAATCAAGAGTTTGATTCGATGAGAGATTTGGTAGATTGTTGTCTACAAATACACACAAAATCCAAAAAAAAAAAACAATCAAAAACACAAAAAATTGAAAATTCACAAAACACCCAAAAAGAATCTTCTTTGCTTACCTCCCATTCTACGTCAAGTTTATGCTAACTCGTAATCAAGCAAAACGAGCTCGTAAACGTCGTCAAAGTCAAGGAAATCAAGAGCCTTTGATTGAAGAACAAACTCCAATTGTCGAACCCGTTGTAGAACCAATAGTCGCCATGGCTAATCGTACTATGATGGAGTTGCTTCAAGCACCCACCGAGGGTTTTGGAGAAGCTATTGTGATTCTCGCCATCCTTGCGGAGAATTTCGAGATTAAGACGGGTTTAATGTCGATGTTGCAAGCAAATAAGCTTGGAGGTCATGAGAAAGACAACCCGCATTATCACATAAGGAATTTTAATCGTCTCACAGCAACAAGCAAGTTTAAGGATGTTCCACATGACGCCATTAAGATGATGTTGTTTCCATACTCGTTAGATGGACCCGCTAAAATTTGGCTCGAGAAAGAACCGCCAAATTCGATTTTGAAATGGGGTGATCTCGTCTCTAAGATTGTGAACCAATTTTTTCCACCATCTAAAACAACACATTTGAAAAATGAGATTTCAAGGTTTACACGACGAAATAATGAAAGTTTTTTTCAATGGCATGGTAACGATTTAAGGAAATGTTACATGAATGTCCAAACCATGCTTTTTTGGAATTGCATCAAATAGATACTTTTTACAATGAGCTTAATGATCATGAACGAGATTATTTGAATGCCACCGCGGGTGGTAATTTTTTGTGCAAAACGACCGATGAAGCTTTAAAGATTATCGAGAATAGATCTAAGGTTTATAACCCTCGTAACACACCGAGTGTTGCCAATATGGGTTCGTCATCGTCATCATCTTCTCGTCACATTAATGCCTTACATGATGAAGCAAATGAGGAAAATCGGTTTTTCGATAGGTTTTCGACGCTTATGACACATTGGAAAGCACAAGATGCTTTGAATTCCGCATCGGTTAAAGCGGTTGAAAAGAGTTATTTATCTTGTGGTGGAGCTCATGATCTTTCCGAGTGCATTACCGCCGGTGGTAACACTTCGAGTGCTTACGTAGCAACGGGAACTTACAACCAAAACGGCCAAGGTTCCCGCCCAAATCAAGCTCCACCAAATCAAAATGCTAACAACTATCAAAACAACAATCAAAATGGTGGTTATCAAGTCAATTTACGTAATTATAACAAAGGGAATTATCAAAGTAGGAATGGACAAGTGTCAAATCAAAAACAAAACCGTGATTTTCAAACTACTACACAAGGTTTTCAAAATGATCACACCAAAAATCTTCAAGGAGAATTTTTGAATTATGCTAAGGAAAATGATGCTAAGTTTGATAGCATGTAACGTGAGATGATTAGCTTAAGATCCGAGTTGAAAAACGAGCTTAAAAACGAACTTGCTAATGAACTTAAGACTCATGCTAATAAAATGGAAGGAAACGTTCAACGTCTTCAACAAAATCAACAAAAGATGGAACAAGGACAACATGAGATTAAGCAAGAATTGTTAAAAGCGGATGCTAGGCAATAAAAATTTGAAGACCGTATGGCAAAAATGTTTGAAGCAATCATGTGTAAACCCTCTTCCTCGGGTGGTCTTCCTAGTGATACCATTGCAAACCCGGAGGGAGAAATGAAGGTTATTACTACACGTAGTGGTAAAACTTTCAAGGAACCAATCTCTCGTCCAAGTACTTCTACGAAGAAGGAAATCAAGAAAGAGCCCGAGGCGATGGTCGAAAAGGAGCATATCACAAGCCCACGAAGTACCGCTCATACCACACCTACGGTTGAACCAATACCAATCATGGAATCCGATATTTTAAGGCCGTTGCCTAATGTCCAACCCACACCACCCTTACCTTACCCTTCGAGACGAAACAAAGAGAAATTGCAAGAACGTAACAAACAACAAATTGAGCTTTTTATAAAAATGTTTCAACAAGTTCATTTTGATGTAAGTTTAGCCGACGCGTTGTTATATATGCCTCGTTTCGCTTCCACTTTTAAAGGTATGATGAACGATAAGGAGAAGCTTTCAAATCTTCCTAATTGTTCTTCGGTTTATCTTAGCCGCATACCGGAAAAAGTTGGTTACCCCGAGAAGTTTCTCATTCCTTGTGATATAGAAGATATGAAAGAATGCCTCGCCTTGGCCGATCTTGGTGCGAGCATTAATTTGATGCCATTTTCCATTTGGAAATCGCTTTCGCTTCCGGGTCTTACTCCTTCGAACATGTCTATCGAGATGGTCGATCATTCTACGATTTTAGCATGTGGAGTAGCCGAGGATGTTTTCGTGAAAGTGGGGAAGTTCTACTATCCCGTTGATTTTATAGTAGTTGACATCCCCGCGGATCCTCAAGCTCTTGTAATTTTAGGTCGTCCATTTTTAGACACCTCGAGATCGCTTATCGACGTTCATGCAAGAACTATTACTTTGAGATTCAACGAAGAGGAACTTGTTATAAACGCTACTTAAAACACGACACCTTCTCATGTTTATGCAATCTCTACCATCAATCATATCGACTTAGTTGATGTGGTTTGAGATGAGTTTTCACAAGAAGTGTTAGGTTTTTCTGATAGCTCGTCAAGTGGCAATCCCACTATTTTGGATCCGATTCTTGCTAATTCTACACCAAATCTCACTTCATTCCAAGGAGGCGATTTTACTTCAAATGAAATCGACAATGAAGATGAGGTGATTATTGGTAATGATACTTCTATTCCACCATTTCTTCCGCCGATGGAAGTTATGAGTGTTGAGCAAAAATCTTCAATCGAAGAACCGCCTATATCTTTCATCTCACCTTGAATACGCATTCTTGGAAGGTGATGAAAAGTTGCCGGTTATCATTGCAAAAGGTCTTGCTAATGATGAAAAACCGTGCTCTTGAAAGTTCTTAAATCTCATAAAGGGGCAATTGCGTGGAAAATTTCCGACATTAAGGGTACTGACCCAAAATTTTGTACTCACAAGATTTTAATGGAGGAGGACTACAAACCCGCAATTCAAAGTCAAAGAAGGGTAAACCCCAAAATTCACGATGTCATGAAAAAGGAAGTCTTAAAACTCCTTGACGCGGGAATGATTTATCCTATCTCCGATAGCCCATGGGTGAGCCCAATCCATTGTGTCCCTAAAAAGGGAGGAATGACCGTTGTGCCCAATGAAAACAACGAGTTAATTCCCACTCGTGTTGTAACCGGTTGGAGGGTGTGTATTGACTATCGAAAGTTAAATGATACCACTCGTAAAGACCACTTTCCTTTGCCCTTCATGGATCAAATGTTGGAGCGACTCGCGGGAAATTAAATCTATTGCTTTTTAGATGGTTTTTCCGGTTACTTTCAAATCCTTATCGACCCTCGTGATCAAGAGAAAACTATGTTTACGTGTCTTTATGGAACGTTTGCTTATCGTAGGATGCCTTTCGGACTTTGTAATGCACCAGGTACGTTTCAACGGTGTATGATGGCTATTTTCATGATATGATCGAGAAGTCGATGGAAGTGTTTATGGATGACTTTTCGGTGTTTGGCAATTCGTTCACGTCATGTTTATCTAATCTCTCGAAAATCTCTCGACCTATGACACACCTTCTCGAGAAGGATGCTCCTTTTAAATTCAATGAGGATTGTGTTAGAGCTTTCGAAACTCTTAAAAGGAAACTTACCGAAGCTCCCATTCTCGTTGCTCCTAATTGGGAATTACCCTTTGAAATCATGTGCGATGCAAGTGATTATGCTATAGGGTCTGTTTTAGGGCAACGTTATGAAAAGCATTTCCGTCCTATCCATTATGCTAGTAAGAGGATGACCGAGGCTGAATTAAAGTACACCACAACGGAAAAGGAATTCCTTTCCGTGGTCTATGCTTTTGAGAAATTCCGACCTTATCTCGTCTTGACTAAAAGCATCGTGTATACCGACCATTCGGCTATCAAGTATCTCTTAGCTAAGCAAGATGCTAAGCCGAGATTGCTTCGTTGGATGCTCCTCCTCCAAGAATTTCATGTCACCGTGCTTGACAAAAGGAGCCGAGAATCTAGCGGCCGATCATCTCACTCATCTAGAAGATCCTCACAAAGATGTTTTCGAGAACAAGGAAATTACCGAAACATTTCCTCTCGAGACTCTCGGTGCAGTGAATTCTAAAGACACCACCCCATGGTTTGCTGACATTGCAAATTACCATGCGGGGAACTTCATAATCAAGGGTATGACGACACAACAAAAGAGAAAATTCTTTCATGACGTAAAGTTCTATTTTTGGGACGATCCTTATCTCTTTCGGGTTTGTGCGGATCAACTCGTTCGATGTTGTATTTTTGGTGCCGAAGCTTCTAACATCCTTAGAGCTTGTAACGAGGGACCCACGGGTGGTCACCACGGTGCTAATATCACGGCTAAGAAAGTGTTAGATGCTGGTTTCTATTGGCCTACTATATATCGTGATGCTCACACACTTGTGAAGTCGTGTGATTCGTGCCAACGTCAAGGAAAATCGTCTCAACGTGATGAAATGCCGCAAAATATAATTCAAGTGTGTGAGATTTTCGACATTTGGGGCATAGATTTTATGGGGCCGTTCCCATCGTCTCATGGAAACAAGTATATCCTCGTCGTCGTCGACTACCTTTCTAAGTGGGTGGAAGCTAAGGCTTTACCTACTAATGATGCTCGTGTGATAATGAAGTTTTTGAAGCAACTATTCTCTCGGTTTAGAACCCCTCGTGCTATTATAAGAGATCGTGGAACCTATTTTTATAATGACCTATTCGAGAAGGTCTTAAAGAAATATGGAGTTACTCATCGACTTTCTACGGCTTATCACCCGCAAACGAGTGGGAAAGTCAAGGTTTCAAACCGAGCTTTGAAGAGGATTTTAGAAAGGTCAATTGGATAAAACCGTGCTTCATGGTCTGACAAACTCGATGACGCTTTATGGGCCTTTTGGACCGCTTATAAGACACGTATCTGTTGTACTCCATATAAGTTGGTTTCTTGAAAAAATTGTCATTTGCCCATTGAATTGGAGCATAAGGCATATTGGGCCCTTAAGCATGCAAATTTTGATTTAAAGACCGCTGAAGATCACCGGAAAATACAATTGAATGAATTGGATGAATTAAGAGATAATGCTTATGAAAATTCATTTATTTTCAAAGAAAATACTAAAAAGTTTCATGATGCAAAGATTAAAAACCGGGTTTTTAACATTGGTGATCAAGTGTTACTTTTTAACTCTCGATTAAAGATATTTTCCGGGAAATTGAAATCTCGTTGGTCGGGTCCTTTCACCATAACACAAGTGTTTCCTTATGGGACCATCGAGCTAGCTTAAAATGATGGTCCTAACTTCAAGGTGAATGGACATAGGCTTAAGCACTACTTTGGTGGGGAAGTTCATTCGTTGGACGACCTCGACCAAGTCACCTTCCCCAATGATAATTAGCATTGAGGGGATCGAGTCGAGCTCATGACTCGGTAATAAAAAACGAGGTGCTTCGTGGGGGAGATCCCATTCTTATCCTTTTTAATGCTTTCTAATAAATAATGAGAGGGGATTTTTGCCCTTCCAACTCGTTGTCTCGTGGTTGTTTGTGAATGTGTTATCTAGATCATCATCATCACTATGATTAAAGACTCTCGTGTTCGTTTACGTGAGCCTCGATCGTTTGCTTGAAGAGTTTTTCACGAATCCATGACATATCATTTATTTGTTCTAACAATTATCTTTTAGCATAATTCATAAACGAATTTAGATATATTGTTGATCACCCTTTCCATGCTAGATCCTAAGCATTCGACTCTTCGTCTCTAGTATGGGGGTGCTCCACCTTTAGACTCGAAACATTAAGGACAATGTTTAATTTTAGTATGGGGATGAATAGATACTTGCTTTGCTACACCCTCACGATTTCTAACTTTCAACGTTTTGTTTTGTTGCTAATAAGGCTAAAAATTGGCCAAATTTTAAAATTTTTCTTAGTTTCATAAGTGTTTTTAAGACACGAATGTATATTTTCCGATGGGTAGAATAAGAGCTCATTTTTGACTTGATGGTCATTTGGAGCCCTTTACATTCCTTAACCCACTCGAATCAAGTTTTGCTAGACTTTTATATAGGGAAATTTAAAACGCGAAAGTCTTAGCTCATTCGGGTTAAGAACAAGAACTTTTCGCAAGTTCCTATAATTGATCCTAGAAAGTCACTTATCAAGGGAACTATAAAATGCATTCTCTAAACTTGAAAAAGTCCAAGAAAGTGCAAGATCCTATAGATGGCTTGAAAACCTAAAACTTCGATTTGATATAGTGTTAATGAAAGCTAATCCAAATTTTGCTTAATTTTGACTTGCATGGCTAAGTGTTCACGAGTCTCTTTAATTAGAGGTCTTTAAATAGTGAAGAACGAGAAATGATAGAGTTAGACAAGTGATCATGCTAAACGTAGAACATGAAAACGTTCTTTCAAAAACTCATATGTTTTTAATTGTGGCTTTTTCTCCAATAAGATCAATGCATTAGGAATAAAAATAATTGCAATAAGTAAGGTCGTACGATTTGAAAGGTTACTTAGCTTCTAGCACAAGATCGTTTAAAAGTTGCTCGGGGTTGAATAGAGTCCATAGCCAAGGCATAACTTATTGAAGTGGGATGCGAAGATTGGTGAAGATCCAAAAAGGACCTAACAAGGCATGAGGAGCTCTATTTTGTTGCTAAAGATCCAAGATGATGTGAAGTATCATTATTCCTAAATCAACATGAAGGATCGAGACACACGATGAAAATCAATTACTCCCCTAAAGATCATGGAGAAAGTCTATCCAAAAGACCCTTACAAGGTATGAGGATAAATATATCCAAGTCCGAAAAGGAGGCGGATCGTTGTATATCACAATCCAAAATAAAGATTGAAGAAAAATGATGAAGTTGTGGTCCAAGTATGAAGAATCTCTCAAAAACGTCAAGTGAAGAAATTCCAAAATATGAAGAGAAGACCATAATTTCAAGAACGTCTTCCCAAGATTTGAAGTATGAATTACATGCCAAATATCGATCCGAGAAAGGTCTCAAATCGTGAAACGAGTTATGTCAAGATATGAACTTAAGGAGATACACGAGAAGCCGTTTTAAAAGATTTTGTCCTTCGGCTAACTGTCGATTAAATCGTGCTACTTTACTTTCGGACTAATAAATACTCAAATAAGACAATATGAATCACTTTTGATCCATGACAAATAGTAAAAAAATTCTAGAAACCCATTTCCTTTCATAATAACTAGGATTGCGGGGAAAAAAGTATTACACAATTTGGACGTATGAGTAGTGTTAGAATTGTGACTTGTACCAACAATGATCTCGTTTTTGAACATAGCATGGAATGTATGAAAATCAAGGATGACGAACTTTACTCTATGAAGAATTCACTTTTTTCTATTCATTGACCCTAAAAGTCACTCACGTGATGAAAATCATACATTATGTCTTTACACCTCTTCGTAGTATTATTGCGAGTCTTTTACTTTAAAGGATAATAAAATTGAATTTTGGAAGATGCTTATATACGTTATTCTAGCATTGCGTGAGGGCACGACATTGGCTTAGTATGGGGGAATGATGAGATGGCATTTATACATGATCTCATCGTTCTTTTCGGGCTTTAAATGCATAAAATGTCATAAAAATACCATATATATGCTTGTGTTTGTTTACTTGTGTATCTTAGGTATGGATATCGTGAAAAAGACAAAAGATCACAAGAAACAAGGAAAAATGGACACGAGAAACAAAGCCGCACAAAGAACCGGGCCCTAGTTCATGATTTCTCAAAGAAAAACCCTTGAAGACTTGAAGATGTACAAGATTGATCCCTCATCTATAAAGAAAAGACACTTAATACCCTTGTATATTCATAATAATAAGTTTGTTCCCTTAAGTTTGTCAAAATTACAAAAAGGTCCTTTAACTTTGAAGATTTGGCAAGTTTAGTCCCTCAACAATTCTAAATTGTCAACAATGGTCCCTCATGAAGTCAAAGATCCAATGAAGACCTTCAAAGATGAGAAATGTCCAAGATCAGTCCTTGAAGTATTTAAAAGTGGCAAAAATAACCCTTGAAACCCTTTCACCAAAGTTTTGGGGCAAATGTGTGAAGTTGGAAACTTAAATAACAAAGGAAACCAAGTTTGTTGGATGAAAAACATGTTTTACAACTTTCACCAAAAGACAAGGGCCAATGATGGACAAATGAAACATTCAAAATGAAATTGCACCAAACACAAACAGACTCCACACAAAACAGATCAAATGGAGTTACTATTCACCCCAAGAACCCAGTTACCACCTCACTTAAAACAAAGGGTAAAAACAAATTACCTAGGCACACGTTTGATTCACATGCCTAGAAACCCATCCCACACCAAAAACCCTCAATCACACTCACCAAAGGACCCCACCAATCAACCCGTCCACCAATCAAAATCTAACTTCCTCTCCAAGGAATGACACGTGGCCAAATCAATAGCCCACACTCCTTGCTTGGTCACAAACCTAAAATGAACGACTTGGATGCATTTGGACAGCTCAACAACAACAAACTTCTAGAAGATTCAAAGGGCATTTTAGGGACTTCTTAGCTAGGGGTTTCATTGTAATCTCAGCCCTTGTGGCCTATATAAGGACTCCTCAACCTGTGCGAGAGCCTTGTTCTAGTTTTATTCTTTAAACATTGTAATTCCTTTTTAAAATTTATAAAAGTTTGGTATTTTGATAAAATTGTAATTCCTTTTTATGTTATTAAAAGTTGGTATTGTTTAAGAGTGATTCTGAGTTCCATTTGATGTTACAAAGCTGTTTTGATCTTTGGATTGAAGCACGTTTTGGTTTGGTATGGTTTTCAAGTTTGAAAAAAGCTTGAAATCATTGTTCTGTTTGCTTATTTTTAACTGTCTTAACCCCTACCAAAAGCTATAAGCCTTTGCAAGCTTGCTGACACCAAGCTAGTGAAGGTTTATCAACCTTTGGATAGGTTTTTTGTTGCTTGTGTTGAAGAAATCAAGTCCTTGAGGTTCTGCTTTGAACCATCAGCCAAGGCACATATCATCTCCTTTGTTTAAGGACCTTGGTCACTCTCTAGTTGTTGAGAGTGGTCCAAGGAGCATTGCTGATCCCCCTAGGAAGTTGTGGTGGATAGGTATAAGTTTCTTTAAAGTTTCCTCTAAAATTTTTATGTTTAAGTCTGTTATGAATTTTGCCATGTGATTTGGTGTTCTTGTGTTTGTGCTTTGTGTTTTATTGTTTGTTTCTGTTAGTTATCACCTAGTTAAGGTATTTGGATCATAAAATCAGTAGGTTGTGTGTAAAATCAAAGAGTTTGTTTGAATAGGGGCTAAAACAAGGTTGATTGGTTTTTGGGAACATAAGGCCTTGTGCCCTTGGTTCTTAGGGTTTGGATAGTTTAAACAAGTTACTGGTAACTGGTTTTGGTCCTTGGTTAAGTCTCAAGTGGTTTGGAAAAGGATTTCAAAGTTTTGGAAAAATATGAAAATATTGGTTTGAAATTGGTCAAACACATCAGATCTAATAAAATCTTTGTTTGTTGGATATAGGGTCTAAAATTTGGTTTGGGAAGAGTTTAGGTGATAAGCTATATGTGCAATATCTGTTTGTTGAATTTGGTGGCTTATTGTGGGTGCTAGAGCTTATCAAAGTTGGCCGAAGTGGTCATTTGCATCAGTAAAGTGACCACCTCAATTTGGGCTTGCATTTGTTATTCTAGTGTATGCCTAGTTGTTTAACTGCTTGGAACTTGTTATTGTGTTGCTTGTGAGTGCTATTTGCTATTTGGTTTGCTTATTTGCTGGATTATAAGCTAACTGGCTTATTGGCCTAGTTTTGCTAACATCTGTCAAGGTTTGGTCAACTGACCACTTGATTCACAAGGGCTCAACCTTGAGTTCTTCACAAAAGTTGCTTAAAACCAGCTTATAATCAATCCCTGATCATTTGGTAACTTTTGGTAGACTTTGACTTTTGGTCAAATAAGCACAATTTGGCATATTTTTCAGAACTGCTTGTTGGTACATGCAACAACTTGGTTTCTGTGACAGGTGTCTTTTTTCTCAGCTTAATATCATATTTGAGAAGTTACAAGTCTTTTGGTTAAGCTTTTGCTAGGAAACTAACTTATTGTGCTTTTTCAGCCAGTTTATTTGCTTCTACAACAGATTCTACTTGGCTTTTTGTGAATTTTCTTGTTGATTATTCTTAGTTAAGCTATTTGTGAGCTTTTGCAAAAAGAATCAGCTTCTGAAACGTCCTAGAACTCTAACCCGACTATTTTGTCGTTTAGTGAAAAAGTTCTTTTCAAAGTTTTGGCTTATTACTTGAGCTTTTTTAAAATTTCTTTTTGCAGATTGGTTTAGAATCTCAATAAGATTCTGTGTGTTCAATTAGAGCTTATGGCATTAGCTTATGGCTTAATGGGCTTATTGGCCCATTAAGAATAAGCTGTTGACTTATTAAGCTGTGATAAGCACATTTTCAGCTTTTGAGCCTTTAAACTTTTGTGCTTAAAATCAAATTTTGAGTCAGACTGGTGATTTTCAGCTTATTTGGACAAGTTTGATTTCATTTGGCCAAAAAGCCCATTTAAGTGGACTGTTTTAGTTTTTAGCCCATTTGGGGGCCTATTAGGTATTTTGGTGATTTCACTTTCATTTTCTGTTTATTTAGGTTAAAATAAACTAGTTTGTAAGTTTTTGGAATTTTTTAGAATTTTTGGATTTTTAATATTATTTTAATATTATTTTATTATTAAATTTCAATTTTCACATTTTTGCACTTTTTATATTTTTCTAAGGTCTAATACATTAAAATAGGATTTTTGCAACTCTTAGATTAAGTTTATCATCATTTTCTTAATTTCTAGAATTACTTTAAGGTTTTAATAGTTTTAATCATTTTAAATAGTTTTAATTAGTTTTAAAATCTATAAAAATAGTTTTTATTCTTATCTAGTAATTTTAGAGGTTTACAAAGTGAAAAATCTTTATTTGGGCTTTTTAATAATTATTTTTATTTTTAGGGCTTTAGTTAGCATTTAAAAATTAATATTTAATTAATTAAAAGGTTTGAAAAAGTTTTGATCATTTGAAAACTCTTAGTTTATTTAATTTGATTTTCGGTAATCTTTTGGGAATTTTTAGAATTAACTTCTATTTTAGCACTTTTTAGGGTTTTTAATTTAGTCGTCGTAGTCATAATTTTCACGTATCCGTCATTCTATTTTCTCATCCCCTTCTTTCTCAAATATTAATCCAAAATATTTACATCTTCATCACACACATATACCTCCTTGGGAAACAAACTTATTTGGTCATTAGTGCTTGATTTTCCTAAATCATCTCTTAATACTTTCCTTTTTTACGCCTTTTTCCTAAAATGACGTATTTTACCACAATCATTAATCAAGAAGAATTGGCTAAACAGTTTCGAATGTTCATGGAAGAAAAGCTAAACTCAACTTCAAAAACTCAGGGTGAAACATCTGGGTCCTCACATCCTGAATCATCTGTTGGGTCCTTTAGTTGTAGATCTTTCAGCCTGTTAAGGATGATGAACGAATTATGTAATCACAAGTCTATTCACAGAGAGACTCTAATGAACAAAAAGTATTTGTGCGGCATACAAACACTAAGAACAAGAAGAAATACAATAATTAGATAAATAACTTGATCCATTCTAAGGATTTCTACTATATTGATATGAAAATGAAACTGGCGAAGGTGTGTCTAACCCTTCTACCAATGGGTTCCTTTTAGACTACAAGGAAACCCTAACTACATTAAACACCAAAACGTGTAACAGTTGATATGCATATCCTCTCTTAAGATATCTCATGAATATCCTAATAAACTACTACAAATACTATTGTTTGACTTTACTACTAGACTAGGAGCACATGTTACTCCTACTACTACTATGACCTGGAGGAACTACATACCTCTTACTTCATCTATTACAAATCACCTATTACATAGGTCCTAACAATCCTCCCCTAAACTTGAATTTGACTGGTCGAGTTCAAGTTTCTTGGTAGATCTTGCAGAAACAAATTAAGGATTGAAATAGCATATCCATAGCAGCAATAGAACTTACATCAAGGAAAACATAAACTTTGTTGCAACTAAGAACTCGGAGAAGCTTCTTGAAAGCTTGGAATATATATGCACCTGTTGAATCTTCACAACAACATGATCATATTTGAGAGGCCTTTACCAAGTAGCTGCTTACTCTTGGGCTAGCTAGTCATAGTGGTTGAATCAAGCATCACCCTAGGAGACCAGAACCCATCCCAACTCTTAGAACATAAATCAATGGTGAGTGGGAGTACCCTGATGATTTTGGGCAAACCATCACAACCGTCAACGAATTTGACTAAAGTCTTTACCAAAAGCCGTACCCTCCTGGACTAGCCAACTCTTAGCAATAAAGCATCGGTCAGCTGAAAACCCTATAGCTTTGAGCAAGCTATTACAGCTATCAACGGATTTGATGTATGTCTTTACCAAGAGCCGTACCCCTTGGACTAGCCACTCTTCAGTCTAGGAGCAAGGCGAGTGAAGACCATCTAGTTTTGGGTAAACTGACAACCATCAACGGATTTGATAATCACACCAGAGTCGTACCCTCATGGTGAATCAACTCTTTCTTGCCTGTGAGACATGGTGAGTTGAACACCATTTGTTGTGTGGAAGGATTCCAACACCAGAAGTACAATCCAAAACAGCCCAACTGTGAAAAGATTTCTTAATGGAAAATGATGAGACTGCTTTTATACATGGTCTCATCATCAAAAACGAGCTTTAAATGCATTAAATATCATCAAAAATGCCAAATATATGCTTGTGTTTGTTGCTTGTGTATTTTAGGTACGGATATTGAGAAAATGACAAAAGGTCACAAGAATCATGCACAAACGAACACGAGAACGAAGCCGCACAAAGAACCGGGCCCAAGAATGGAACTTCTAAATATACCCTTGAAGAATTGAGGATTGGCAAGTTTGGTCCTTCAACTTTTGAAGACTTGACAATTAATACCCTTGCACAACTCACGATTTGCATTTGGGTCCCTAAATTATCAAGATATTACAAGTTATACACTTCAAGATTGGTCAAGATACATTTATGGTCCTTTTATTAAGTTTACAAAACTTATTGTGCCAAAATCAGCAAGTATACCAAAAATATTACAAAGGGAAATAAGAAGAAAGCTGTTCAGACCTTGTTTGAAGAATTTTGTGAAGATGAGGGGGTAATGTTGCCAAAAACCTAACCCAAACCCAACTCAAACCCGAAACTAGCCCAACACAAACCCAATACCCACCAAAACCCGGCCCAAGTCAAACTCCAGTCAACCCCCATTAACTTTTTTAAACCCGTTTTAATATTAATAAAAATGGGGGGAAATGGATACTATTCACCCTCCCTCCCTAATCTACCCCTAATCCTCACCCATAAACCCTAATCCCCAGTATCATCTAATCAAAGGGGTTTAGTCCCATTATTTCCAGATAACTAATCAACCCGACCCTAAACCAAACCCATAACCCAGAAAACCCTCACCATCATCCAAGACCCCACCCCCATGTGCCCTGTAGCAAGGAAACAAAAGGGGTGACATCACATCAACGCCTCATGGCAATTTCGTGTTCCCCAAAGGTTTATTGGACGCCTAGGATCATTTCTACACCACTGGCAACCACAACAGGCCAAAAGATCATCACATGGAGCTCTTGACCAAATTCAAAAATACGAATCTTCAAAAGGAATCAAAGGGCAAAACTGGAAACTCCCATTTTAGGGTTTAGGTGTTCTTCTATTTGCTTCTAGAATTGTAAGCCCTCTTATATAAAGGGTGTTAAGTTATTTTTTTAGGCTGTTCTTTTTTCCTTCTCTTTGGTCACTACCTTGTAAATCCATGTTTATTTAAGTGAAATGAAATGGTTTTGAGTTGTTGACGAGAAACAAAAGAGCCAAATTTACTTTTCATTTGTATATTTTAACTTTGAAGTTGTGATACCTTATTCTGTTCTTGTTTATTTTGGGGACTAAAGTTACTCAGTTCTTAAATTAATCGTCCAAGTGTTTTAAATTGATCATATGAGCCTGATATTCTTGTTGAATATCAAGCTCAAGTGAAGTTTAAAGTGTTTGTTGATTTAGTTAATACTAAAAATTTTTTTAGAAAATCAAAAATCAAGTTTTTTTTATGACAAATAGCTTAATTGATAAGTTGACTTTATAGCTTATTGTCTTTGTAACAGGTCACTTTTCTGTTTGGTTTCTTGGCAGGTTCATAGAAACTCAACTCACTTTGAAGTCATATTGGGTGCATGTGTCTCTTGAGACCATCACTAGCAACTCTCTACTAAGCAACCTTGTTCCATAAGCCATAAGCCCAGCTATAAGCTGATGGGAGATGGCATTGCTGCCATAGTGGGGCCTGGATGTCGGTCCCACAAGGTATAAACCTTGAACTCTCTTATTAAGTTTAGGACTGTGATTATTTGGAGTTGGTGTGAAATTGTTTGAAAGTTGGTTCTATCTGTTTATTCAAGCTCATTTAGATTTCTATGCATGTGTAGGACTCTTATAATCAGCTTTGTTAAGTTTTCATAGCATTTTGTTTGAAAATCCAAGTTTCTGATTTTTAAAGGGGTGTTTGGGATAAGAGTTTAAGCTGCATTGTTGATAAGCTTTTGCCTTGAAAACTGCCTAATCTCACTTGATATATCAGTAGCATCATATTTTGGTCATTGGTTTTAGTTTTGCATGCTTAAAACAAGTTTTCATCATATAAATGGTAGAAAATCAGTAGGGGTCAAATCTGCCTTGTTTTAGCTACAAATCTATCATTACTTTGTGTTATCTGCTAGGTCTAGGTATTCTCTTAGGTTGTTAGCTAGTTTAGGGGTAAGTGGTGAGTTGTTGAGTAAGATTTGAGCTGTAGAAAATCACTTTTGTGCCATTTGCACCAGCAAACTGTTCATCAGAAACATATAAGCTATAACAGTCACTGATTTGTGCCCTTGTGTGGGTGATTTTGTGTGCTATTTGTTGACTTTATTGAATTTATAGACTCCCCACAACCCAACTGGTTGTGGGGGTGCCTTATTGTCAAAGGAAAATCCCACAATAAGCTTTCCTAAGCTTATAAGTCACCAGACTAAAATTTTGCACTAACAGTGGGAACTCCTTTCCCACTGCTTTCATTAATACACTTGCCACTGCTAGTGTTGTTTTTTCTCAGCTTATTAATAAGCTTTTTCAGCTTATTTTAACGTGCCATAACTTTGTTTTGATAATCAATCTTGCTTTATTCACCTGTTTGACCAATCTGGAGTTTGATAGGTCTTGAATTTTAGGTTTGACTAGAAAACGACTTAGTTGACTTTTTAGCAAGTGCTTATTTGACCTTTTCAGCTTATTTCATGTGCTTATTTGTGATTGTTCTCGTGTATTAAGCTTAGTTTGGTCATTACAAACGTTTTGCAAGTTAAATCAGCTTCTGAGGTTGTCTAGATCACAAATACGACTATTTTATCGTTTTGTGATTAAGCTTTTGAGTTGTTTCTGGCTTATTCAGTTGACTTATTTGAAATTTCTTTTTGCAAAAATGTTTTATAACCTCAAAAGGATGATGTGTATTGAATTTCAGCTCATGGCACAAGCTGATGGCTTAATGGGCCAAAAAGCCCATTAAGAATAAGCTTTGTGTTGATTAAGCTGTGATAAGCTACATTTCAGCTTTTGGGCCTTTGGAATATTTTGTTTAAAATTAAAATTTAAGCTTAACTGGAAGTTTTGGGCTTATTTGGTAGACTTTAGTTTATTGGGCCTTGTAGCCCATTAAGATTTGACTGTTTTTGAGATTGGCCCATTTGGAGGCCCATTAGGGGCATCTGGGTAATTTCACTTGCATTTTCTGTTTAATTAGCTTAAATTAAGTAGGTTTGCAACTTTTTAGAATTTTTTAGGATTTTTGGGTTTTTATTAATATTTTAATATTATTTTATTATTAAAAATTAAAAGTCTGATTTTCTAAGTTTTTATATTTTTCCTAGATTGTAGACACTTAATTAGGAATTTTGCAACTTTCCAAATATTTTTAAGGTCTTTTAATTATTTTCTAGAATTAATTCAAGTTTTAATTGATTTTAATAGTTTCTAATTGTTTAAAAATAGTTTTTAGTGGTTTTAAAATTTTGAAAAATACTTTTTAGCTTAATTAGATAATTTTCGAGGTTTACAAACTTTAAAATCTTGTTTGGGACTTTTTAATAGTTAATTTTGATTTTTAGGGCTTTAATTGGCATTAAAAAGTCATTATTTAATTATTTAAAAGGTTTTGGCAAGTTTGGATTTTTTGTAAACTCTTAGATTTTTATTGTGGATTTTTTGTAATTTTTAGGAATTTTTTGGGTAAAATTTTAATTTTAGTGCTTTTTACGGTTTTACGTGAACGCCTTTTTCGTCTTAGTTTAATCCGTCTTCGTAACCGTCATTCTCTTCTAATCCCCTTTCTATTTTTCTTTCTCAAAAGTATAATCACAAATTAATCCAAGTCATTACACACATAACACACTAGCCTCCTTGAGAACGAACTCACTTTAGGGTCATTTACACACGGTTTTCCTAAATCGTCGTGCTTACCCTATAATTGCCTTGTTTTCCTAAACAAGTGCTAATTTTACAACTATCATTTTGGCGCCGCCGCCGGGGAGGCGTGTTGTGTTTTGATTTGGACATTGTTTTTTTGATATATAGCCATAATAGCTAATTGTATTAGTAGCACTCTACTAATACGTATTATCGATTTTTCGTTTTTTGCGTGAATACTATTACTATATTGTATACGTAGAACAATAAATTCAGAAGTATTCCAAATACGTGAGAAATCACAACCTTGACTTGGGAGGTCATTACCCAATCATTGTATTCGAATCTCAAACCAAAGAAAAAGGCAAAAATAGAAAAATACTTTCGTGAAGCTCGATTTTGAAAAATACAAACTATAAGGTGGGTATAAGGCGGATATTACAAAATATATCCTAAGGAAAAAGGCTCTTAAGTGCTTCGCGCTGCCTCGTTTCCCCGCTTGCTTGTGAGTATTTGATTTTGAGAGCTAATTTAGGGTTTTGCCGCCCAAAGTATTACTAAGTATCATATATATTTTCTTGGTTTCATTTGATTAAACCCTCTTGAACGTTTTGGTGTTCCACCAACCTTCTAAAGTCATCGAAAGCGTTCATTTCACGTGATTGTTTTCATTCCTTGAGGCTTCTTTAATCAAGAGATTTGATTAAGGAGGAGATTTGTAGATTTTGGTCTACTTAATACAATCACAAAATCCAAAAAAAATGTAAAAACAATCAAAAACCACAAAAAAATTGAAAAAGTAAAAACACCAAAAAGAATCTTCTTTGCTCACCCTCTCGTTGTACGTGACGTTTATGTAAACTCGCTCCAAAGCAAGACGTGCACGTAAACATCTTCAAAAGGAAGGAAACCAAACATCTTCTAGTGAAGAATCTCCCATTGTCGAACCCATCGTAGAGAAAGAAGCACCCATGGCTAATCGAACTATGATGGAGTTGCTTCAGGCACCCACCGAGGGTTATGGAGAAGCGATTGTGATTCCCGCTATCCTTGCGGAGAATTTTGAGGTTAAGACGGGTTTGTTGTCCATGATTCAAAACAACAAGTTTCGTGGTGACGAAAAGGACAACCCTCACAACCACATTCGCCAATTTAATCGTCTTACGCCACTTGCAAGTTTAAGGACGTCTCTAACGACTCGATTAAGATGATGCTTTTTCCGTATTCCTTAGCGTGGCCCGCAAAAATTTGGTTAGAGAAAGAGCCACCCAATTCTATATTGACGTGGAAGGATCTCGTTTAAAAGTTCGTGAACCAATTTTTTCCGCCCTCTAAGACTACGCATTTGAAAAACGCGATTTCAAAGTTTTCACAAGAGTATAATGAGAGTTTTTCAACGGCTTGGAATAGGTTTAAGGAAATGTTTCACGAATGTCCTCATCATGGTTTTTCCGACTTGCATCAAATTGACACGTTTTACAATGGCTTGAACGATCATGAGCGTGATTATCTTAACGCCGCCGTGGGTGGTAATTTTTTGTGTAAGACGATCGAGGAAGCATTGTTAATCATTGAGAATAGGTCTAAGGTTTATAGTCCTCGTAGCACGTCGAGTGTTCGTAAGACTTCGTCTTCACCTACGCCTTCATTGTCACATACCATTGATGCTTGCCAAATCGAGGCTAATTTGGAGAACAAGATTTTTGATAAGCTTAAAGGATTGTTAATTGAGTTTAAAGTTGGTGAACAACCCACTCCCGCTACGGCTAAAGCGGTTGAGGTTTCTTGTATGTATTGTGGTCGAGCTCACGATTACTCCGAGTGCATTACCAACGGTGGTAACACTTCGAGTGCCTACGCGGCCGCGGGAACTTATAACCAAAACGGTCAAGTTACCCGCAGTAATCAATTGACTCCACCGGGTTTTCCACCAAATCAAAATGCTAACAATTACCGAAACAATCAAGTTGGTTACCAAAACAATCAAAGAAACAATTACAAGGGTAATAACAACTATGGGAATCAAGGAAGTAGTAGCCAATTGCAAAATCAAAACCAAAACCGTAATTTTCAAAACATAAGTCAAGGTCTTCAAAATGTTTAAACTAAAGAACTTCCAATGGACTTTTTGAATTACGCTACGGCAAATGATAAGATTTTGGAAAACATTCAAGAGCAATTGGCTAGTCAAGCTAGGGACACGGCTAAAAACACAAAGGAGTTAGCTAATTTTGTTAAGGAAAATGTTAACATGAGAAATGAGTTGAAAAATGATTTTGCTAATCAGATTAGAGGTCAAAACAATAAAATTGAGCAAAGTCATGCTAGGCTTGAACAAAGGATAGACCAAAAAGCCGCTAGTCAAGATGTTAAGCTTAATGCTATTTTGGAAGCGGTCATGGGGAACAAAGCCTCTACTTCGGGTAGTTTACCTAGTAACACCATATCAAACCCGAAGGGAGAGATGAAAGTGATTACCACACGAAGTGGTAAGGCACTTAAAGAACCGACTCCTCAACACATTACTCCAACGGTGGAGGAAATTGAGGAAGAACCCGAGGTGGTGGTCGAAAAGGAGCATATCTCAAGCCCACAAAGTACCGCTCATGCCACACCTACGGTTGACCCATTACCAACATTAGAACCCGAGATTACAAAGGCTATGACTATGCCCCAACCCACACCACCCTTACCTTACCCATCGAGACTTAGGAAGGAGAAACCACAAGAGCGCGATAATTATCAATTTGATCTTTTTATGAAAATGTTTCGTGATTTGCACTTTAATGTGAGTTTCGCCGATGCTTTGGTCATGATGCCTTGATTTGCAGCTAACTTTAAGAGTATGTTGAATAACAAGGAGAAATTGCATCAATTGTCTAGTTGTTCGTCGGTTTATCTTAATCGCATACCTCAAAAAGTCGGTTATCTCGGTAAATTTTTGATCCCTTGTGCAATCCAAGATATGGAAGAATGCTATGCCTTGGCGGATCTTGGTGCTAGCATAAACTTGATGCCACTTGCAATCTTCAAGTCGCTCAATCTTCCTAATCTTACTCCTTCACTAATGTCTATCGAGTTGGCCGACCATTCCACGATTCGCGCATGTGGATTGGCGGAAGACGTTTTTGTGAAAGTGGGAAAGTTCTATTATCCGGTAGACTTTATCGTTGTCGATATTCCCACGGATCCTCAAGTTCCTCTCATTTTAGGTCGTTCGTTTTTAGATACGTCTATGGCTTTAATTGATGTGCATGATAGAAAGATCACCTTACGTTTCAACGACGAGGAACTTGTTATAAACGCAACTCAAAATTCTCAACTTTCTCATGTTTATTCCGTTGCTACCATCAACCTCGTTGATATGATCGTTGTGGTTTGCGAGGAATTTTCACAAGAAGTTCTAGGTTTTGGTGAAGTTGAAAATAGTGGCAATCCCACTATGTTGGATCCAATCCTTGATAATTCGACACCAACCTTCACTCCTTTTGATGGTGGTGGTTTTACGTTGGAAGAATTCGATGTTCCACGTACTTGTAACGAAGACCTCGACAACGATGAGGACTTCTCGATTATCAAAGATTTTCTTAAAGATTTCCCATTTCCTCCACCCGAGGAGGTTATGAGTATCGAGCCCAAATCTTCACTTGAGGAACCACCTATCCTCGAGTTGAAAGATTTACCTCCTCACCCCGAATATGTCTATTTGGAGGAGGGCGACAATTTGTCGGTTATTATTGCGAAGGAACTTTCGAATGATGAAAAAACCGCACTTGTCGATGTTCTAAAGGATCACAAAGGGGAAATTGCATGGAAGTTGTCCGAAATTAAGGGAATCGATCCCAAGTTTTGTACCCACAAAATCTTAATGGAGGAGGATTACAAACCCGCAATCCATTGTCAAAGGAGGGTTAACCCTAAAATTCACGACGTCATAAAAAAGAAGGTCCTTAAACTCCTTGACGCGGGAATGATTTACCCTATTTCCGATAGCCCTTGGGTGAGTCCTATTCATTGTGTCCCTTAAAAGGGAGGAATGACCGTTGTGCCAAACGATGCCAACGAGTTAATTCCCACTAGATTCGTGACCGGATGGAGAGTGTGCATTGACTATCGTAAGTTGAATGAAGCCACTCGAAAAGACCATTTTCCCTTGCCCTTCATGGACCAAATGTTGGAGCGTCTTGCGGGAAACGATTTCTATTGCTTTTTAGATGGTTTTTCCAGTTACTTCCAAATCCCCATCGATCCTCGTGATCAAGAAAAAAATACGTTTACGTGTCCATATGGAATGTTTGCCTATCGTAGAATGCCATTCGGACTTTGCAATGCACCGGGAATCTTTCAAAGGTGCATGATGGCTATTTTTCATGATATGATCAAGAAGACGATGGAAGTCTTCATGGATGACTTTTCCATGTTTGGTAATTCGTTCACTTCGTGTTTGTCGAACCTAGAGGGAATGTTGAAACGTTGTGAGGAAACCAACCTTGTGCTCAATTGGGAAAAGTGTCATTTTATGGTTAAGAGTGGAATCGTCTTAGGGCACAAGGTTTCGAAAGCGGGGATTGAGGTAGATCAAGCTAAGGTAGACGTCATCGCCAAATTACCTCATCCCAAAACCGTTAAGGGAGTTAGGAGTTTCCTAGGCCACGCGGGCTTTAATCGTCGATTCATCAAGGATTTTCAAAGATTTCTCGACCTATTACACATCTTGAAAAAGAGGCACATTTTGTCTTTGACGAAGATTGTGTACGAGCCTTTAAAATCCTTAAGAGGAAACTTACCGAAGCTCCCATTCTTGTTGCTCCCAATTGGAACCTCCCCTTTGAGCTCATGTGTGATGCTAGTGATTACGCTATTGGGGCCGTTTTGGGGCAACGTCATGATAAGCACTTCTTGCCTATTCACTATGCTTGCAAGACGATGACCGAGGCTCAACTAAAATACACTACAACGGAGAAGGAGTTCCTTGCCGTAGTGTATGCATTTGAGAAGTTCCGACCTTACCTCGTCTTAGCTAAATGCATAGTGTATACGGATCATTCGGCTATTAAGTATCTCATGGAAAAGCAAGATGCCAAGCCGAGATTACTTCGTTGGATTCTCCTCCTTCAAGAATTTGACCACAAAATTGTTGACAAAAAAGGAGCCGAGAATCTAGCGGCCGACCATCTTTCTCGTTTGGAAGATCCTCACCAAAGTGTTTACGAGCCCAAGGAAATCACCGAAACATTTCCCCTCGAGACACTTGGTGTAGTGAATTCTAAGCTTGATTCTTCCACCCCATGGTTTGCGGACTATGCAAATTAACATGCGGGTAACTTCATCATCAAGGGTATGACGACTCAAGAAAAACGAAAATTCTTTCGTGAAGTCAAGTTCTACTTTTGGAACGACCCTTACTTGTTTCGAACTTGTGCGGATCAAATCATCCGACGTTGTGTATTTGGCACCGAAGCTTCTAACATCCTTAGAGCTTGCCATGAGGGACCCACGGGTGGTCACCACGGTGCTAATCTCACGGCTAAGAAGGTGTTTGATGCCGACTTCTTTTGGCCTACTATTTGCCGAGATGCACAAGATCTTGTGAAGTCGTGTGATTCATGCCAACGACAAGGAAAAGCCTCACAAAAAGATGAAATGCCACAAAATATCATCCAAGTGTTTGAGATCTTTGACGTTTGGGGTATAGACTTTATGGGGCCGTTCCCATCATCTCGTGGTAATAAGTACATTCTCGTTGCGGTTGACTACCTATCTAAGTGGGTGGAGGCCAAAGCCTTGCCCACTAATGATGCTCGTGTGATAGTCAAGTTTTTGAAAAGCTTGTTTTCTCGGTTTGGAACCCCTCGTGCGATCATAAGCGATCGTGGAACCCATTTTTGTAACAACCAATTCGAAAGGGTCCTAAGGAAATATGGGGTTACACATCGGCTTTCTACGACTTATCACCCACAAACGAGTGGGCAAGTCGAGGTTTCAAACCGAGCGTTGAAAAGGGTCTTGGAGAGATCCGTTGGGGAAAACCGACAATCTTGGTCGGATAAGTTGGACGATGCTTTATGGGCCTTTAGGACCGCTCATAAGACGCCTATTGGGTGCACTCCCTATAAGCTTGTGTATGGAAAAAATTGTCATTTGCCTATCGAGTTAGAACACAAGGCTTATTGGGCCCTAAAGCATTGTAATGATGATATGGAGACCGCGGGAAAACACCAGAAAATGAAATTAAATGAATTGGATGAATTGAGGGACATTGCTTATGAAAATTCATTGATTTATAAGGAAAAAACTAAAAAGTTGCATGATTCTAAAATTAAAAACCGGGTTTTTAACATTGGGGGTCAAGTTTTGCTTTTTAACTCTCGATTGAAAATCTTTTCCGGTAAGTTGAAATCCCATTGGTCCGGTCCATTCACCGTGACTCAAGTATTTCCATATGGGACCATCGAGCTAGCTCACGATGATGGTCCTAACTTCAAGGTGAATGGACATAGGTTGAAGCACTACTTTGGCGGGGAAGTTCCATCCTTGAACTACCTCGACCAAGTCACTTTCCCCAATAATAATTAGTATTGAGGGGATCGAGTCGAGCTCATGACTCGGTAATCAAAAACGAGGTGCCTCATGGGGGAGTCCCATGCTTATCCTATATACATATTATCGTTTTCTAATGTAGTAACGTGTGGGGATTTATGTCCTTCCAACCTTTGTTTCGTGGTTGTTTATGAATTGTGGATTTTAGATGATCATGATCTTCACGATTGGAGCCTCTCGTGTTCGTTTTTGGGAGCGCTCGATCGTTTGCTTTGATGACTTTCTCAATATCCATGATATATCCTTTGATGTTCTAACCTTAGGTTTATAGCACACTTCATAAACGGCTTTAAATTTAACGGTTACACCCTTTCCATGCTAGATTAGGCATTCGACTACGTCTCTAGTATGGGGTGTTTGCACCCCTAGACTTGAAACATTGAGGACAATGTTTAACTTTAGTATGGGGGGTGAATAGATACTTGCCTTTCCAAACCTTCACGCTTTCCAAAGTTTATCTTTTTGTTTATCGTTTTGTTTCAAAATAAGGCTACAAATGGCCAAATTTTAAAATTTTTCTCATGTTTTATAAGTGTTTGAAGACACGAATGTAGGTTCTCCGATGGCGAGAATAAGAGTAATTTTTGACTCGACCGTGCTTGTTGAGCACTTAGCTTTGATTCCTTAACTTCACATTAGGCTAAGTCTCTTAAATGAGGACGAGTGTGACAAATCTAACATTTTCAGGTGGTGAAATATTTTCTCGTATAATATTTTGAAACTTATTTTTGTGTTGGTTGACGAACTCACAATTTACGGATTTAAATTTGGGCTTACGTGCATAATTTGGCGTCTTTTACGACTAAACCGGAAACCTTAGGATTACGTATTTACGTTTTTGAACTCCATTTTTGATGAGACAATTTTTATTGGATTCGTTTTGTGACGGTGATTCATAATTTATAAAAATGTTTTTCGTAAAACGACCCGAGGGCACGCAAATCGAGAAAACTAGAATCGAGAAATACCCGTAAACTAGTGAGATGGGACAAAACACTTTGTCCCACCCCACTAGCTTATATGGGACGGCTAACTTGACACCACAACACATATGTGGCATCAAGTTTAGCTAACTTATACAAGTGTAAGCATATGCTTACACATTAAGCTAACCTTTACCACTTTACCACAAAACTAGCAACTTGTTTCATTTACACCATTTCTCACATGCAACTCAACACCAAAACTCTCTCAACCCTCTCCTTGTGCCATCCCAAATAAGCCAACAAACACCATCTTTGATCTTTTCTAGCCATAAACCACATGTTTACTAGTCCTATTAAGGTGTTCTCTTGAAGCCTTGATCATTTAGTGGCCACATTAACAACTTTGGAGGTGATTTGCTTGTGTCCTAGGGCTGATTTTCCAACCTATCTTCTTGATATTTAATGGTCTTGGAGATACTTGTTGTGTTCATCAAGTTCTTGTCTTCCTAAAACAAGAAATCCACTTGGATTGGTAAAGAAGATCATCCTCTCCATTTTTCTTTTGTTATTTTGTAAAGAACAAATATATTTTCTTTCATTTTGTATATGTATATGATGTATATATGATGATAAAAATGTTGTGTGGGGATCAAGTGTTGATAAATATGCTTAAAAATGATGATAACTATAAGAAATGAAGCTAAAATCTTGACTATTTAGTTGGCTGTATAAAAACAGTAGATAACTAAAAGATGAACTGATAAAATTTCATTGTTTGATCCATTTACAGTAAGTAGATGATGTTATACACATGTGAGAGTTGGCCATGCAATGGAATCAAAATAATGAGTGAGATATGATAAAAACAAGTTAGGTGGTGTAATCTGAATAAGCAGTTTTGTAGGGACTGTTAAGGCAAGTTAAACTCAAAATGGGCAGTAGCTATAACTAAGTTATATGTAGCACATATTATAAAGAACTTGTCATCCAAAAATGAGCTTCTAAGTCATTATAGAACTCTAGATATGTTAAAAATGGTGAACATGAAGTTAAAAATCAGATTTTTGGAAATAATGTTTATTATTATTATATAAGCACTCACTTTATAATGTATAAAATGTAAAAATATAAACCCACTAACTTATAAAACTTATTTATATAAATGTATATAAGGTTAATTAAATGGGTAAATTATATAAATGGTGGTAAAAATAATATTTATAAGTAATAAAAACTATAAACTTGATTTTTACGACTTTTTCGGCTATCGGCGTGAAATTAACGTTTTTCGCCAAATAAAACTTAGACGACCAAACCCGTCTAATGTAAAGTTTATAAAAGTCATATACTGATGTATAGACAACTAAGTCAAGTAAAAACCGATAAAACCCGAACTATAAGAATTACGGACATTTACGAGCTAACTAAACCTATTGGACTAATAATTAGACTTAATAAGATAAATACTTGTAAAAAGAGCTTATTGGGCTTAACCCATTTGGGCCCAACATGAAAAGTATATATACTGATCATATAGGTATAAAATGGATAAAAACAAGTTAAAGAATTTATACAAGGCCTAATGGACTTAAATTAGGTAAAATCGGTAAAACTAGTGAACTAGTAAAACGTTACCAAAACGTAAACACTAAAATTAGTAAACAAGGATGTATAAACCCACTTGATCATCATCATATGTACAAAATCATCATATGTATATTGTTGTTTTGATAAAAGTCATTGGACCGAGTCTAAGACCGATTATTATTTATATAGGTTTCCGTGACTGAAGCACGCCCGTAGCCGATAATCCGCCTTTCATTAACAACGTGAGTTCATAGCCTCGCACTCTTTTAAATGTTTTATAAAATGATTTGTAAACCCGCGAGGGAGATAACATGCTATATTTTTATAAAAATAGAACACAAGTAGTCCCGATTGTATGCTAAATGATATGGACCCGAATGATGCTATGACCCTATATTCGAGACTAAAAGGATTATTAGTAGTTAGGTTATGTCACTTAAAGTCCCATTAGCATGAATTGTGAACTACCGGGATTTGGTAGACGCTTATGCAATTGATAGTACTATTTGGGGACGATCACCCCAGTTCGCGCCTTGACGGTTGATCCCCGTCGTACCACATTGATTGGTAAGCGAATTTATGTATGAGAAGATTCCATAGCGTGATTTTTGTGACGACACGCTAACTTAGATGGGCAAACTGTTTGTCGGGTTCGCGGCCCGCTGTTTTCATAGTAAGGTAACAATGTCATGCGGCTAATAATAATCCTACAATATAAAACATAAATACAAAACGATAACGACGCTATTACGATGAATATATTACCTATCATGGTAATATAGAGACCACGATCTCATGGACGGTTTAAGATGTATGCTTGATTTATATATTGCCTGACTAGCAATATGAGGACTTACTTCCGATATTATACTTGTGTTCTGATTTTAAATGATTGTAAATGATTGTTTTTATATAACGGTTTTCATTAAACTCTATGAATTCACTCGGCCTTCGCTGATATGATTTTTGCATGTTTTTATCTCAGGTGCTTGAAGGTAATCCGGATGGAGATCGACTCTGATGGCCCACACTTAATATTAAAAATGTTCATTCGATCTGTGTTTTGTAAACTTAATGACCTGTATAATTTGGGACTTGTTGTACACTTTTGAAACTTTTTATCGAATGAATGTTTGTTAAACCTTGTACAACCATTTTTATGTGTTGTCTATGATTAGAGTTATTGTGCTATCCTGTAACACTCTGAAAGACCCTTCCGGTGTACCGATACGAAAAATAAGAGTGTTATAGTTTGGTACCAGAGCTCTCGTTGTAGAGAACAAAAGATTTTAAAAACCAAGGTTTTGAACAAAACTTTTCAAAATCTTTTGACAATGAACATTTAAGAAAATATTTGAAAAAAATCTTTTGACTATAACGGTGCCAGAGATCTCCGACGTTACCAACAAGCCCTATTGAGAAGATATATATTTTGATATATATAATTTAATTTATATATATGTATATATCGTGATTTCATTATGTAATTGTTTAACTAGTATGTTATCCTAATACGAGATATATATATAAATGCAGATTGTCATGGCTGACCCTAATATTCCTGTAGAAAACCATGCTATTCCCGAACCTAATATAGAAGATGATCCTTATTTAGACTTAGTAGATTTTGATATTGATGATGAGGAGGAACCATTTGAGGATCCCGAGCCCGAGTTAGGACTAGGAGATCAGATTGCCCCTCAGGTTGACTTAGTAGAGAATGTGGAGATTGAGAATGTGGATATTGAGAATGAGATTGAGAATGTGGATATTAAGAATGTGGATATTGAGAACGATGATGAGATTGGATTTAGATAATTTAGATGACGAGATTGACGACGAGGATGTCGAGGAGGATGTAGGTATAGATATTAAGGTTGATGACGATGAGGAAGCTGAGCTTATTTACCCGTATGATGTTCCAGAGGGTGAGCCTTTGCCCCCACCAGTTTGTTTGTCTGATTCTGAGGATGAGTTACCTAGGGACGAAATGTCTGAATCATCTGAATCTGATTCTGAATCAGAGGAGGATGAGGATGATGATGCACCTGACGGTACGGATGGTATTGCTACTCGTAGACGAGAGATAGGAGAGTCGTCTAGTACTCGAGAGGCTACTCATATTGATGGTCTTGCACTATGGGCCTTGAGACGTGATCTAGATGCTTCCCGTGTTAAGAATTGTGTGACAGAGGTTGGATTAGGTGTTGTTCTGACTCAGGTTGCTTATTTGGAGTTGAAGACTAAGGTTGGAGAGAAAGAGCGGGAATTGCTTAGTTTGGATTTGAGTGATGTAGAGCGTGGATTGAATGAGGCTTTTAGGAGGTTATCGGTATTGGAAAGTGGTGAGTATGCTGAAATGAAGAGAAAGGTGAATACTATGGAGATTCAGTTGAGTGTAGCTCGTGCGATGCGTGAGAAAGCTGAAAAGGAGTTGGCTATATCCGTGGGTTGGAACAGTAGATTTTATGCCGACATGGTTGAAAGAGGAGTAATCCGTAAGCGCCCAGCTGAAGATGTGTCTAGTGATCGTCCGGCGAAGATTCAGAAGACGATGGATGATGGACCATCTAGCGGTTCTCAGTAGACCAGTCTGTGTTTAGTAGTGACCTTTATATCTTTTGTGCTTTTGTAGCTTTGACTGAACCGACTTGTTAGTAATAGACTTGGCACGAATTTTGAGTGTATATAGTGTTAGAACTTTGATATGGGATGTAACTAAGACAATACTTTTGTTTCAGATCAAATGAAATATGGATCTTGTCTTGAATTCCATATTGTGCCTTATTTGTATCTTGATTATGAATTCGATCCATATTATATGAATCCTTTGTTGGATGAATGCTTAATACTTTGAAATTGTGGAATTATAGAACTATGCCGCCCAAGAAGGCTGTGACTGAGGATGATGTACGTAGGATTATTACGGAGCAAGTTACCGCATCTATGACTGAATTTATGGCAAATGCTAGAAATGAAGGTGGCGGTAGTGGAGCTGGCGGTAGTGGAGCTGGCGGTAGTGGAGCTGGCGGTAGTGAAGCTGGCGGTAGTGGAGCTGGCGGTAGTGGAATTGGCGGTACTAATGTGAATGTGAATGCTAATAATGTGAATGCTAATGCTTGAGGAAATGTAGGAGGACTTGGAACGAATGCACCTGAAGTTGGTGGATGTACTTATGTGACGTTCATGAAGTGTGAACCTCTATCTTTTAATGGAACTGAAGGTGCTGTAGGACTAAGCCTGTGGATTGAAAAGATTGAATCGGTGTTTAGGATTAGTAAGTGTAAGGAGGAAGATAAGGTGACTTTTGCTATGGCTACTCTTAAAGGTCGTGCGTTGACTTGGTGGAACGGGAGAATTGCTTTCATGGGTCTTGATGCTGCTAATGCTACTCCTTGGGCTGAAATTAAGAAGTGGATGACTTTGGAGTTTTGTCCTCGTAGTGTGATCATTAGGTTAGAACAAGAGTTGATTCATCTGAGAATGAAAGGTGTGGACATTGATAGTTACACGAACCGATTCCATGAGTTGGCCTTGCTATGTCCTCGATTGGTTGAACCCGAAGAGATCCGAATTGAGCAATATGTGAAAGGGTTGACCAGGAATATCCGGGGGGACGTGACATCATCTAAACCACTGACCATTGATGATGCTGTTCGAATGGCTTACCAACTCATTGGACAGATAATTCAGGATAAGGAAGATGAAGCCCGTGTAGGTGAGAAACGAAAGGGAGACGGTGATCGTGTAGATAGAGGTGATAATAGGAAGAATTTCAATCGCCGTCAGAACAAGAGAAAGGGGAATGCAAATGCTCTTACCTACAATGCACCGCGCAATGATGATAGATGTCCTAAGTGTGGCAACAAGAGGCATGCTGGCGACTGCTGGAAGTGCCAAAATTGCGGAAAGCTTGGACACAAGGTTGAAAGGTGTAAGAAGGGAACCATTTGCTTCAACTGTAATGAAGAAGGTCATAGGAAATCGGAATGCCCCAAGTTGAAAGCGATTGTACCTGGAAGAAACCCCCAGGGTGGTATCTACCAACTTGGAACAATTGAGGTGAAGAAAGAGGATCCGAATGTCGTTACCGGTACGTTTTTACTCAACAATCATTATGCTGTTGCTTTATTCGATTCGGGTGCCGATAGGAGCTTTGTATCAACTAAATTTAGTGCCCTTATTGATATTGAACCTCTTGAGATAAGTACCAGTTACGAGGTGGAATTGGCTGATGGTAAATTAGTGAAAACTAATAAACTATTAGAAGGATGCTCCCTAAATCTCTTGAACCATTCCTTTCCGATTGATTTGATGTTGATAGAATTAGGTAGTTTTGATATTATTATTGGTATGGATTGGTTGTCGTTGAATAATGCTACTATTATATGTGGAGAGAAGAAGGTTAAGATTCCTCTTAGGAATAGGACGTTAGTAATTGATGGTAGTCGAGGTGAATCCCGTTTGAAAATCGTTTCATGTATTAAAGTCCAAAAGTACATCAGGAACGGTTGTGAGCTATTCTTAGCTCAAGTGACGGGGAATGAGTCTAGGGAGAAACGATTGGAAGATGTACCTATTATTTGTGAATTTCCTGAGGTATTTCCTAAAGATTTACCCGGACTTCCACCGATAAGGCAAGTAGAGTTTCGAATCGATTTAACTCCTGGTGCTGCACCGGTGGCACGTGCGCCTTACCGATTAGCCCCTTCTGAATTAAAGGAGTTATCTGAGCAACTTAAGGAGTTGTCTGATAAAGGTTTTATTCGACCGAGCTCATCGCCTTGGGGAGCTCCAGTCTTGTTCGTTAAGAAGAAGGATGGATCTTTTCGTATGTGCATTGATTATAGGGAACTGAATAAGTTGACAATTAAAAATCGATATCCTTTACCCAGGATTGATGATTTGTTTGATCAACTGCAAGGATCTAGTGTGTATTCTAAGATAGATTTGCGGTCAGGATATCACCAACTTCGCGTCCGTGAAGAAGATATTCCTATAACTGCATTTAGAACTCGTTATGGACACTATGAATTTCAAGTAATGCCATTTGGGTTAACTAACGCACCTGCGGTTTTCATGGATTTAATGAATCGAGTGTGCAAGCCCTACTTGGATAAATTTGTGATTGTGTTTATTGACGATATTCTAATCCATTCTAAGAATGAAGATGAACATGGAGAACATTTGAGGATTGTTTTGAAGTTGTTGAAGGATGAAAGGTTGTATGCTAAGTTTTCGAAGTGTGATTTCTGGTTAGATTCTGTGCAATTTCTTGGTCATGTGATTAACAGAGATGGAATTCATGTTGATCCTGCAAAGGTTGAAGCTATTAAGAATTGGTCTGCACCGACAACGCCAACGGAAGTGCGACAATTCTTAGGATTGGCTGGCTATTATAGGCGATTCATTAAAGAATTTTCTTTGATAGCTAAACCCTTGACTAAGCTTACTCAGAAGAATAAACCTTTCGTTTGGGGAAGTGATGAAGATGGAGCATTTCAGACATTGAAGTAAAAATTATGTAGTGCGCCAATCTTATCATTACCCGACGAGAGTGAAGATTTTGTAGTGTATTGTGATGCATCCTTTAGAGGTTAGAGCTGATGGAGTGAAATGCTTAAGAGGTCGTATGTGGATACCTAAGTTTGGAGGCTTAAAAGACTTGATTATGTTAGAATCCCATAAATCTAAGTATTCCATTCATCCGGGATCTGATAAGATGTACCATGATTTGAAGAAGTTGTACTGGTGGCCGAATATGAAAGCTGACATAGCTATGTATGTTCTTCAATGCTTGACTTGTGCTAGAGTTAAAGCCGAACATCAAAAGCCATCAGGACTACTTCAACAGCCAAAGAGTCCTGAATGGAAGTGGGAGCGAATTACAATAGACTTTATCACCAAGCTTCCTAGAACATCATCTGGAAACAATTCGATTTGGGTTATAGTCGATAGACTGACCAAATCAGCACACTTCATTCCGGTTAAGGAGCAGTTCTCACTGGAGAAGCTGACTCGAATATACCTTGATAATGTTGTATGCAAGCATGGAGTGCCTGTATCGATCATTTCAGATCGAGATCCTAGATTCGCATCGAATTTTTGGAAATCTCTCCAAAGATCTTTGGGAACGAATCTCGACATGAGCACTGCTTATCACCCCCAGACTGATGGGCAGAGTGAAAGGACGATACAAACACTGGAAGATATGTTGAGAGCTTGTGTGTTAGACTTTGGTAAGAATTGGGATAAACATTTGTCGTTAGCAGAGTTTTCGTATAACAATAGTTACCATTCTAGTATTAAGGCTGCACCGTTTGAAGCTTTGTATGGTAGGAAGTGTAGATCTCCTGTATGTTGGAGTGAAGTTGGGGATACCCAGCTCACGGGACCGGAATTGATCCGGGAGACTACGGAGATGATAGTTCAGATTAAGAAGAGGTTGTTGACTGCCAGTAGTAGACAGAAAAGTTACGCGGATGTGCGGCGGAAGCCAATGGAGTTTGAAGTGGGTGACCGAGTAATGTTGAAAGTATCGCCATGGAAAGGCGTTATAAGATTTGGAAAACGAGGAAAATTGAATCCCCGTTATATTGGACCCTTTAAGATGTTATCTAGAGTAGGTCCGGTGGCTTACAAACTAGAGTTACCCCCAGAACTTCATGGTGTTCACAACACATTCCATGTATCTAATCTGAAGAAATGTCTAGCAGTGAGTGATGAGAAAATTCCGTTAGGTAAGGTTCGAATAGATGGGAAGTTGCATTTTATCGAAGAGCCCGTAGAAGTTATGGACCGTGAGGTAAAGCAACTGAAACAAAGTCGGATACCTATTGTCAAAATCCGATGGAATTTGATTGTGGTAAATTACACCTCTTAGGAAAAAGGCGTAAAAACGGTAAGTATTGAACAAATGACTTTAGGAAAAATCAAGTGTTAATGACCCGATTAAGTTCGTTTCCCAAGGAGGTATATGTGTGTGACTAAGATGTACAAGATTTGAGATTAATATTTGGTTTAGAAGGGGATTAGAAGGGAAAATGACGAAGTCGTAAAAATAAAAATTAACTCAAAATCACTATTAGAAAGTTAAAACGTAGAAACTTAAAAACCACCAAAATTAAAATAAATTCTAAAAATTACCAAAAATTCACTAAAAATCAAAAATAATAAACTAAGAGTTTACCAATGATCAAAACTTTTTCAAACCTTTTAAATAATTAAATATTCAATTTTTAAATGCTAATTAAAGCCCTAAAAATCAAATAAATTATCAAAAAGCCCAAATAAAGATTTTTCAATTGATAAACCTCTAAAATGACCTAAAAAGATTAAAAACTATTTTTAGAAATTTTAATACTAATTAAAACTATTTAAAATGATTTAAAAACTATTAAAACTTAAAATAATTATAAAAATTAATCTAAAAGTGATAAAATTATTCTAAAAGTTGCTAAATTCCTATTTTAATGTATTTAACCTAAGAAAAATGTAAAAAGTTGGAAAAAGTGAAATTTTAAAAATAATAATAAAATAATAATAAAATAATATTAAAAATCCAAAAATTATAAAAAATTCTAAAAACTTGCAAACTAGTTTATTTTAACCTAAATAATCAGAAAATGAAAATGAAATTACCAAAATACCCCTAATGGGCCCTCAAATGGGCCAAATCCAAAAACAGTCAACACAAATGGGCTTTTGGGCCCAAAAAGTCAAACTTGGCCCAATTGACTTGGAAAAGCCCTATCTGACTTAAAATTTAATTCTAAGAACAAAACTCTAAAGGCCTAAAAGCTGAAAATGTGCTTATCACAGCTTATTGAACACAAAGCTTATTCTTATTGGGCTTTTCAGCCCATTAAGCCATAAGCTAATGCCATAAGCTCTAATTTGACACACAACCCTCTTTTAGGATGCCAAAGAGATCTGTCAAAAGAAATTTCCAATAAGCCAACTTAATAAGCCAGAAAATAGAAAAGTAAAAATTCACAAAACGACAAAATAGTCGTTTTTGAGAAATACTCAACCTCAGAAGCTGATTTAACTTGCAAAAGCTTTCAAATGGACTCAATAAGCAATATCAATCAACAAAAATCCAATAAGCACAAGCAATAAGCCAGAATAAGCACAAAAGAGCTTATGTAAAAGTCAAAGGAGTTGGTTTTCTAGTCAAACCTAAAAGTCAACCACCCAAATGCTCCAGGATGAACAAATGGGTCAAAATATGAGCACCTATTACAAAAACAAAGTTGTTGCTGGTTAAAATAAGCTATTATAGCTTATTGATAAGCTGACACTAAAAATGCACTATCAGTGGCAACCAGCATGGGAAAGGAGTTCCCACTGCTTTGACTATTTGACCAAGCTTATTTGAGAGTTCTGGTTTGATTCAATTGGAAACAAAGGCACCCTTGTGATCAGTGAACCACAAGGAGTCAATAGCAACAATAAAATCACAAAGTTATCCACACAATAAGCCACAATAAGCCAAACAGTCCACAGATATGCTCCAGATATGCAAATAAGAAGTTAAGCACTTAATAAGCAGATTTCAGCAAAATAAGCCAACCAAACTTAACCAGATACACACACAAGCTATATAAACTAACAATGAACACAAAGCAACAAGAATCAAACACTGAATCAAAGTAAATAGCAAGATCAAAGCACAAAAAGTTACTGATGAACAAAGAACAATATGCAGAAATAGTTTGCTGATATACTTGACACTTAATCCAATTTCAAGCCTCAAATCCTTCTACCCTGGTGTGATTAGCTATGATTTAGCACTTGTTACCCTTAACCTATGCTTAGATCTAGGTGTCCTCAAAATCCTAGCCAATTTTACCAAGTTATGAAGATTTTATAGCCAATTTATGAATCTATGTGTTCAAGACCTTAAAACCTGCAAACAGATGAACATATACACCCAAATATCAGATACCAATACTTGCATACAACATACAAGCACTTAACAATCCTCAAATCCAACTTATGCAGTAATCCCAAACAGCCTTTTAAAACTTATTTTCACAAATTTTCAAAGGATCATTAAGATTCAACCCACAAATTAGATCAATAACACCTCATTAACATCAAACCAAGCCAAATCAACAATAAACATTCACAATAACACAGATTCAAGCACAAATCCACAAAAATCACAAATATTCAGAAACTTAAAGAGAAAATGAAAAGGGAAGAAGGTGCAAACCTCCAAGACCTACATCCAGACCCTGGATTGTTTGAGCTGAGGTACTAGCAAAACAAGTACCAGCTTCCAATGCTGCTAAGATGAACAAACACAAAGTGAGATCAAATATAAGGCCAACTTTCTGATTTTTGAAACCCAAGCTTTATCAACTAAAACCTTGCCTCAAAAACCTTCAAACATATAAATGGAACTCATATTTTAGCTTCTCAAACACCAAACTTTTATAAATAACAGATTAAAACTTAGAATTTTAAGAAATTTAAACTTTATTTCATAAAAAGGAATTACAAAGATTTAAAGCTAAAATCTGGAACAAAAGGGACTCTCACATGTTGAGGTCTCCTTTTATAGGCAAATGCCTGGCTAACACTATTCATAAACCCTAGAAGTGAATTCCCAAATGTTCCCTTGAGGTCTTCTAGACGTTTTCTGATTTTGAGCTGTCCAATTTGATCAAGGCTGCTCATTTTAGCTTTGGAATGAAGCAAATGTTGTGGGCTGTTGATCTTGACACGTCACATGACTTGGAGGCTAAGTTGCTTGCTGATTGGTGGAAAGGGAATTGGGGGTGGGGTCCTTTGTGAGTGGGAGTGAGGGTTTTATGTGTGGGATGTGTTTAAGGTGAGGTGAATCAAACGTGTGCCAAGGTAATTTCATTTTACCCTTTGATTTAAGTTGTGTAAAATCTGGGCTGTAAAAGGTGAATAGTACTCTTGTTTGATCCGTTTTTGGTGGAGTGGAAAGTGTTTGGCGCAATAAACATTTGAATGTTTATTTTGCCCACATTTGGCCCTTGTGTTTTGGTATTTTTGGTAAATAAGGTTTTTCAGCCCTAAAACGTGTTTTCCTTTGTAAATAAGTTTCACACATTGGCAGTTTTGGCACAAAACTTTGGAAAAAAGATTTCAAGGGTTATTTTTGCCATTTTGAGATATTTCAAGGACTGATTTTGAACATTCTTGATCTTCAAAGGTCTTCATTGTATCTTTGTCTTCATGAGGGACCATTATTGGCAATTTTGATTTGTTGAGGGACTATTCTTGCCATTTCTTCAAAGTTTGAAGGACCATTTGTGTAATTTTGACAAACTTAAGGGACCAAACTTGTAATTATGAATATACAAGGGTTTTAAGTGTCATTTCTTCAATAATTGAGGATCAATCTTGTTTGTCTTCAAGTCTTCAAGGTATTTTGTTGAGAATTCCATGATTAGGGCCTGGTTCTTTGTACGGCTTCGTTTCTCGTGTCCGTTTTTCCTTGTAATTTGTGATCTTTTGTCTTTTTCACGATATCCATACCTAAAATACACAAGTAAACAAACACAAGCATATATATGGTATTTTTATGACATTTTATGCATTAAAAGCCCGAAAAGAACGATGAGATCATGTATAAATGCCATCTCATCACTCCCCCATACTAAGCCATTGCCGTGCCCTCACGCAATGCTAGAATAAAGTATCTAAGCATCACCAAAGTTCAAATTTGTATTGAAGAGTAAAAAGACTTGCAACATACTACGATGATGTGTAAAGACATAATGTATGATTTTCATCACAAAAAGTGACTTTTAGGGTCAAAGAATAGAAACAAGTAAATGTCCCTTAGAGTAAACTTCGTCATCCTTGATTGTCATACATTCCATGCTAAGTGCAAAAACAAGATCATTGTTGGTACAAGTCACAATGCTAACACTACTCGTACGTCCAAATTGTGTAATACTTTTTCTCCCCGCAATCCTAGTTATTATAAAAGGAAATGGGTTACTAGCATTTTTTATCTATTTGTCATGGATCACAAGTGATTCATATTGACTTATTTGAGTAGTTATTAGTCCGAAAGCAAAGTAGCACGATTTGATCAATAGTTAGCCGAAGGACAAAATCTTTTAAAACGGCTTCTCGTGTATCTCCTTAAGTTCATATCTTGGCATAACTCGTTTCACGATTTGAGACCTTTCTCGGACCGATATTTGGCATGTACTTCATACTTCAAATCTTGGGAAGACGTTCTTGAAATTATGGTCTTCTCTTCATATATTTGGAATTTCTTCACTTGACGTTTTTGAGAGATTCTTCATATAGGACCACGACTTCATCATTTTTCTTCAATCTTTACTTTGGATTTTGATATACAACGATCCGCCTCCTTTTCGAACTTGGATATATTTATTCTCATACCTTGTTAGGGTCTTTTTGGATAGACTTTCTCCATTCTTTAGGGGAGTAATTGCTTCTCGTCGTGTGTCTTGATCCTTCATATTGATTTAGGAATAATGATACTTCACATCATCTTTGGATCTTTAGCAAAAATAGAGCTCCTCATGCCTTGTTAGGGCCTTTTTGGATGATCGCCAATCTTCGCGTCCCGCTTCAATAAGTTATGCCTTGGCTATGAACTCTATTCAACCCCGAGCAACTTTTAAACGATCTTGCGCTAGAGGCTAAGTAACCTTTCAAATCGTACGACCTTACTTATTGCAATTATGATTTATTCCTAATGCATTGATCTTATGGGAAGAAAAAGCCACAATTAAAAACATATGAGTTTTTGAAAGAACACTTTCATGTTCTACGTTTAGCATGATCACTTGTCTAACTCTATCATTTCTCGTTCTTCACTATATAAAGACCTCTAATTAAAGAGACTCGTGAATACTTAGCCATGCAAGTCAAAATTAAGCCAAATTTGGATTAGCTTTCATTAAGACTATATCAAATCAAAGTTTTGGGTTTTCAAGCCACATATAGGATCTTGCACTTTCTTGGACTTTTTCAAGTTTAGAGAATGCATTTTAAAGTTCCCTTGATAAGTGACTTTCTAGAATCAATTATAGGAACTTGCGAAAAGTTCTTGTTCTTAACCTGAATGAATTAAGACTTTCGCGTTTTAAAGCTCCCTATATAAAAGTCTAGCAAAACTTGAATTGAGCGGGTTAAGGAATGTAAATGGCTCCACATGCCCATCAAGTCAAAAATTAACTCTTATTCTACCCATCGGAAAATATACATTCGTGTCTTAAAAACACTTATTAAAACTAAGAAAAATTTTAAAATTTGGCCATTTTTAGCCTTATTAGCAAAACAAAACATTGAAAGTTGGAAAGCGTGAGGGCGTAGCAAAGCAAGTACCTATTCACCCCCCATACTAAAAGTAAACATTGTCCTCAATGTTTCGAGTCTAAAGGTGGAGCACCCCCATACTAGAGACGAAGAGTCGAATGCTTAGGATCTAGCATGGAAAGGGTGATCAACAATATATCTAAAGCCGTTTATTAAGTATGCTAAAAGATAATTGTTAGAACAATAAAGGATATGTCATGGAATCGTGAAAAACTTCTTCAACGAACGATGGAGGCTCACGTAAACGAACACGAGAGTATTCAATCGTAGATGATGATGATGATCTAGATAACACAATCACAAACAACCACGAGACAACGAGTTGAAAGGGTACAAGTCCCCTTATTAGTGAATAGTGAGCATAAAAGATAAGCATGGGATCTCCCCCACGAGGCACCTCGTTTTTGATTACCGAGTCATGAGCTCGACTCGATCCCCTCAATGTTAATTATCATTGGGGAAGGTGTCTTGGTCGGGGGCAACCATTGAAGGAATTTCCCCACCAAAGTAGTGCTTAAGCCTATGTCCATTCACCTTGAAATTAGGACCATCATCTTGAGCTAGCTCAATGGTCCCATATGGAAACACTTGTGTAATGGTGAATGGACCCGACCAACGAGATTTCAATTTCACGGAAAATATCTTAAGACGAGAGTTAAAAAGCAACACTTGATCACCAACGTTAAAAACCCGGTTTTTAATCTTTGAATCATGAAACTTTTTAGTCTTTTCTTTAAAAATTAATGAATTTTCATAAGCATTATCCCTTAATTCATCCAATTCATTCAATTGTATTTTCCGGTGATCTCCCGCGGTCTTTAAGTCAAAATTAGCATGCTTAAGGGCCCAATATGCCTTATGCTCCAACTCAATGGGCAAATGACAATTCTTCCCATAGACTAACTTATAAGGAGTGCAACCGATAGGTGTCTTATAAGCGGTCCTAAAGGCCCATAAAGCGTCATCGAGTTTGTCGGACCATGAAGCACGGTTTTCTCCAATTGACCTCTCTAAAATCCTCTTCAAAGCTCGGTTCGAAACCTCGACTTGCCCACTCGTTTGCGGGTGATAAGCCGTAGAAAGACGATGTGTAACCCCATATTTCTTTAGAACCTTTTCGAATTGGTCATTACAAAAATGGGTTCCACGATCGCTTATAATAGCACAAGGGGTTCCGAACCGAGAGAATAGTTGCTTCAAAAACTTCACTACCACACGAGCATCATTAGTAGGCAAAGCCTTAGCTTCCACCCACTTAGAAAGGTAGTCCACCGCGACGAGGATATATTTGTTGCCATGAGACGATGGGAACGGCCCCATAAAGTCTATTCCCCAAATGTCGAAAATCTCACATACTTGAATTATGTTTTGCGGCATTTCATCACGTTGAGACGATTTTCCTTGACGTTGGCACGAATCACACGACTTCACAAGTGCGTGTGCATCACGATAGATAGAAGGCCAAAAGAAACCGGCATCGAACACTTTCTTAGCCGTGAGATTAGCACCGTGGTGACCACCCGTGGGTCCCTCGTGACAAGCTCTAAGGATATTAGAAGCTTCGGCACCAAACACACAACGTCGAACGAGTTGATCCGCACAAATCCGAAAGAGATAAGGGTCGTCCCAAAAATAGAACTTGACGTCACGAAAGAATTTTCGTTTTTGTTGTGTCGTCATACCCTTGATTATGAAATTGCCCGCATGGTAATTTGCAATGTCGGCAAACCATGGGGTGGTGTCTTTAGAATTCACTACACCGAGAGTCTCAAGAGGAAATGTTTCGGTAATTTCCTTGTTCTCGAAAACATCTTTTTGAGGATCTTCTAGACGAGAGAGATGATCGGCCGCTAGATTCTCGGCTCCTTTTTGTCAAGTACGGCGACATCAAATTCTTGGAGGAGGAGCATCCAACGAAGCAATCTCGGCTTAGCATCTTGCTTAGCTAAGAGATACTTGATAGCCGAATGGTCGGTATACACGATGCTTTTAGTCAAGACGAGATAAGGTCGGAATTTCTCAAAAGCATAGACCACGGCAAGGAATTCCTTTTCCGTTGTGGTGTACTTTAATTGAGCCTCGGTCATCGTCTTACTAGCATAGTGGATAGGACGGAAATGCTTGTCATAACGTTGCCCTAAGACGGCCCCTATAGCATAATCACTTGCATCGCACATGATTTCGAAGGGTAATTCCCAATTAGGAGCAACAAGAATGGGAGCTTCGGTAAGTTTCCTTTTGAGAGTTTCGAAAGCCTTAACACAATCCTCATTAAAGTTAAAAGGAGCATCTTTCTCGAGAAGGTGTGTCATAGGAGGAGAAATCTTCGAAAAGTCCTTGATGAAACGACGATAAAAGCCCGCGTGGCCTAGGAAACTCCTAACTCCCTTAACGGTTTTGGGATGAGGTAACTTGGCGATGACGTATACCTTAGCTTTATCGACCTCAATCCCCGCCTTTGACACCTTATGTCCTAAGACGATTCCTTGTTTACACATGAAATGACATTTCTCCCAATTAAGCACAAGATTGGTTTCTTCACAACGTTTTAACATTTGTTCGAGATTAGATAAACATGACGTGAATGAATTACCAAACACCGAGAAGTCATCCATAAACACTTCCATCGACTTCTCGATCATATTGTGAAAAATCGCCACCATACACCGTTGAAACGTACCGGGTGCATTACAAAGTCGGAAAGGCATCCTACGATAAGCGAACGTTCCATAAGGACACGTAAACGTAGTCTTCTCTTGATCACGAGGGTCGATAGGGATTTGAAAGTAACCGAAAAAACCATCTAAAAAGCAATAGAATTCATTTCCCGCAAGTCGCTCCAACATTTGATCCATGAAGGGCAAAGGAAAGTGGTCTTTACGAGTGGCGTCATTTAACTTTAGGTAGTCAATACACACCCTCCAACCGGTCACAACACGAGTGGGAATTAACTCGTTATTTTAATTAGGCACAACGGTCATTCCTCCCTTTTTAGGGACACAATGGATTGGGCTCACCCATGGGCTATCGGATATAGGATAAATCATTCCCGAGTCAAGGAGTTTAAGGACCTCCTTTTTAATGACATCGTGAATTTTGGGATTCACCCTTCTTTGACTTTGAATTGCGGGTTTGTAGTCCTCTTCCATTAAAATCTTGTGAGTACAAAATTTTGGGTCAATACCCTTAATGTCGGATATTTTCCACGCAATTGCCCCTTTATGAGCCTTAAGAACTTTCAAGAGCTCGGTTTTTTCATCATTAGCAAGACCTTTTGCAATAATAACCGGCAACTTGTCATCACCTTCCAAGAATGTGTATTCAAGGTGAGAAGGAAGATCTTTCAATTCGAGGATAGGTGGTTCCTCGATTGAAGATTTTGGTTCAACACTCATAACTTCCATCGGCGAAAGAAATGGTGGAATAGAAGTATCATCACTAATCAACACCTCATCTTCATTGTCGATCTCATTTGAAGTGAAATCGCCTCCTTGGAATGGAGTGAGATTTGGTGTGGAATTAGCAAGAATCGGATCCAAAATAGTGGGATTGCCACTTGACGAGCTATCGGAAAAACCTAACTGTTCTTGTGAAAACTCATCGCAAACCACATCAACGATGTCAATGTGATTGATGGTAGCGATTGCATAAACATGAGAAGGTTTCGAGTTTTGAGTAGCGTTTATAACAAGTTCCTCTTCGTTGAATCTCAAAGTGATAGTTCTCGCATGAACATCGATAAGCGATCTCGAAGTATCTAAAAATGATCGACCTAAAATTAGAGGAACTTGAGGATCCGCGGGGATGTCAACTACTATAAAATCAACGGGATAGTAGAACTTCCCCACTTTCACGAAAACATCTTCGGCAACTCCACATGCCATAATCGTAGAATGATCGGCCATCTCGATGGACATGTTCGAAGGAATGAGAGCCGGAAGCGAAAGCGATTTCCAAATGGAAAATGGCATCAAATTAATGCTCGCACCAAGATCGGCCAAGGCGAGGCATTCTTTCATATCTTTTATGTCACAAGGAATGAGAAACTTTCCGGGATCACCAACTTTTTCCGGTATGCGGTTAAGATAAACCAAAGAACAATTAGCAAGCTTTGAAAGCTTTTCCTTATCGCTCATCATACTTTTAAAAGTGGAAGCGAAACGAGGCATATATAACAACGCGTCGGCTAAACTCACAACAAAATGCACTTGTTGAAACATTTTTATAAAAAGCTCGATTTGTTGTTTGTTACGTTCTTGCAACTTCTCTTTGTTTCGTCTTGAAGGGTAGGGTAAAGGTGGTGTGGGTTGGTCATTAGGCAACGGCCTTGGAAACTCGGGTTCCACAATTGGTATTGGTTTAACCGTAGGTGTGGTGTGAGCGGTACTTCGTGGGATTGTAATGTGCTCCTTTTCGACCATCACCTCGGGTTCTTTCTCGATTTCCTTCTCCTTAGAAGTACTTGGACGAGAGATTGGTTCTTTGAAAGTTTTACCACTTCGTGTAGTAATAACCTTCATTTCTCCCTTCGGGTTTGCAATGGTATCACTAGGAAGACCACCCGAAGAAGAGGGTTTACACATGATTGCTTCAAACATCTTAGCCATTCGGTCCTCAAATTTTGATTGCCTAGCATCCGCTTTTAATAACTCTTGCTTAATCTCATGTTGTCCTAATTCCATCTTTTGTTGATTTTGTTGAAGACGTTGGACATTTCCTTCCATTTTGTTTGCATGTGTTTTAAGTTCATTAGCAAGTTCATTTTTAAGCTCGTTTTTCAACTCGGACCTTAAGCTAATCATCTCACGTTGCATGTTATCAAATTTAGCATCATTTGCTTTTGCATAATCCAAAAATTCTCCTTGCAAATTTTTAGTGTGAGCATTTTGAAAACCTTGTGTAGTGTTTTGAAAATCACGGTTTTGGTTTTGATTAGAGATTTGTCCATTCCCACTTTGATAATTCCCTTTGTTGTAATTGCGTGTGTTCCTTGGTAATTACCTTGGTTGTTGTTTCGATAATTGTTAACATTTTGGTTTGGTGGAGCTTGATTTTGGCGGGAACCTTGACCGTTTTGGTTGTAAGTTCCCGTTGCTACATAAGCACTCGAAGTGTTACCATCCGCGGTAATGCACTCGGAAAGATCATGAGCTCCCCCACAAGATAAACAACTCTTAGCAACCGCTTTAACCGAAGCGGAATTGGAAGCTTCTTGAGCCTTCCAATGGGACATTAGATTAGCAAATCTATCAAAAAACCGATTTTCCTCATTAGCTTCATCATGTAAGGCGTTAATGCTACGAGACGATTGTGACGAAGATGACGAACCCATGTTGGCAACACTCGGTGTGTTACGAGGGTTATAAACCTTAGATCTATTTTCAATGATTTGTAAAGCCTCATTTGTCGTCTTGCACAAAAAATTACCACCCGCGGCGGCATTCAAATAATCTCGTTCATGGTCATTAAGCCCATTATAAAAAGTATCCACTTGATGCAATTCCGTAAAATCATGGTGTGGACATTCATGTAACATTTCTTTAAATCGTTCCCATGCCATTGAAAAACTTTCATTGTTTCTTTGCACAAATCATGAAATCTCATTTTTTAAGTGTGTTGTTTTAGATGGTGGAAAAAACTTGTTCACAAACTTAGAAACGAGATCGGCCCATGTACAAATCGAATTTGGCGGTTCTTTCTCGAGCCAAATTTTTGCGGGTCCATCCAACGAGTATGGAAACAACATCATCTTAATGGCGTCATGTGGAACATCCTTAAACTTGCTAGTGGCGGTGAGACGGTTGAAATTCTTAATGTGGTAATGCGGGTTGTCTTTCTCATGACCTCTAAACTTATTTGCTTGCAACATCGACATTAAACCCGTCTTAATTTCGAAATTCTCCGCAAGGATGGCGGGAATCACAATAGCCTCTCCAAAACCCTCGGTGGGTGCTTGTAGCAACTCCATAATAGTACGATTAGCCATGACGACTTCTTGTTCTACAATAGGTTCAACAATTGGAGGTTCTTCAACAATCAACGTCTCTTGATTGGCTTGCTTTTGAAGTCGTTTACGAGCTCGTTTTGCTTGATTACGAGTGATCATAAACTTCACGAAGAAATGGAGGTGAGCAAAGAAGATTCTTTTTGGGTGTTTTGTGAATTTTCAATTTTTTTTTTTTGTGTTTTTGATGATATTTAATTTTTTTGGATTTTGGTGTATCTTCGTAGACAACAATCTACAAAATCTCTCCTCGAATCAAACTCTTGATTAAAGAAGCCTTAAAGGAATGAAAACGATCACGTGGAGTGAACGTCTTCGAATGACTTTAGAACTTTGGTGAAAACCAAATTGTTCAAGAGGGTTTAATCACAAAGAAACCAAGCAAATATATTATACGTAATAATACTTTGGGCGGCAAAACCCTCGATTAGCCTTCAATCTTAAAATACTCACAAGCAAGCGGGGAAACGAGGCGGCGCGAAGCACTTAAGAGCCTTTTTCCTTAGGGTATATTTTATAATACCCGCCTTATACCCACCTTATAGTTTGTATTTTTCAAAATCGAGCTTCACGAAAGTATTTATCTATTTTTGCCTTTTCTTTTTGTTTGAGATTCGAATACAATAATTAGGAGATAAAATCCCAATTAAGGTTGTGTTTTCACACTTTTGGAGATATTGTAAATTTATTGTGATACTTAATACAATATATTAATAATATTTGTACAAGAAAAACCAAGAAAACCGATAATACGTATTAGTAGAGTTCTACTAATACAAATACTATTTGGTTAATATTAAAAACAACAATCCAAATTAATCACGACACACCTCCCCGGCAGCGGCGCCAAAGTGATTGTGGTAAATTACACCTCTTAGGAAAAAGGCGTAAAAGCGGTAAGTATTGAACAAATGACTTTAGGAAAAATCAAGTGTTAATGACCCGATTAAGTTCGTTTCCCAAGGAGGTATATGTGTGTGACTAAGATGTACAAGATTTGAGATTAATATTTGGTTTAGAAGGGGATTAGAAGAGAAAATGACGAAGTCGTAAAAATAAAAATTAACTCAAAATCACTATTAGAAAGTTAAAACGTAGAAACTTAAAAACCACCAAAATTAAAATAAATTCAAAAAATTACCAAAAATTCACTAAAAATAAAAAATAATAAAATAAGAGTTTACCAATGATCAAAACTTTTTCAAACCTTTTAAATAATTAAATATTCAATTTTTAAATGCTAATTAAAGCCCTAAAAATCAAATAAATTATCAAAAAGCCCAAATAAAGATTCTTCAATTGATAAACCTCTAAAATGACCTAAAAAGATTAAAAACTATTTTTAGAAATTTTAAAACTAATTAAAACTATTTAAAATGATTTAAAAACTATTAAAACTTAAAATAATTATAAAAATTAATCTAAAAGTGATAAAATTATTCTAAAAGTTGCTAAATTCCTATTTTAATGTATTTAACCTAAGAAAAATGTAAAAAGTTGGAAAAAGTGAAATTTTAAAAATAATAGTAAAATAATAATAAAATAATATTAAAAATCCAAAAATTATAAAAAATTCTAAAAACTTGCAAACTATTTTATTTTAACCTAAATAATCAGAAAATGAAAGTGAAATTACCAAAATACCCCTAATGGGCCCTCAAATGGGCCAAATCCAAAAACAGTCAACACAAATGGCTTTTGGGCCCAAAAAGTCAAACTTGGCCCAATTGACTTGGAAAAGCCCTATCTGACTTTAAATTTAATTCTAAGAACAAAACTATAAAGGCCCAAAAGCTGAAAATGTGCTTATCACAGCTTATTGAACACAAAGCTTATTCTTATTGGGCTTTTCAGCCCATTAAGCCATAAGCTAATGCCATAAGCTCTAATTTGACACACAACCCTCTTTTAGGATGCCAAAGAGATCTGTCAAAAGAAATTTCCAATAAGCCAACTTAATAAGCCAGAAAATAGAAAAGTAAAAATTCACAAAATGACAAAATAGTCGTTTTTGAGAAATACTCAACCTCAGAAGCTGATTTAACTTGCAAAAGCTTTCAAATGGACTCAATAAGCAATATCAATAAACAAAAATCCAATAAGCACAAGCAATAAGCCAGAATAAGCACAAAAGAGCTTATGTAAAAGTCAAAGGAGTTGGTTTTCTAGTCAAACCTAAAAGTCAACCACCCAAATGCTCCAGGATGAACAAATGGGTCAAAATATGAGCACCTATTACAAAAACAAAGTTGTTGCTGGTTAAAATAAGCTATTATAGCTTATTGATAAGCTGACACTAAAAATGCACTATCAGTGGCAACCAGCAGGGGAAAGGAGTTCCCACTACTTTGACTATTTGACCAAGCTTATTTGAGAGTTCTGGTTTGATTCAATTGGAAACAAAGGCACCCTTGTGATCAGTGAACCACAAGGAGTAAATAGCAACAATAAAATCACAAAGTTATCCACACAATAAGCCACAATAAGCCAAACAGTCCACATATATGCTCTAGATATGCAAATAAGCAGTTAAGCACTTAATAAGCAGATTTCAGCAAAATAAGCCAACCAAACTTAACCAGATGCACACACAAGCTATATAAACTAACAATGAACACAAAGCAACAAGAATCAAACACTGAATCAAAGTGAATAGCAAGATCAAATCACAAAAAGTTACTGATGAACAAAGAACAATATGCAGAAACAGTTTGCTGATATACGTGACACTTAATCCAATTTCAAGCCTCAAATCCTTCTACCCTGGTGTGATTAGCTATGATTTAGCACTTGTTACCCTTAACCTATGCTTAGATCTAGGTGTCCTCAAAATCCTAGCCAATTTTACCAAGTTATGAAGATTTTATAGCCAATTTATGAATCTATGTGTTCAAGACCTTAAAACCTGCAAACAGATGAACATATACACCCAAATATCAGATACTAATACTTGCATACAACATACAAGCACTTAAAAATCCTCAAATCCAACTTATGCAGTAATCCCAAACACCCTTTTAAAACTTATTTTCACAAATTTTCAAAGGATCATTAAGATTCAACCCACAAATCAGATCAATAACACCTCATTAACATCAAACCAAGCCAAATCAACAATAAACATTCACAATAACACAGATTCAAGCACAAATCCACAAAAATCACAAATATTCAGAAACTTAAAGAGAAAATGAAAAGGGAAGAAGGTGCAAACCTCCAAGACCTACATCCAGGCCCTGGATTGTTTGAGCTGAGGTACTAGCAAAATAAGTACCAGCTTCCAATGCTGCTAAGATGAACAAACACAAAGTGAGATCAAATATAAGGCCAACTTTCTGATTTTTGAAACCCAAGCTTTATCAACTAAAACCTTGCCTCAAAAACCTTCAAACATATAAATGGAACTCAGATTTTAGCTTCTCAAACACCAAACTTTTATAAATAACAGATTAAAACTCAGAATTTTAAGAAATTTAAACTTTATTTCATAAAAAGGAATTAGAAAGATTTAAAGCTAAAATCTGGAACAAAAGGGACTCTCACATGTTGAGGTCTCCTTTTATAGGCAAATGCCTGGCTAACACTATTCATAAACCCTAGAAGTGAATTCCCAAATGTGCCCATGAGGTCTTCTAGACGTTTTCTGATTTTGAGCTGTCCAATTTGATCAAGGCTGTTCATTTTAGCTTTGGAATGAAGCAAATGTTGTGGGTTGTTGATCTAGACACGTCACATGACTTGGAGGCTAAGTTGCTTGCTGATTGGTGGAAAGGGAATTGGGGGTGGGGTCCTTTGTGAGTGGGAGTGAGGGTTTTATGTGTGGGATGTGTTTAAGGTGAGGTGAATCAAACGTGTGCCAAGGTAATTTCATTTTACCCTTTGATTTAAGTTGTGTAAAATCTGGGCTGTAAAAGGTGAATAGTACTCTTGTTTGATCCGTTTTTGGTGGAGTGGAAAGTGTTTGGCGCAATAAACATTTGAATGTTTATTTTGCCCACATTTGGCCCTTGTGTTTTGGTATTTTTGGTAAATAAGGTTTTTCAGCCCTAAAACGTGTTTTCCTTTGTAAATAAGTTTCACACATTGGCAGTTTTGGCACAAAACTTTGGAAAAAAGATTTCAAGGGTTATTTTTGCCATTTTGAGATATTTCAAGGACTGATTTTGAACATTCTTGATCTTCAAAGGTCTTCATTGTATCTTTGTCTTCATGAGGGACCATTATTGGCAATTTTGATTTGTTGAGGGACTATTCTTGCCATTTCTTCAAAGTTTGAAGGACCATTTGTGTAATTTTGACAAACTTAAGGGACCAAACTTGTAATTATGAATATACAAGGGTTTTAAGTGTCATTTCTTCAATAATTGAGGATCAATCTTGTTTGTCTTCAAGTCTTCAAGGTATTTTGTTGAGAATTCCATGATTAGGGCCCGGTTCTTTGTACGGCTTTGTTTCTCGTGTCCGTTATTCCTTGTAACTTGTGATATTTTGTCTTTTTCACGATATCCATACCTAAAATACACAAGTAAACAAACACAAGCATATATATGGTATTTTTATGACATTTTATGCATTAAAAGCCCGAAAAGAACGATGAGATCATGTATAAATGCCATCTCATCAGAATTCAAAGCATGGACCGGAGTATACTTGGGAACGAGAGGATGAAATGTGGAAGAAATATCCGCACCTCTTCGATTTCAATAAGAAACGGACATCCAAATGAAATGGATCACGAGGACGTTGATCCCTTTTAGGAGGAAAAGCTGTGACAAATCTAACATTTTCAGGTGGTGAAATATTTTCTCGTATAATATTTTGAAACTTATTTTTGTGTTGGTTGACGAACTCACAATTTACGGATTTAAATTTGGGCTTACGTGCATAATTTGGCGTCTTTTACTACTAAACCGGAAACCTTAGGATTACGTATTTACGTTTTTGAACTCCGTTTTTGATGAGACAATTCTTATTGTATTCGTTTTGTGACGGTGATTCATAATTTATAAAAACGTTTTTTGTAAAACGACCCGAGGGCACGCAAATCGAGAAAACTAGAATCGAGAAATACCCGTAAACTAGTGAGATGGGACAAAACACTTTGTCCCACCCCACTAGCTTATATGGGACGGCTAACTTGACATCACAACACATATGTGGCATCAAGTTTAGCTAACTTATACAAGTGTAAGCATACGCTTACACATTAAGCTAACCTTTACCACTTTACCACAAAACTAGCAACTTGTTTCATTTACACCATTTCTCACATGCAACTCAACACCAAAACTCTCTCAACCCTCTCCTTGTGCCGTCCCAAATAAGCCAACAAACACCATCTTTGATCTTTTCTAGCCATAAACCACATGTTTACTAGTCCTATTGAGGTGTTCTCTTGAAGCCTTGATCATTTGGTGGCCATATTAACAACTTTGGAGGTGATTTGCTTGTGTCATAGGGCTGATTTTCCAACCTATGTTCTTGATATTTGATGGTCTTGGAGATACTTGTTGTGTTCATCAAGTTCTTGTCTTCCTAAAACAAGAAATCCACTTGGATTGGTAAAGAAGATCATCCTCTCCATTTTTCTTTTGTTATTTTGTAAAGAACAAATGTATTTTCTTTCATTTTTTATATGTATATGATGTATATATGATGATAAAAATGTTGTGTGGGGATCAAGTGTTGATAAATATGCTTAAAAATGATGATAACTATAAGAAATGAAGCTAAAATCTTGACTATTTAGTTGGCTGTATAAAAACAGTAGATAACTAAAAGATGAACTGATAAAATTGCATGGTTTGATCCATTTACAGTAAGTAGATGATTTTATACACATGTGAGAGTTGGCCATGCAATGGAATCAAAATAATGAGTGAGATATGATAAAAACAAGTTAGGTGGTGTAATCTGAATAAGCAGTTTTGTAGGGACTGTTAAGGAAAGTTAAACTCAAAATGGGCAGTAGCTATAACTAAGTTATATGTAGCACATATTATAAAGAACTTGTCATACAAAAATGAGCTTCTAAGTCATTATATAACTCTAGATATGTTAAAAATGGTGAACATGAAGTTAAAAATCAGATTTTTGGAAATAATGTTTATTATTATTATATAAGCACTCACTTTATAATGTATAAAATGTAAAAATATAAACCCACTAACTTATAAAACTTATTTATATAAATATATAAAAGGTTAATTAAATGGTTAAATTATATAAATGGTGGTAAAAATAATATTTATAAGTAGTAAAAACTATAAACTTGATTTTTACGACTTTTTCGGCTATCGCCGTGAAATTAACGTTTTTCGCCAAATAAAACTTAGACGACCAAACCCGTCTAATGTAAAGTTTATAAAAGTCATATACTGATGTATAGACAACTAGGTCAAGTAAAAACCGATAAAACCCGAACTATAAGAATTACGGACATTTACGAGCTAACTAAACCTATTGGACTAATAATTAGACATAATAAGATAAATACTTGTAAAAAGAGCTTATTGGGCTTAACCCATTTGGGCCCAACATGAAAAGTATATATACTGATCATATAGGTATAAAATGGATAAAAACAAGCTAAAGAATTTATACAAGGCCTAATGGACTTAAATTAGGTAAAATCGGTAAAACTAGTGAACTAGTAAAACGTTACCAAAACGTAAACACTAAAATGAGTAAACAAGGATGTATAAACCCACTTGATCATCATCATATGTACAAAATCATCATATGTATATTGTTATTTTGATAAAAGTCATTGGACCGAGTCTAAGACCGATTATTATTTATATAGGTTTCCGTGACCGAAGCACGCCCGTAGCCGATAATCCGCCTTTATTTAACAACGTGAGTTCATAGCCTCGCACTCTTTTAAATGTTTTATAAAATGATTTGTAAACCCGCGAGGGAGATAACATGCTAGATTTTTATAAAAAATAGAACACAAGTAGTCCTGATTGTATGCTAAATGATATGGACCTGAATGATGCTATGACCCTATATTCGAGACTAAAAGGATTATTAGTAGTTAGGTTATGTCACTTAAAGTCCCATTAGCATGAATTGTGAACTACCGGGATTTGGTAGACGCTTATGCATTTGATAGTACTATTTGGGGACGATCACCCCAGTTCGCTCCTTGACGGTTGATCCCCGTCGTACCACATTGATTGGTAAGCGAATTTATGTATGAGAAGATTCCATAGCGTGATTTTTGTGACGACACACTAACTTAGATGGGCAAACTGTTTGTCGGGTTCGCGGCCCGCTGTTTTCATAGTAAGGTAACAATGTCATGCGGCTAATAATAATCCTACAATATAAAACATAAATACAAAACGATAACGACGCTATTACGATGAATATATTACCTATCATGGTAATATAGAGACTACGGTCTCATGGACAGTTTAAGATGTATGCTTGATTTATATATTGCCTGACTAGCAATATGAGGACTTACTTCCGATATTATACTTGTGTTCTGATTTTAAATGATTCTAAATGATTGTTTTTATATAACGGTTTTCATTAAACTCTATGAATTCACTCGGCATTCGCTGATATGATTTTTGCATGTTTTTATCTCAGGTGCTTGAAGGTAATCCGGATGGAGATCGACTCTGATGGCCCACCCTTAATATTAAAAATGTTCATTCGATCTGTGTTTTGTAAACTTAATGACCTGTATAATTTGGGACCTGTTGTACACTTTTGAAACTTTTTATCGAATGAATGTTTGTTAAACCTTGTACAACCATTTTTATGTGTTGTCTATGATTGGAGTTATTGTGCTATCCCGTAACACTCTGAAAGACCCTTCCGCTGTATCGATACAAAAAATGAGAGTGTTACAACGAGAAATGATAGGGTTAATTATAAGTTACTATGCTAAACGTAGAGTACTAGTATTCTTTCAAAAAATCATGTGTTCTCGTTGTTTGCTTATTCTCCCTTCGCATGTAAATATTTTTTGCTTAATAAATATTGACTTAGCGGTTTAGTTGGGATTGTTGGGTTTCTAGTCTTTTCTAGTAGCTTCCGTGTAATTAAATTGGGAAGACATTAAGGTATCGTAGCGTCACGGTTTTGAAGTATTGGCAACCCGAATAATCGAAAGCTTCACCCAATAATAAGATTTCAAGTGCTCACCTAAATCAAGCAAACAATTTGAAGCCTCACAAGGCCGAAAAATCTATGCAAAATTGAAAGTGAATCAAGCCTAATCTATGAAGCTTTAAAGATCCAAAATTCGCCTTAGCGTGAGGATATACGTCTTTGGCTAATAAAACCACCGATGAGGTGGATAATAAAAGGCAAGGCAAGACCGAAGTCATAATAAAAACTTCATGGCGAAGTTGAATAAAAGATGGAGGTAAACCAAAGATAATAAGGCCCTTCCGTTAGGGGGCGTATAAAAGTCTTGGTAATAAGTCTCATGTTCAAAACCGTTATAAAACCGTGTTTATCGATTCTTCTTGTCAACTTAATTTTTTGACATCGTTGTCTATTGGGAGGGGTTATTGATTTGATGGTCTTGATTACACCGTTAGGGCTCTATTTTTAGACTTAAATCTCTATTATCGCATAAGTCAAACAATGTATCCTCATGAAACATTCAAGACAAAATAAAATATAAGAGATACTACTTAGGAAAATGGGAGGATAAGTACGTGATTAGGGCATATGAGTAGTGTTAGCATTACTAACTTATAATGACAATGATCTCGTTGCACGCTTGGCATGGAATCAGGGTGAAAATCGAGGACGATGAAATTATTTCTAACGAAGCATTCACGTGTTCTTATTCTATGAACCTAAACGTCCCATTTTGCGATGAAAATCATACATTATGTCTAAAACACAACTAGTAGTAATAGTAGTAGTGTAGCTAGTTTATCATTCAATAAAGTGAATAAAAATAAATTTTGGAGGTGCTACGATACTTTATTTTAGCATTACGTGAGGGCACGACAATGGTTTAGTATGGGGGAGTGATGAGACTGCTTTTATACATGGTCTCATCGTCAAAAACGGGCTTTAAATGCATTAAATATCATCAAAAATTCCAAATATATGCTTGTGTTTGTTGCTTGTGTATTTTAGGTACGGATATTGAGAAAATGACAAAAGATCACAAGAATCATGCACAAACGAACACGGGAAACGAAGCCGCACAAAGAACCGGGCCCAAGAATGGAATTTCTAAATATACCCTTGAAGAATTAAGGATTGGCAAGTTTGGTCCTTCATCTTTTGAAGACTTGACAATTAATACCCTTGCAAAACTCACTATTTGCATTTGGGTCCCTAAATTATCAAGATATTACAAGTTATACCCTTCAGGATTGGTCAAGATACATTTATGGTCCTTTTATTAAGTTTGCAAAACTTATTGTGCCAAAATCAGCAAGTATACCAAACATATTACAAAGGGAAATAAGAAGAAAGCTGTTCAGACCTTGTTTGAAGAATTTTGTGAAGATGAGGGGGTAATGTTGCCAAAAACCTAACCCAAACCCAACTCAAACCCGAAACTAGCCCAACACAAACCCAATACCCACCAAAACCCGGCCCAAGTCAAACTCCAGTCAACCCCCATTAACTTTTTTAAACCCGTTTTAATATTAATAAAAATGGGGGGAAATGGATACTATTCACCCTCCACCCCTAATCTACCCCTAATCCTTACCCATAAACCCTAATCCCCAGTATCATCTAATCAAAGGGGTTTAGTCCCATTATTTCCAGATAACTAATCAACCCGACCCTAAACCAAACCCATAACCCAGAAAACCCTCACCATCATCCAAGACCCTACCCCCATGTGCCCTGTAGCAAGGAAACAAAAGGGGTGACAGCACATCAACGCCTCATGGCAATTTCGTGTTCCCCAAAGGTTTATTGGACGCCTAGGATCATTTCTACACCACTGGCAACCACAATAGGCCAAAAGATCATCACATGGAGCTCTTGACCAAATTCAAAAATACGAATCTTCAAAAGGAATCAAAGGGCAAAACTGGAAACTCCCATTTTAGGGTTTAGGTATTCTTCTATTTGCTTCTAGAATTGTAAGCCCTCTTATATAAAGGGTGTTAAGTTATTTTTTTAGGCTGTTCTTTTTTCCTTCTCTTTGGTCACTACCTTGTAAATCCATGTTTATTTAAGTGAAATGAAATGGTTTTGAGTTGTTGACGAGAAACAAAAGAGCCAAATTTACTTTTCATTTGTATATTTTAACTTTGAAGTTGTGATACCTTATTCTGTTCTTGTTTATTTTGGGGACTAAAGTTACTCAGTTCTTAAATTAATCGTCCAAGTGTTTTAAATTGATCATATGAGCCTGATATTCTTGTTGAATATCAAGCTCAAGTGAAGTTTAAAGTGTTTGTTGATTTAGTTAATACTAAATTTTTTTTTCAGAAAATCAAGTTTTTTATGACAAATAAGCCATAAGTAGCTTAATTGATAAGTTGACTTTATAGCTTATTATCTTTGTAACAGGTCACTTTTCTGTTTGGTTTCTTGGCAGGTTCATAGAAACTCAACTCACTTTGAAGTCATATTGGGTGCATGTGTCTCTTGAGACCATCACTAGAAACTCTCTACTAAGCAACCTTGTTCCATAAGCCATAAGCCCAGCTATAAGCTGATGGGAGATGGCATTGCTGCCATAGTGGGGCCTGGATGTGGGTCCCACAAGGTATAAACCTTGAACTCTCTTATTAAGTTTAGGACTGTGATTATTTGGATTTGGTGTGAAATTGTTTGAAAGTTGGTTCTATCTGTTTATTCAAGCTCATTTAGATTTCTATGCATGTGTAGGACTCTTATAATCAGCTTTGTTAAGTTTTCATAGCATTTTGTTTGAAAATCCAAGTTTCTGATTTTTAAAGGGGTGTTTGGGATAAGAGTTTAAGTTGCATTGTTGATAAGCTTTTGCCTTGAAAACTGCCTAATCTCACTTGATATATCAGTAGCATCATATTTTGGTCATTGGTTTTAGTTTTGCATGCTTAAAACAAGTTTTCATCATATAAATGGTAGAAAATCAGTAGGGGTCAAATCTGCCTTGTTTTAGCTACAAATCTATCATTACTTTGTGTTATCTGCTAGGTCTAGGTATTCTCTTAGGTTGTTAGCTAGTTTAGGGGTAAGTGGTGAGTTGTTGAGTAAGATTTGAGCTGTTGAATATCACTTTTGTGCCATTTGCACCAGCAAACTGTTCATCAGAAACATATAAGCTATAACAGTCACTGATTTGTGCCCTTGTGTGGGTGATTTTGTGTGCTATTTGTTGACTTTATTGAATTTATAGACTCCCCACAAACCAACTGGTTGTGGGGGTGCCTTATTGTCCAAGGAAAAGCCCACAATAAGCTTTCCTAAGCTTATAAGTCACCAGACTAAAATTTTGCACTAACAGTGGGAACTCCTTTCCCACTGCTTTCATTAATACACTTGCCACTGCTAGTGTTGTTTTTTCTCAGCTTATTAATAAGCTTTTTCAGCTTATTTTAACGTGCCATAACTTTGTTTTGATAATCAATCTTGCTTTATTCACCTGTTTGACCAATCTGGAGTTTGGTAGGTCTTGAATTTTAGGTTTGACTAGAAAACGACTTAGTTGACTTTTTAGCAAGTGCTTATTTGACTTTTTCAGCTTATTTCATGTGCTTATTTGTGATTGTTCTTGTGTATTAAGCTTAGTTTGGTCATTACAAACGTTTTGCAAGTTAAATCAGCTTCTGAGGTTGTCTAGATCACAAATACGACTATTTTGTCGTTTTGTGAATAAGCTTTTGAGTTGTTTCTGGCTTATTCAGTTGACTTATTTGAAATTTCTTTTTGCAAAATGTTTTATAACCTCAAAAGGATGATGTGTATTGAATTTCAGCTCATGGCACAAGCTGATGGCTTAAAGGGCCAAAAAGCCCATTAAGAATAAGCTTTGTGTTGATTAAGCTGTGATAAGCTACATTTCAGCTTTTGGGCCTTTGGAATATTTTGTTTAAAATTAAAATTTAAGCTTAACTGGAAGTTTTGGTCTTATTTGGTGGACTTTAGTTTATTGGGCCTTGTAGCCCATTAAGATTGGACTGTTTTTTAGATTGGCCCATTTGGAGGCCCATTAGGGGCATTTGGGTAATTTCACTTGCATTTAATGTTTAATTAGCTTAAATTAAGTAGGTTTGCAACTTTTTAGAATTTTTTAGGATTTTTGGATTTTTATTAATATTTTAATATTATTTTATTATTAAAAATTAAAAGTCTGATTTTCTAAGTTTTTATATTTTTCCTAGATTGTAGACACTTAATTAGGAATTTTTCAACTTTCCAAATATTTTTAAGGTCTTTTAATTATTTTCTAGAATTAATTTAAATTTTAATAGATTTTAATAGTTTTTAATTGTTTAAAAATAGTTTTTAGTTGTTTTAAAATTTTGAAAAATACTTTTTGGCTTAATTAGAGTATTTTCGAGGTTTACAAACTTTAAAATCTTGTTTGGGACTTTTTAATAGTTAATTTTGATTATTAGGGCTTTAATTAGCATTAAAAAGTCATTATTTAATTATTTAAAAGGTTTTGGCAGGTTTGGATTTTTTGTAAACTCTTAGATTTTTATTGTGGATTTTTGTTAATTTTTAGGAATTTTTAGGTTAAAATTTTAATTTTAGTGCTTTTTACGGTTTTACGTGAACGCCTTTTTCGTCTTAGTTTAATCCGTCTTCGTAACCGTCATTCTCTTCTAATCCCCTTTCTATTTTTCTTTCTCAAAAGTATAGTCACAATTTAATCCAAGTCATTACACACATAACACACTAGCCTCCTTGAGAACGAACTCACTTTAGGGTCATTTACACACGGTTTTCCTAAATCGTCGTGCTTACCCTATAATTGCCTTGTTTTCCTAAACAAGTGCTAATTTTACAACTATCAGAAACGTATAATGATAGGTGTGAAAACACCCATCCTTTTTACCACTTAATTACAATAATAACCGAGCCAAAACGTGTATTTTATGTCAATTATGTCGGAATTATGCGTGGTTTGTGTTTTTGTTGTGTTTAGGACGAAAAATTGAAAAGTGGAGAAAATACGGCATTCACGGGCTTTTATCGAAGAAAAAAAGACGAAAGATGAAGTCGAAAGATCAAGAGTGGAAAAAGAACGGAAGTCCAAGACCAATTCTGAAGATTTATCGAAGAAAAAGTCAAAAGACGGAAGTTTACTAAAAGCCGAAGAACTCAAGTCTTATTTATGAAGAAATGTCGAGACGAGTTCAAAGAAATCCCGAGACAAAGTCATTAAGTCCAAAATTAACAAAAGATTGAGAAGAAAAGGACTTAAGTGTGCAATTAAGGAAAAGAGGAAAGAGGGAGGAAGCTTCCTAAGCCCCTCCCTAATCACCCCTATATATAGTTTGATCCCATTTCATTTTTCATGTTATTGGGTGGTTTGACAAACCACCACTTCCACCATATTCATACTTGTCATTTCATTTCTTGCACTTTAATTAATTGTTATGCACCTTTAATCATTTAATTTTCAAGTAAGTTTTCATTTATTGTTCTTGAATATTTACTTTTCTTGCTTAATCTCTCATCTTCCTTTCTTGATTCTAGTTTACTTTTGGTGCGAATTACATATGATCCGAGTTGTTCATTAATGTTTTCGTGCTTAAAAAGTTCATCTTTTTATGGTTTGATTTAAAAGTTGGTTTATTTTAAGTTTGGAAAAGTTATTATTCATGCTTATTGAGTCAGTTTCGATTTAGATTCGTGCTAGTTTTAGTTTGAGCTTATTTCAATAGGTTATAGCTTGCTTTTCTCGGATCCCTTATAAATCGGAAAGGGTATTAAACCCCTTTCTGATCGCATTATTCCGACCAGCGACCAGCAGATCAGAAAGGGTTTCATGATATTCCGATTACTTGCTTTGTTGACATTCCGATTGTTGTGATTTGTTTGTGTATTCCGATTAGTTCGTTTTAGATATTCCGATTAGCCTTCTTTTCTATTATTCCGATTGAGTTTCGTTTTCATATTCCGATCAGGGTGATTTTGCCATTATTCCGATTGCCCTTATTTTCTACATTCCGATCACCCGATCGGAATATATTCCGATCATGTACTTTTGCTCATTCCGATTTGTACTTTCCGACGGGTACATTCCGATCGGATTCCAATTTGGATTCCGATAAAGTGTATTCCGAAGGGATGTTTTGTTTTGTTTTGTTTTAACATTTTGTTTTAGTTAAAATGTCGATTATTCTCGTTTTATTTTTAGTCTATTTTAATTTCGTTTTACATTTTTAGTTAATTGTCAATTTACTTTTCGTTAAGTTTTAAATTTACATCATTTAATTTATCGTCATTTACTTTTAATGTTTTAAATATTGCACCGTTTACGTTTCAACTAGTTGTAGTTTTAATTACTCGTCCTTTATTTTTAAGTCTTGCACATTTATTTTACCAAAACCAAAAATATTATTTTCACTAAGAACAACTGAGTCGCACAATTAACCGGAAATCAATTCGAGAAGATACCGAGAAACGAAATTTCAACTAGTTCAATCTTTACATTAAAATGGCACCGCTGCCGGCTCTTTTCGTGAGGATCGAAGGTTTTTTGTGAGAAACGCGTTGGCTTTTGGGATCCGTTAACTCGTGAACGTTATTTTTCGTATTAAAAAATTTTCAAAAATCCAAAAACATTTGAAAAATCATAAAAGGCATTTCTTTTTCAAAGTTTTGCACCAAAAATATTCTTCTTGCTTATCTATCTTTCTTTATAGATTCTTATGTCCATTGCGTCGGGTGTGGGAGACGATTGTACGGGAACGATTCTTGTCAATGGTGTACATGTGAGCGGTGCGGAAACGATATCGACAACACACAATTCGGATTTTGTCCTTTGTGCAACTCGACTAATTCATTCTTTTTGAACCCACCTCCTGTTCCCCCGTGCATCTATTGTGGAAGCGATTCTCATTGGCATGTTTCGTGCCCGGTTCGATACCCGTATGGTCACGAGCAAGAACCGGGTTACAATTATGACAATGAAAATAGCTATCCACAAGACGCACCCAGTCTTTTTCCTCACCCGTTTTGCAACAACTGTGGGGGTCCTCACGAAAGTTTTCACTGTCCTACAGGGGATCACAATTACTATAATTATACCCCTTCCAGTTTTGACCAACCCCTGCAATACCCAATTGATCATCAGCCTCGTCACGGGATGAGTTACCAAGAACTAATAGACGATCTTGCTACAGCCTTTCAAGAACAAAGAAACGATCTTGCTACAGCTTTTCAAGAACAAAGCAAAGAGCTTTTACACACGCTGCAAACTTATATGGAGTCATTTTTACAGCAGCGAGATCAGACGAGTACTCATATCCCTGAGCTTATTATTGGCCCTTTAGGTAATGAGGAGAGCGATGACGATATTGAGGTTATTTTCGACGAGGAGGAATTTCTAAAGCAAAGCAAAACTTCTCCCCTTCCTCCTTCGTCTATTGCTATCACACCCGAGGAGCCCGTTGGCTCTCTCATAATGGATGATCATCATCTTGACATTATCTCGGCTATGGAATCAGACAAATCCCTAAAGTCTAGTGTCGAGGAACTTGTCGTCATCTCAAGTGATCCCGCGGGTGTTCCGGAAAATTTGTGTGATGTGCCGACTTTTGTGGAGCTTACGGACAAGTTTGCTTCGCTAGTCAATGATCACATACTCACAACTCCACATCCGATATTTGATCCTCCCAACGAGAGTTCAACATGTGGTGAGTATGATGATTTCGTCTTCGAGCCAGAGATTGAGGAAATTATCGACCGAGAGCTAGCTCTTTTGCCTCCGCTTCCACCTACAAGCGAGGTCGACTTTTCCAACATCGATGCCGAACTTGATGAGTTGGAACGTCTTATTTTTCATAATAATGACGAACCAACTCACATGCCCAAACATCCTATTCTCGAGGAGTTACCTAATCAACACTCCTCTTATGAGAATTATGTTTACCACATTCGTGAGGATTTAACTTATCAACAATCCTCACAAATGAATGATGGTTTCGTACTTGATCGTGGTCTTTTCAAACGAGTTTCTACACTCCTTCTCTACGATCATGAGGATAAATGCTTTGACCCGGGAGGTGACATGGACCATTCTATGATTGATACTTCTTCGGCTTTGCCAATTGGTCTGCCTCCATTGTCTTTGGAGGATGACAATGTAATTCCCTTACCTACCCCACCTCCCGTCAATCTGGACTTCACTTGCTTTTCTAGTATTGAGAGGACCTTTTTACCATTCAAGACTTATCCTCCTGCCTCTCCTTTATTGATGTCCTTTGGGAACGAGGACAAGGTCTTTGATCCCGGCATTACATACGAGGCTTCCCCATGGACCATTTAATTCGGGGACGAGTCAGGCTCGTGACTCGGTTAATATAAACAAGCGCTTTTTGGGAGGCAACCCAATTATCTATCTATCTTTCCTGTTTTCACCATAAGTGTAGGGGGATCCCCGTTGGTGTTTCTTTTTCTCTTTCTTATCATATGCAGGGATTAGAGCTTCAAAGACACACTCTTGATGACTTTTGACGAAACGTGATTCCGTGTCCCCTTCTTCCCGGTTCTATCCTAAACTCTTTTTGATTCACTATTTTATATTTCTCAATATTAAAATAGGAATCTCTTTAGTTGTCTTTTCCTTAACGAGATTTAAACAAAGTGCACAATGTCCTAAGTGTAGGGGAGTTTACTCCCACATGCTTAAACATTGAGGACAATGTTTATGTTAAGTGTAGGGGGACTTCTATCGAAGTTAAGTGGTATTTTCCTTGTATTTGCCCTCATTTTAACCGGAAAATCAATTTTTCGACATTTTTCAAAATTTTTAATCTATTTTGGCCTAGTTGTAGTCTCCTTTATTTTTGTTACTTTCTAGCATTTTAATAAAATGGTTTTAGCAAGTTTAGATATCTTAGATATATTAGGCCCGTTGTGAATATTTTGACTCAACCCGAGTTTACTTATCCAAGTTCACTCTAGCTAGTATCCTTAACCATGTAGATCTTAATTGGTTTATTAGGCTAAGCATCCACGAGTCTCATTCCTTGAGATTTTAAATTGTGGAGAACGAGAAATGATAGAGTTGGTTACAAGTTTGGTATTCTCTCATTAACTTATGTGAGTTAATTATGATCTTTTTCTCCCATCACTTGATAATAAATTATCTGCAATAAGTAAGGTCGTACGATTTGAAAAGTTACTTAGCTTCTAGCCCAAGATCGTTTAAAAGTTGCTCGGTAATGATAAGAGTTCATAGCCAAGGCATAACTTATGAAGCGGGGCGCGAAGATTGGCGAGTCCGAAAAGGCCCTAACAAGGCATGAGGATTCCATTTTATTGCTGAAGATCCAAAGTGATGTGAAAAGCATTATTCCCAAAATCAATATGAAGGATCAAGACTCACGACGAAAAGCAATCAACTCCCATAAAGATCATGGAGAAGTATATCCGAAAAGACCCTAACAAGGTATGAGGATAAATGGATCCAAGTCCGAAAAGGAGGCGGATCGTTGTATCTCAAAATCCCAATTAGAGATTGAAGAATAATCATGAAGTCGTGGTCAACAAAGTTGGAGTACCCCTCAAAAGTCTCCGAGTGAAGAAACTCTATTAACGATGAGAAGACCATTATCTCAAGAACGTCTCTCAAGATATGAAGTATGAAGTACATGCCAAATATCGGCCCGAGAAAGGTCTCAAATCGTGAACCAAGTTATGCCAAGATATGAACTTTTTGATATCCCGAGAAGCAGTTTTAAAAGATTTTGTCCTTTAGCTAACTATTGATCAAATCGTCCCACTTTGCTTTCAGCCTAAATAAATTATCGTAATAAGTCAACAATGCATCCTCGTGATCATTCAAGACATCAATAAAATATAAGAGATATTCGTAGGAATAAGGGAGTTTAAGTGATTAATTGAACCACATGAGTAAATGTTTGTTATGCTAACTTGTACTAACAATGATCTTGTTTTTAAGCTTGGCATGGGGAACGTGAAACTTGAGGGTGATGAACATTCATGACACACAAGCCCTAATGTAAGTCTTAGATTTCTTTACAAGTTTCTTCCTTGTTGCATCTTGTTATTTTCTATCTTTTTGATTTTCCTTAGTTGTTTAATAAAGGCCAAGGTAGGTTGATTATGATGGAAAGAGTAAAACGTGCTTTGTAACTAATGCATTGCATGAGGACATTGCAATGGTTAAGTGTAGGGGATTTGATAGGTGTGAAAACACCCATCCATTTTACCACTTAATTACAATAATAACCGAGCCAAAACGTGTATTTTATGTCAATTATGTCAGAGTTATGCGTGGTTTGTGTTTTTGTTGTGTTTAGGACGAAAAAGTGAAAAGTGGAGAAAACACGGCATTCACGGGCTTTTATCGAAGAAAAAAAGACGAAAGATGAAGTCGAAAGATCAAGAGTGGAAAAAGAACGGAAGTCCAAGACCAATTCTGAAGATTTATCGAAGAAAAAGTCAAAAGACGGAAGTTTACTAAAAGCCGAGGAACTCAAGTCTTATTTATGAAGAAATGTCGAGACGAGTTCAAAGAAATCCCGAGACAAAGTCATTAAGTCCAAAATTAACAAAAGATTGAGAAGAAAAGGACTTAAGTGTGCAATTAAAGAAAAGAGGAAAGAGGGAGGAAGCTTCCTAAGCCCCTCCCTAATCACCCCTATATATAGTTTGATCCCATTTCATTTTTCATGTTGTTGGGTGGTTTGACAAACCACCACTTCCACCATTTTCATACTTGTCATTTCATTTCTTGCACTTTAATTAATTGTTATGCACCTTTAATCATTAAATTTTCAAGTAAGTTTTCATTTATTGTTCTTGAATCTTTACTTTTCTTGCTTAATCTCTCATCTTCCTTTCTTGATTCTAGTTTACTTTTGGTGCGAATTACATATGATCCGAGTTGTTCATTAATGTTTTCGTGCTTAAAAAGTTCATCTTTTTATAGTTTGATTTAAAAGTTGGTTTATTTTAAGTTTGGAAAAGTTGTTATTCATGCTTATTGAGTCAGTTTCGATTTAGATTCGTGCTAGTTTTAGTTTGAGCTTATTTCAATAGCTTATAGCTTGCTTTTCTCGGATCCCTTATAAATCGGAAAGGGTATTAAACCCCTTTCCGATCGCATTATTCCGACCAGCGACCACACCCCCTTTCCGATCTGCTGATCGGAAAAGGTTTCATGATATTCCGATTACTTGCTCTGTTGACATTCCGATTGTTGTGATTTGTTTGTGTATTCCGATTAGTTCGTTTTAGATATTCCGATTAGCCTTCTTTTCTATTATTCAGATTGAGTTTCGTTTTCATATTCCGATCAGGGTGATTTTGCCATTATTCCGATTGCCCCTATTTTCTACATTCCGATCACCCGATCAGAATATATTCCGATCATGTACATTTGCTCATTCTGATTTGTACTTTCCGACGGGTACATTCCGATCGGATTCCAATTTGGATTCTGATCAAGTGTATTCCGAAGGGATGTTTTGTTTTGTTTTGTTTTAACATTTTGTTTTAGTTAAAATGTCGATTGTTCTCGTTTTATTTTTAGTCTATTTTAATTTCGTTTTACATTTTTAGTTAATTGTCAATTTACTTTTCGTTAAGTTTTAAATTTACATCATTTAATTTATCGTCATTTATTTTTAAAGTTTTAAATATTGCACCGTTTATGTTTCAACTAGTTGTAGTTTTAATTACTCGTCCTTTATTTTTAAGTCTTGCACATTTATTTTACCAAAACCAAAAATATTATTTTCACTAAGAACAACTGAGTCGCACAATTAACCGGAAATCAATTCGAGAAGATACCGAGAAACGAAATTTCAACTAGTTCAATCTTTACATTATATAAGTAGATATTATATTATTCACATGCTCATAAGATCCCAATATATGTTTCAAGTATAAGCAAATATTATATAAAAGTATAGTGATTTTTTGTTTTTGTTTTAAATAATGATATTGTTAGTCACCAGTCACTATACACATTAGTGAAAAGAATGTAAAAGAAAGCAAAAGTATAGAACAAGCATACCAGAGATACTAACCAGAAGCAGCAACCTTGTCTGCAAGAAGCTGGGCCTGAATGGATTCAACTAATGTGGTGGCCATAGCAGACTCATTACCAGAAGGAGCATTAGACACCAGCAGGTGACACTCCAACATAGCTTCCATAGTAGCAATGGTAAGGGGATACTCCTGATCCACAAGCATAAACACTCTAGCACCAGACTCTAGCTCCAACACATGCACATAACACCCAACATACAACTTCCACCTAGTGATGACCCATCGGGGTTTTTCCTGCCATACCCCGGCACTAGGAGTACCAGGAGGACAATCCAACAAAACCTTCAAGTCCACCCAAAGGACCAAACCAGGCCATGTAGGGACAACACTAGTAGTTGTAGGGACAACAGCATCAACCAACCCATAAAGAACCATAAGATCCTAACATTCCACCCAATATAAGATACTTTGTAGACCTAAGAAGTATTTATGGTGGTAATCACTTGTCTTGATCATATGTGTAAAGGTGCCAACAACAATAGGGGATGGTTGAATTTCCCAATGCATAATACGCCCACGGCCAAAAGGGATGTCATCATCGCTATCAGAAGCGGCATCAATCAAATGTGCAGGGTCCTTCTCCTCCCAAGGAATATCCTTGCCACGAAGAGCCTTATTCTTACGAATAGAGCGATGAGACGTAGGTGTAGAAGGAGTTGGTTCCTCCTAGACCTTGGCCATAGGACCAGTAGTAGCACCAGAAGGAGAAGTCTGAACATCATCCTGAGAGGTCAAATCAACAAGCATGGGAGTGGTAGCAGCTTCATCAATAACAGGTGTAGGGGTTGGCTCAGAAACTGGTGGGGGAGTAAGATTAACAACAGGGGTAGTAGTAGGTTCAAGAGTGGATGAAGGGGATGCAACAACATGTGGAGAGGGACTAGATGGACCTGCAGAAGTACCCTCTTCAACAACTGGGGTAGAAGAGGTACCCTCATCATGTGCACCGGAGGGAGAAGTTGGGGCCGCCCTAGGAGTGGGGGTTGGAGCAGCAGGAGCAGGTAGGTGATATGTGGCATTAGAAGGCATTCTCACATCCCCTTGCTTCAGCTGAATCATTTTGTTGTACAAAATCTTAAGCTCCTCTTCAGACAGATGCTTAACCCTCTTCATCTGCCATCCATAAGTGAAATAAGATCCAAATTGTTCTTAGCATATTGTTGCATGATCTTCTTCTGTTCAGCATAGGAAAGTGGTCTGTTTTTGCGAATTTCACGAAGTTGAGAAACCAAACTTTCCTGTTGCCTTTGAACTAGAGACATAGCCCTGCGAGCAAAATTCCCTTGATTCACATCCGCCCCCAAGATGTCAGTGAACTGAAGACATCATAGGTGAGAATGGTAACCACATCCATCCAATCTGTGTTGTCCCAAAACATAGCATTATGCTTCACTTGGTCATGACGCTGCTTCCTTAGAGCTTCATCATCAGCCGTAGCCGATGTTGCAGCTGCATCCTCTTGTTCATACTCCTCATGTAATCTCTTTACAGCCTCCTCACCCAAACTTTCTTCCTCCAGTTGCCTGCGGGTTCTCTTTCTAGGAGGGGAGGGAGCATCAGTCATTGGGGCTTTCCCTTTGTCAGCAGCAGACGGACCAGGAGTTAAAGTTGAAGGACCAGGAGTGTCAGTCCTTTTCATAAGGCCATCAACATTTGTGGGAACACTAGAAGCGCTAGGAGGAGCAAGTATGTCCTCACCAAGCTTGGCTGCAAAGGCGGCTTTAGCCAAAACAGTAAGACCATCCTCTTCTTCCTCATCAGAATCAGACACTACAAACTTCTTCTTTTATCGCTTCAACAGTTTCTCCAAAGTCTTTACCCGAGCAGCCAAAGGGATCACAAAGTCCCGAGTTAGTTGGCGATGCTTGTTTAGATCTTCTTCCAATGATATGATCTTGGCATAGTACCTGTGCATTAAAGCAAGTAAAGAAGCGAGAGTAACTGGTTCCTCAGCTTCACCACCATGATAACTTGGCTTTGGGGATGCATCATTGGGATCATAAGCAAAGGACTGGTCAACCTTAGTATCATGAGAATCTGGCACAAAAGAGCTAGACTGCTCCTTAGTAGACGGGTGAACAGGACTAGGAGGTGGAGAATCAAGAAAGGGAGACACATGTGGGAAAGCAGAAGAAGTAGCCTTCAAGGTAGACGGCATTTCTACCACCACCTCTTGAGGAGGATCCTCAACCTCCACATGAGGTTCCCAAGCAGCAAGATCCTCCTACTCCATTGGATCATCAACCAAATGAGGTTCCTCCTCGGCTTCATCAGCCGAATGAACCTCATTGGGATCCACTTGGGCAATGCCCAACATAGCAGGGGTGAGAGGCATGTCAGGACCAAGATAACCAAGCTTCATGTTAGCATACACCTTAGGAGTGAGTTTAGAAGACACAAATTCTTTCCTATTCCTAGGCAGACACATGAGAATCTATTGTAGAAACCTATGATACATAAGAAGTTTCTTTTTAAGACCAATAAGATTTCCTATCATGCCATCGAAAAGATAACGAGAGAAGTTAAATCTACGCCCTTGGGCTAAACAAATCAAACCAGTAGCAAGGGAGGTGGGAAATGCATCCCAACTCCCAGCTTTGGGACTCAAGCACTGAATCAAGAAGTGAACAAGAAGCTTCCATTGAGGTGAAAAATGATTTTTCTAAAAATTAAATTTTCCCTCTTGGTGGTACCCAATGGCAGCCATCCCGTCCAAAACTTCCTTATTAGTGAGGGAAACAATGCCATCAATATCCTGAAGATGAAGGGCAGACCTAATGGAGGCTTCAGTCACCACATAGGAACGGCCATCAATGGTGGCATGAATCTCCAATGAGTGACCCAAGACTTCCTTAGTATCAGCAGTGGCCCAAAATTGTCATATGATTGAGTCATAAACAGTAGGACATACAGTTAGAGCATACCTGATATGAGATGCCTCTATGAACTCCAAGATGTCCATAAACTCCTCTCTCTTTGGGCCTTCACCGAGGTAGGCTACCTTGTTGTGATCAGACTTGTATTGTAGGGCAGCCATGGATGATGATTCAAGATTGAAAATCCAAGAAGATGGTTGAGGGTAGGAGCGTGTGTGTGTGTGTGTTTTCAAGTATGATAAGTGAGTTGCCATTTCCAAGTTAAGGCATTAATTGGGAGTAACCACTTGCCTTTTAATCCATTAATAACCAATCCCAGTTACAAAAAAATAGATAAATGGAGGCACCAGAAGTAACTTATGTTGACTAAAAGTCAAATCGGCTAGAAGTCAACACTAGTAGTAGCAAGTGGTCAACAAAAGTCAACAGTATGAACAGTGATCCGAAGAAACACTAGGATCCTAACACAAATGGATAAGAAGGACTATTGACCCACTAGGAGCAGAAGAGAGCCACTAGGAGTAACAAAATCCTTCCACCAAGAGTAGCATACACAGCAAAAACCCATGAAAAATGGCGAAAGAAGCTACCAAAAGTAAGAATGTACAAGGATACATGTACAACAAGCCTTCCCTTAGGCTTTACCTCGCCTCAATCCTAGACCTTAAGGATTAACCATACGAATGTGAACCAACTGGTGGTTGAACCAAGAACCATCAAATGCTTTAGTCAACAAATCAACAACATTATCATCCATATGTACCTTGAGAACCTGTATCAGCTTCTTTTCATTGGCATCCCGTATAAAATGGTGCCGAATCTCTATATGCTTGGTACTTTGGCTGGGAGTAGCTCATAGGGGGTCTTCTTATGTGGATTGGTTATGGAGACCCTATTCAACACATAACACGCAATGTTGACCGCTTTTGTCCAAAACATAGTCGAAAGATTGGAATTAGCAAGCATGGTTCTTGGTGCTTCTATAAGAGTCTTATTTTTCCTTTCTGCAACACCATCTTGTTGAGGTGTCCTTGCAGAACTGTAGTCTCTTTTGATACCTTTGGAATTCCAAAGTGCTATGAGGTATGCATTCTTGAACTCAGTGCCATTATCACACCTAATACCTTTTACTTTCTTTGACAGCTGATATTCAATCAAAGGAATGAAGTCTTTGAGAATTAGGTAGGTCTCACTTTTAGTAGCCAGAAAGAAAACTCATGAGAACCTGCTATAACCGTCAGTTACCACTAGGCAGTAGTGTTTATGGTCAATGCTCCTAATGGAGGTAGGACCAAACAGATCCATATGAAGTAGCTGCAAAGGTTCAGTGATTAGATTAAGGGCAATGATGGCTTTGAAGGATGCTTTGTGCTGTTTGCCTTTGCTGCAAGCAAGGCGATTGATGTCATTCTTAAAAGTTTTGGGAAGTAAACCATAGACTAGGTTCATATTTGCCATCTTGTGAATGGTCTTGAAGTTTACATGCCCCATCATTCTATGCCATTTTGTGGCTTCATCTTCCGATGCTTTGGCAACCAAGAAAGCCAGTTGACCATTAGGATTAACTTCATTCAACTTGACACTGTAGAGATTATGTCTTCTTGGAATTTTGAGTAGTACTTGGGAGTCATCCGGGAGCTTAAAGTCTTTGGACAACACCACGCAATCAGTATCCATAAAGAGGACAAACTGCTTCTTGTCATAAATTTGAGAGACAGAGATCAAGTCGAAGTGTTTTGGTGCTTCCACATATTAAACCTGCTCAAAATTAAGATTAGGAGTCTAAATAGTTCCTTTGCCAGAGATCCTCCCTTCACTGCCACCAAAGTACACTTTCCCGCCTTGAAATGGTACAAAATTAGTCAAAAGTCCTTTGTTCCCTGTCTATCTACAATTCCAAGAGATGGATCTTGGTATGAATTAAGGTACAAAAATAGAAAAATATATAACAGTTAGTCTTTTAAGGGGACACAACCCATTCCTGGCTGGAGTCTGCCTTATGGATCATTGTAAGATAGCCATGGAGATTGATGAGATCCACTGTTGTTCTTGTGTTTCCTGGGCATCATATGGGATTCATTTTGTGTCCAAGAACAACCTACTTAGGGCTTAACAGCAGAACCAAATTTCCCAATCCAAAATGCATTTGGTCTAAATTAGTAGAATAAGTTTTAACAAATTTATTAAAATTTTGAAAATAATTGCTAGTTGGTCTGTTAGTGGTACTTGGATTGCCTCTCTAATGAGTAGAAGCTGAATTACTGGTCCTTCTAGTCGAGGAAAAAGAATGAGAACTTGGGTTTAGCATTCTAGAGGCAAAACCCACACCAGTAGGAGCAGCTCCTGGTGGACCAGGAGTACCATAAGAAAGATGGCCAGTAGGCCTTTGATCATAAAAATCTCAATCTTTAATCAAATGAAATCTACTAACACAAACGAAGCATGTTTTAAAATACCTTTTATTCAAATGACATTGTTTTGTACTGCTATTCTTATTACAAACAATTCTAGGAGAAACAACATTCCTAGAATTCATATGACTAGAATAAAAATCAATAGAAGTAGCTGCAGTAGCAACTCTCTCATCACTCATCCTAGCACTAGAAGCAGCAATGTCATTTGGCTTGGGACTCGAGGGACTTGACTCTTCACTTGAACCACACGATGCATAGTCACTGAAAGTACAAGAGACAAAGTCATTAGTGTTAGTAGAACTTTTAGGAGACTCATGCATATGTGATTCATCCAAGTCTTTATGCATTGATGTAGGCATAAATGTTCCTGTAAGAGGTGGAGGAACAACATGCATTGCTACAGCTGGTTTAAACCTATTGTAACTAGGTTTTCCCTCCTCCTCTTTGTCAGTATCAAAGACACTAGAAAAGGATAAGTCAAAAACATCATCTGGGCCTATATAGTTGTCAAATCCTAACCCCCTTTTAGTTCTTCCAGGCATACTGTTGTCTATCAGTTTGGAAAGATTCGTGGGTGCTTTTTTCCATTTAACAAATTTTAATAAATTAGCATCTGATTTCACTTGCATTTTTTGTTTTGCCTGAATACTCTCAATATTAAGTTTTTCCGTATACTTAAGCAAGTTAGTAGTATTCTCTAAGTCAATACTTAACACCCTAATCCTATCCTCATACTCAAGTTGAGCATTTTGTAACCACTTCTTTTGTTGTTCTAAAGTTTTGACAGAACTCTTACAAGCTTGAACTTCTATAAAAAACTTGTCATTATGAGCATTTAGTTCATTGCATTGTGTTAAGAGGTCAGCATATTTATTATCACAACCAAGAGGGAAATTTTATACCTGAGGAGAGATTCCCATTAAGGAAAATTTCTTCGCTTCCTCTGCCTCAGATATGTGTCCAGCAATCATAGCAAACACATCAGTAGCAGACTCAGCAGTATCCAAAGTTGGATTCTCATGATCATTCCAATTTACCATGGTATTAACAGATACGAAAGCTTTCTTATCCTCCTGAAGCTCTTGAATCTTGAAGGTTGAATACCTGTTCTTCTCCTGGTCATTTTTATTAGGGCATTCCCTAGCAAAATGTCCTTGCTGATGACAGTTGTAGCATTTGACTTTGCTCCTATCAAACCTGGCTGGCTCTTTTGGATTGTAGCTGAATTTTCTACCAGCCTTCTTCTCAAACTTAATGACTCAGAGAGTAAGCATAGCCATCTGCCACTTGAGGTCCATTTCATCCAAGTCAAGCTTATCAACCTGTTTGAAGTCATCAAAAGCTAGCTGCTGTTGTGGATCAACATCAACAACAAAGGAGTGAAGAACAGTTTCTACCATGCTACTGGTCTTGACTTTTGATTCAAGAGTAGGAGTATGTTGTGAGGACAAAGTATAGCTTGGGCTACTAGTATAGGGAATTGGACTGGAGCCCATGGAACTCACAAAAGCAGAATTAGCAAGAGTGGAGTAGGAATCACTTGGGTATCCTCTCACATGAGACTCAAAATTTTTGAGTTTGTAAAATAAGTCATCAAAAGAGAGATACTCAAGTCCTCCTTTTGCTTTGCGAGAGATAACAACCTGGTTCCATGAAGGAGATCGAGCTCTAAGAAACCTAGCATTGATGTCTTCATTTTCTAGTTTGGACTTGAGTTGATTTAACTGGCTGAGAATCTTTTGAAACCTGTCATATCTTTGATGAAGACCTTCTGACTCAGAGATTTTGAATTATGTAAATTCATCTCTCAGCATTGATCTTCTCATCTTCTTGGATTCCTCATTTCCTCCAAACCTTTCCTTGATAGCATTCCATATTTCTCTTGCATCATCTAGGTGATAGAAGTCACCCATATGGTCATCAGGAAGAGACTGAAGCAAAATGGTTTTTGCTTTGATTTCCTCCTGAACATCTGTGATTTCTTCATGTGTTTTAGGATCTTGAATGGTAATATTTCCATTCTTGTCCCTCCCAGTATTCTTTTTTCCATTGCCATTCTGAACAATCTTCCATAATGCCAGATCAGTGTTGGTGATCCAGCGTTCCATCTTCATGGCCCAACTATCATACTCTTCTTTCTTCAGGTGTGGGAATTTACCATTTGTGTTAGAGACGTTAGCGACAATTTGTTGTGTTTGCTTTGTTGTATTGGTGCTTGGTTGACCTGTGTCAGTTGAACTAGAAGCAGACATGACTTAGTGAGGTTAATGTTTTTCAAAAAAATGGTTCTTGTTGTAAAGAGACTCTCTGAGGCTCTGATACCACTTGTTGGGTCCTTTAGTTGTAGATCTTTCTGCCTGTTAAGGATGGTGAACGACTTCTGTAATCACAAGTCTATTCATAGAGAGACTCTAATGAACACAAAGTATTTGTGCGGAATAAAAACACTAAGATCCAGAAGAAACCCAATAACTAGATAAATAACTTGATCCTTTCTAAGGATTTCTACTATATTGATATGAAAATGAAACTGGTGAAGGTGTGTCTAACCCTTCTGCCAATGGGTTCCTTTTATACTACAAGGAAACCCTAACTACATTAAACACCAAAACGTGTAACACTTGATATGCATATCCTTTCCTAAGATATCTGATGTATATCCTAATCAACTACTATAAATAGTATTTGTTGATTGTACTACCGACTAGGAGCACGTGTTGCTCCTACTACTACTAGGACCAGGAGGAACTACATACCTCCTAGGTCACCTATTATAAATCAACTATTACATAGGTCCTAACATCATCAAAAAGTAACAAATTAGAACTTGAGTCTTCCAAGTGTGTTAAAACTGAAAAACCTTCCAATGAACTATGTCACTACACAAATCATACCACTGATAGTTGCTTTAGAATTCTCTACTGCATGAAATGCAAGGACGATGATCATAGGACGGCTGATCATGAAGTATATATGGATTCTATTATAAATGCTAATAGATATAATGCACAACCTTATAACTGTGGGCCCACCTCTAAACAAATGAAGAAGCCTAAGGCTAATCCTTTTCCACCATGTATACATTATGGCATCTCTGACCATAGACCTGATGATTGCCTATATTACCCTAAGTGTGAAATTTGTAGAAGCAATGATAACTCTACCTCAGGTCACAATAGGATCATTATGGTTAGAAGAGGCATGCTAGTTGAGTCATAACAAACTATTGAATCCTAAGTGGGACTAAGTTGCAACACATGTGGAAGAACTGTTCATTCTACCTCAGACCATGCTAAGTTTGAATAATGCAAATGAGGTGAAATACGTCAGGATCCAAGAGCCAAAGAGCCTACTAGAAAGTGGGCTCACAAGAGAAACTAATCCACCTTGTTATTTGTGTAGAAACACTTCAAGGAGCCTGTCTGGTACTTAGACAGTGGGTATAAGAAGTATGACATGGGTCAAAAGGTCCAAGGAGCCTGTCTGGTACTTAGACAGTGGGCATCTGCACAAATACGTGGAGCAAGAAGGTCCTAAGGTATCATTTGGTGATAACTCATCTTGTGTTACTGATGGATATGGTTCAATTAAATGTGGTGGAATAGTTTTCTCAAAAGTGGCTTTTGTAAATGGTCTGAAGTATAATCTCATAAGTATCAGCCAACTGTGTGATGCCAAATACATCATTTAGTTATGATAAGCAAGGAACAATATTTGATGCAATCAAAGAAATTATGTTGGTTGCTCCAAAAAGGAATGATGTATATGTCTTGGACATGTCATCTATGACTCCTTTAGGAGCCTGCTTCTTTACCAAAGCTTTAGACTCAATCAATTGGCTGTGGCATAAGAGGTTATCTCATCTCAATTTAAAAGACATTAATAAGCTTTCTAAACAAAACAAAGTCCTTGGCTTACCATCTCTTGTGTATTCGAAAGATAAACCTTGCTCAGCTTGTGAGAAAGGTAAACACAAGAGAGCTTCTTTTAAGCCAAAACAAAGCTTCTCAATCAGGAAGTGTTTACACCTGCTTCATATAGATTTATTTGGACCTATCAGTCCAATGTCTATAAATCATGAGAAGTATACCCTAGTCATTGTTGATGAATTTTCAAGATATACATAGGTATAGGAACCAAGAGCTTGATAGTTTTTGTAATGAGAAAGGAATTTATCAAACAAGTAGAAAATCAAAATGACACCAAAGTCAAGCAAGTCAGAACTAATAATGGAACTGAATTTAGGAACCAAGAGCTTGAGAGTTTTTGTAATGAGAAAAGAATTTATCAGAATTTCTCTTCTCCTTACACACCTGAACAAAATGGTGTGGCTGAAAGAAAGAATAGAACTCTCATTGAAGCTGCAAGGACTATGCTCAATGGATCCAATCTTTCAAAACACTTCCAGATTGAGGTAGTAAAAATTGCTTGTTACACTCAGAACATAAGTATAACTGTCAAACGACATGATAAGACTCCTTATGAAATATTCAAGGAAAGGATTCCTGATATCAGCTACTTTCATGTGTTTGGATGTCCTGTATTTATTCACAATCAAAATGATCATCTTGGCAAATTTGATGTGAAAGCTGATGATGGATACTTTCTTGGATACTCCTTTGTCTCCAAATCCTTTAGGGTCTTTAACACAAGGAGGCAACTGATTGAGGAATCTTTTATATCACATTTGATGAAAGTATGGATGCCATAAATTTCAGAAATCAATCAGTAGAAGATACAGGAATTAATGACTCATCAAGATACCCTCCTGATGAGTATTTAAACAACTCCTCAATGCAGTATCAGTCTGATGCTGATGTATCGTTTCACATCTTACCTCAAAATAGGTCAATAACAAATCTGATCACTAATCAAAATGTCCTTGAGGTTATTACCCCATCGACTCAGGATGTTGAATCCAATGATTTACCTAGTAGTTCAAATACTAAAGGGCTGGATCATGTGACCTAACCACCACTGAACATCCTTCAGTGGAAACAAATCATCCAGTACTAAGTATTAAAGAATCCACGTCCTCAGGATAGATGGTCAAGAAAACAACACATAGAACTAGTAAATATAGTTGGTGATGTGTTTAAGGAGATGCTCACACGTAGTCAAGCTACTCAACATTCTGTAGCCTCAACTCATGAATGTCTGTTCGCAGATTTTCTCTCTGAAATTGAACCTAAAAAGGTTTCAGAGACCCTGACACACCCAGGATGGGTTGAGGCTATGCAAGAAAAACACAATCAGTTCCTTAAGAACAAAGTCTGGAAACTAGTTCCGCTTCCTAAGGGGAAATCAGCTCTTGGTACAAAATGGGTGTCCAAAAACAAGACTGATGAAAGTGGAGTTGTTATCGAAAACGAGGCTAGGCTTGTTATTAAGGGGTGTGGTCAATTGGAAGGTATAGACTATGAAGAGACCTTTTCCCCTATAGCAAGAATGGAATCCATCAGGATCTTCCTTGTCTATGCTACATTTATTAACTTCAAAGTATTTCAAATGGATGTCAAAAGTGACTTTTTTGAATGGCAAGATCACCGAAGAAGTTTATGTAGCTTAACCTCCTGGTTTTAAGAGCTCTGAGTTTCCTAACCATGTCTACAAACTAGTCAAAGCCCTATATGGACTGAAACAAGCACCAAGGGCATGGTATAAAACTCTCTCTACCTTCCTAATAATGAATAAATTTATCAGGGGGGAAGATAGACAATACACTATTTATCTTCAGAACCAAAGAGGATGTTTTGCTAGTTCAAATATATGTTGATGACATCATATTTAACACCCCCAAAAATATTGTTTAGCGGAAATACACATTTGGGTGCTAATAAAAAGCATCATTACACAAGATACATTGAAAGACCTCAAAATGAGACGTTTGAATATAAAAGGAAATATATTTAAACATTTGTCTAAAACCTTGAATCCCAAATAAAACAAAGTTTAACAATATCAGAGTAGAGTTTCGGTCCCCCAAAGATCTCAACCAACCAAACCTTTTTATTACAACACAAGACCATAAAATAAATAGTTCATAACCAAAGGAAAAGAAAATAAGTTTTAGACCAAACAACTACAAAAGCAACCCGTAACCTTCCTAAGCAAGCTCCGTCATCAATCAACTTCAATTACCTAAAATACATGTTTAAAATTGTCAACACAACGGTTGAGTGAATCTATAGGTTTATCAAATCAACTTTTGAACACAAAAGTAAAATTAATCATAATCATTTAATAGAATATGTTAATCCTAATCAATCCATAACATAATATTAAGAGTATATTTAGAGAAAGGAAAAGAAGAAAGTAGAGAGAGAAACTAGAAAGATGGTAGAAGGTTAAACTTTACTAGAGAGAGAAAGTGAAAGTGAACCAACACCCTCTTCCATACAATGGAAGAGGGTTTGTATACCCACGAGCTTGTTGGGCTCGTGGGCTTGTTTCTTGGGCCGGGCTTGGCTTGTCTTTGGGCGTAGAGCCCCTAACTTATACAATATTAGCTTAAAGTCCAAGCCCGGTTATCCCGACTAACCAATTATAATACAAGACCTTTAACGACTAAGATTACCTATTATATTATTGTTCGACTATATAAAATATAGGGCTAACAATCTCCCCCAATGTATCGATAATCTTTAAATGCATAAAATGATTGAGTGAATACATTCTTGTGGAGGCGATCTTCCTTCTTCGGTCTTGTATCTTGGTCTTGATCTTGTTTGAAACGGCTTTGATCCTTTATACTTTTGTAATCTTTATCTTGAGCCTTTGTCATTTGACTTTGAGTGCTTGAAATCTTCAATCTATCCTTGATAGTGTTCATCTTGTGCTCTTGTGACAAGATGACCTATTACATTCTTAAGTATCTTGATTTATCACGATCTTGTGCTCTTGTGACTTCTAAAGCGACATATTAATACTTTGTTGATTTCGAAAGGCTAACAATCTCCCATACAAATATAGTTGTAGTTACTCCTTTAAATATCCATCAGAGTTGCGGAAGACTTTAACTTTTAGTATGAACATTGAAGACGACTTCGGTTGGTACATAGCTACGCCACCTTCTTGATATGCAACAACATATATAGACACGAACGAAATGGATTTGAACATTTCACCCTAACTCGGTAGAATTTTACCTCCGGTCAGTGAAGATCGTTAGACGGTGTTAGATACCGTACCTGTGATCGGGTAGATTCAATTAAGAACCTCCTTGACAGGGTTTCCCGGTGGTAGTAGCCAGTTATCTTTACTCGACCGTCTCAAAGCAGACTGCGAACGTAAAGATTTAATCATAAAAATAAATAATCCGTCTTATTAGAGTCCTCAATTCAGAATTCCTAGAACAAGTTTGATTCTATAAGAATTGCACCATTGTTGTTTTCCAGTTTGTCACAAGCTTGATTCATATAGAATCTTGTGAGTCACCTACCTCAGTGCTGTTTGATGTTGATACTGGAAAGATTTCCATTCGTCACTATGAACACTAAAGAGTTTAACTCTGAATGTTCTGGCAAGATCACACGAATTTTGCGAAGAGACCTGGAATCAAGTTTAAATAAATCAAGAATCTAAACTTAGTTAAATTCCAATTATCACATGTTTGATTCATGTAGAATTGCACAAGTTACCTACCATGAGCTTGTTTGATGTTGACTCAAGCAGGATTTCCATCTTAATTGTGAATCGTATCACTCAGTGTTCTGGCAATATCACAGGGATAATGCGTAGGACTCGATTATGTCCTAATGAGATGATAGACTAATCTCTTTTTGGCTCTAGACTTGATAAGTGCATTTTAGTAGTCGGAGGCTGGAGCAGACTGCCACCTTTTCAATATTAACTAAATCGGAGTGAGAAAGTCTATAGATACGCGTTGATCTTCGTGACAATGAGACAATTTTCTTTTGAGATAAACTCGAATGGCTAGGGAAGGGGTGTGCATTGCATCACTGGGTCCATGATGTTTGTCTTCAATAGATGTATTAACCCGGTTTCTGCCTAAGTTGCATAAAATGTTCAACACCTTCAATGCTTACCAATACTTCATCACTAGCACCTTGTTGTGATTGTTCCAGTGCTAAAGTAACACCCCATTTTGATAAATGGAATATCATAGGATAATTATGATGTGTCATCAAAGCATGCAAGGTAATATGTACTAAACATACATGACCAAAACGGAAAATTCAGAATCAAACATCGTTTCCCAAACACAAGCCCAAAACATAATAAAAGAAAATGAAATGAGAAGGACAAAACAAGTGTCCAAACAAGCATAAGTATATGAAGGAAAAAGGAGAAGAAGTCTAAAGCAACTTTCCTCATATGCACGTCCTCCAAATGGTCAAGTCTGTCATGTGTACCTACTGTTTTGGGACATGGAAAGGAAAGTAACGGCTAAGCAATACGCTCAGTGAACGAATATATGACATAGTAAGAATGAATGAAACATAAATAAGACTGAAAAGCAGCAGAAATGTATAAGTCCTGGAAAACATGGTACATGTTATAAAACTGGTTTTATAGTTTGAAAAGACTTATGTTTATTTATACTGAAAACTGTATTTTAAATTTAGCCAAGAGCCCATATAGGTCATGAGGTATCAACGGGCATAAATACATAGATGGGTGACCTCATCATGCAATTAGAGAGGCTGCCTCTAACTATGACAATATGAGTGGAGGGATCAACTCCTGTAATAGATGTAAGGCAAACACCACAGTTACCATGAAATATTACTACTTGTCATGGGATGCACCCATTCGCCCCACATGTTAATAATAACATAGGATAAATACTGAAAAGGGACGCTGCGAGCAATCACTCTTACCGCAGAAGAGTCATAACACCGGTGCCTCCAGTGCTATGGTTATGAAACTACCATAACTAGGTGAAACTGGCATGCATGTATATAGCTCAAGCAATCTAAAATAATCATAACATATACTGAAAGTGTTTAAGACACGTAAACTACTAGGGAAAAACAGATGGCTGCAAACTGGGAAATCCTAAGTATAGGAAAGAATGTCCTTACTGAAGGACGGAATATCTGTACCTTATATCTAGTAAATGAAGATGAAAACGAACATGAAGATCACTTCGACTTCACGATAGCTACATAATAAAGGGACACGAATAAGTGTCTGTTTTACTTATACATACTTGTTATTTATTTTACTTGACGTGTTCATACTTATTATACTTGTTCTTGTCATGTTTTATTATTTCATGTTTAAATCATGTGTTTCTTAGTGTTTCATGTGTTTTAGATTCATCTATTTCATGTTTTAAGTTCTATAGTACTTGTTATAACATAATGAGTAACTTAAAAAAATAGTAGGTTTATATATATAGTAACTTTCCAAAAATAGCAGGTTTCCATATATATATATATAGTAACTTTCCAAAAATAGCAAGTTTCCTTAAATAGCATGTTCCCAAAAATAGAAAGTTTCCATAATTAGTAAGTTTCCAAAAATAGAAAATTTCCATATTTAGCATGTTTCCATAAATAACATGTTAGCATATTTAAGGTATTTCCATAATTAATCATAGGCTTATTAAATAATTTAATGATATAACATATAATTTTAATAAGCTTATTGTATGTCATGTTTAATTATATGGTAAAGTTTAATAATGATTAAATACTTAGGTTAATCTTAGTATTATTAATTAATAATAATATTACATGTTACCATAAGTTACTATTAATTAATAATATTGCATGATTAATGTAATTAAACTTTACCCTAAAAGGTTATGAATTAATTAAGCTAAGTTCTAATTAATTTAAATGTACATGAATAATAATGTAAATAATAATTTTATCCTAAGTTTTATTTAAATAAACTGTACATACATAATTCATGGTTTTTATTTAAATAAAAATTATACCTTAAGTCATGTAAATTAATTAATTTAATTAACATGTTTTAATTAAACTAATTGAATACTTATAATACATGTTTTATTTACTTAGCCAAACAGCCCTTGGCTTTGCTTCATAGCTACTGGCAGTGGCCTTGTTGCCATTGCCTGCCCATTTCTACCCACTGTTTTCGTAATTGTTCTTGCTGTCTGTTACACCTACCCACTGACTTCATATACTACCCCCTGCCGTGTTACTTTTACCCACTGTTTGTATATTAATTAACCACCAAGACCCATAGGGTCTCAGTTCCCACTGTTATAACCAAATCACCTGCTGGGGGTTTGGTGTTGCCACCGTTTGAGAAAAAACAAAGCCGTCACCCTTTAAGAGTCACGACTGGTGGAGTAAAGTCACCACTGAGACACATAGGTGTCTTGGTTTGTGTGTAAGCTGACAATAAACAATGACACAACCCTTAGTATTGTTTGATTCTCACGTTTAATAACATGTTTTAATTCCTTTTTAGATTTTTGAATAATAACATAACTAATTAAAATAAAAACAAAGGATTTAGAATTACATAAAAATACGTTTAGGGTTTAGGATATTAAATACACGAATCAAATCTTGTTTCTTGAATCACAACCCACGACTTTTCTTTGTTCTTGGTGTTTGTGGAGTCGACAGCAGCCAGGAGAAGGAAAAAGAAACGATCGGTTGTGTTTTTCTCTTTTAGGGTTTTAAGGATTTTTTCCTAATATATAACTACTCCCCCCGTATGTTTGTTTTTAACCGGCCTTGGCTTCCTATTGGGCCATGGCCCAATCCTTGGTCCTTCTATAGCTTAAACCTTCCAACACAAAAAACACTACACGTTTTGTTTTACTTTTCGTGTTTACTTATTTTCTTACGCGTGTTCGGATTTCCAATGTCGTGTTTTTATTTCATGTTATATTATATACATGTTATACGTAACTACATATCCTATATAATAATAATCTATACTACTTTATAAAACATTTACAACCTTTCTAAATAAGGAAGTCTTAAAATATTAAGCCTTAAACATTTCTTTATTAAGAAAGTGAAAGCAAATAATCAATTAAATAAAAATGTTAATAAGAAATGTATATAAGTTATTATCTTTTAATTCTAAAATGTAACATCTTGAAAAATAAATATTTTTCAATTCAAAAATTTAACACCCCATCAAATTTGTAACAGCCATTTTAAATGATATTTAACAAATTTAAAACGTAACGTCTTAAGACTTTGTAACGTCTCTGGCCTATCTCAAACAAAGCCTTAAACACTATATAAACTGTTTTGGCTACACTCTAAAACTCACTTTTTTCCTCACATAATTTCCTTTAAAACATCATCACTGTGTCATCTTCACAAGTCACAGAAACAACTCTCACTGACCACTCATTAGATTAGTGTCCCAACCCTAACCCGATTAAAAATCCGATTATCAGGTTCGAGTGATTCGGGCTATGTTATGTCGGGTGATTCGTGTTATCGAGTTTAAGCCTCAACATAAGAAAAACTTAAAATGAAATACATTTGTTCCTAAAAAAAATAATCATCGGGTACCCGCCGCCGCATTGCGCGGGTACCCGACTATAATAATAATATACGAAATTATTTATCATACAGAATTAATATACGTAATCATTGTATTAATGTGTGTGTCGCGTGTCTTATATTAATAAGTCGTAAAATAATAATTTATACGTAATTTCATGTAATTAATGTTCTAGGGATTTTAAAGCGGGTTTTACAGCTAACTTAAGTAATTTGTCCGCATTTAGCTTCATTCAACTCCATCTTTCCTAAGGAAAACTATTTCTAGCTGTGGAATGTCCTTGGGTAGATCCCTCCGGTTGTGGTTAGATCATATGACTTATTTTCCTATCCTAAACCACCTTTTGTTGGGTCAGTATTTACTGGAAGCAACTCTAGGATTTGAATATCAAATCCCCCTAAGTGTTTCATGTTCAACAGTAAGGTGAGTCTGCTGAAGCATGACTAGAGGAACAAAGTTCCTACTGAAGTCTATGTTGTTGAAGGATGTTCAACTTTCCTTTTCCAGTAAACTTAGAAGACAAAGGAGTCTTTGCTTCAAATACTAGGCGGTCTAGTTGCTGAAGAACAAGTACCGAAGAAGAGCTTTCAGTTCAGTTGGGTTTGACAATACCAAACTGAATGACATCGATCTCCTCTAGAATGTTGAAGACACTTCAATATTCTGAGGTTTTCATTATGCGGGAAAAGATTACTTTAAGTCAAAGTAGGTTGCTTGTATAGTTAGAAAAAAGTACAACCTTTATCTTTTATAGAATAGTTTATTAAGTACTTTGTACTGTTTATCCAGCATGGGCATCAACCACCCGATGGATAAACCTATTATGACAACCCAAACCCGAGGTCATTTATTTAATATTATATAATATTATTTTTACGAATAATTTTGAAATATTTGATGAGTTGAATGGAATGACGATTGATGGTTTTATTTAAAACCGACGTTGGAGGTCTTATTTTTATCTTTTTACTAATAGCGAGGATTATTAGTGACCACGATATCGACGGATGCCCGAAACTTTATGTTTTATCATTTGTTGTCTCGATATTTATATTTTTGACGTTTTCAATTTAAGTTCGTATTAAGTCGAACCGGGATCATATTATCATCATATTTTGAGTGCGTTTTAACTTTTGAAAAGTATTTTTACGAAACCCGAGCGTCGTAAAAATTTTCAAAATTGACAATTTACATTTTCCACCCTTGCAACTATTTAAATTGAATTTGGACCAAAACTATCACAAATTGGCAAAACTAGCCCCTCCACCACCATATAAAAGGTGATTTCTCTCACCTATAAAACACATACAACGAAAATTTCTATCTCTCCTCTCTCTCTCTCTCTAAATAAGCCGTCCACCCCCACTCCCCTAAATCTATTGATTTTTCAAAATTTACTTTGAATCAAAGAAATCTAATCAGTATCCCATCTTGGAATTTCAATTGTGCATCTAATGGTACAATTTTTATACACATGCAAGAACTTTTATTTTTTTTGATATGATCCATGCTTGTTTGATCTATTTTTGTTGTGTGAGTATATTGTTAGTAGTGTTATATATATATATATATATATATATATATATATATATATATATATATATATATATATATATATATATATATATATATATATATATATATATATATATATATATTAATTATTGCATGTTGGAAATTTTGAGTGGGTAAATTTTTATATGATCATCTAATTTTTTATGGGTTAGTTATGTTGTTAGGAATGATATTAGGGTGATATTAGGCATATGAGAATGATTAAAATGTGGTGAAAAATTAATTATGATGGATTTTTAAAAGTATATTTTTAAACAGATTATTAAACTTAATTTTCTGAAAATATGAGTTTGAGTTTGAGATGAACTAACTAGATATTGTTGTAGAGAATTCTTTTAGCTTTGATTTGATATAATATTGAGTGGAATGAGTCATCCGGTCAACTGCGAGAAGTGATGGATAAAAGATGTATTAGATCAAGTTTCGTTACAGTGATGATCGTCTGTTTTGTTTGTCAAAGAAGGATGGATTGTTTCGGATGTGTATTGATTATCGAGAGCTTAACAAATTGACAGCCAAGAATCGGTATCCATTACCGAGGATTGATGATTCATTTGATCCTTACAACTTGTCTGGATCCAGTGTGTACTCAAAGATCGCTTTGAGTTCTAGTTATCATTAACTGAGAATTAGAGAAGGAAGATTTTCCCAGAGTTGTTCTTCGTACTTGATGTGGGTACTTTAAGTAGCAAGTGATGTTTTTGGATTTGACGAACGCGTCTGTCGTATTCATGGACTGGGTGAATCTTGTGTGTAAGATGTGCTAGGATGAGTTAGTCATTATATCTATTGAAGATATTATATTTTAATCCAAGAGGAAAGGAGGAACATAAGTAGCCTATGAGGATAAATTTTTGGGATGGATGGAAAAAGAGAAAATGTATGTAAAGTTTCCTATGTGTGAATGTTGGTTGAAATATTTGCGTTTTCTAAGGAAGTTGATTGACAACAAAGGTATTCGTGAAGATCTTGCCAAGATTGAAACGATTAAGGATTGGTCGGTACCAACGATGCCGACGGAAATCTGTTAATTCCTTGGTTTAAGCTGGGAATAATCGGAGGTTTATCGAAAGGTTTTCTCTGATTGTTAAACATCTAAATTGTAAGTTTCGTGATCTGATCCTTATTAGATGAGGAAGCTGTATACTGAACACTGAAGGGTAGGTTGTGTTCTGCACTGATGTTGTCATTGTTGAAAGGATCTGAAGTATATATAGTTTGTAGTTTGTTGTGATGTGTCTCATAAGGGGTATGTAGTTATGGTGTTTGTTTTGAGATGGTGGAAATATTACTTGTATGGAATCAAGTGAATAGTGATAAAGGATCATAGAAGTTGCTCCATAATTAATTTCTTGGGATGATAAAAGAAATGAGTAGAGGATTACCAGTTATATATTTCAAGTATTCGAGTATGTTGATGATTATGACTGTGAGTGATTATGACAAAAAGATTCGCTGCCATCCGGGAAAGGCGAATGTGATAGTTGATGCACTTATCAGGGAAAAACGGGAAAATCTTTTATGATTTGAGTTTTGGTAATGACAAGAAGTGTGGGCTTGATAGCAAGAATATTGAAAATTTTAAGTTAGTGGTCTGAACTGAGAAGGATGTCAAGGTAATTGGTTTCAACATTTTGTTAAACTTATGGAAAGGATTTTGTTGTAATGCCAAGTTAGGCATGATATATTGAGCACTCCTAACATATCTAAGTTGAGAGAGTGAGACTTAGTGATGAAGGAATCTCACAAGTCAATTAATCGATACATTTTGGTTTGGGTAAAGGTGAAAGTTGAGTTGAGTACTGTGTGTTATACAGAGAATGATGGATAGAGTGAAAGGACGATTCGAATATCGAACGGTATACTTGTGCGTGTGTGATTGACTTAGAAATTGTTGCAATTTTTTTTGGCGATGATTGTCATGCTAGTAATGAGGCTGTACTATTGATGGTACGTAAAGAACTTTAATTTGTGAAGGGTAAAGATTGTGAGTTATGGACGTAAGATTAGGTTTTCGGTGTATTGTAGAAATGTAGGTGGAATTGAATGACTGAAAGTGATATTGGCAATATTGATAAGATTGTATGGATTAAGGATCGTTTATTAGTAACAAGGAGTTGTCAGAAGAGTTATGTTGGCAATCGAAGAAAATCGATGGGGTTTGAAATTGGGAAACGTGGTTATGCATAAGGTGTCGTTATGACGGGTGAAATTTGTTTTGGGAACAACAAGGAAAGAATTCAACTTGAATATAAGTTGCTTTTCAAAGAAAGAACTGTGAAGAGTTCTTATGAGGTCGAAACAAAGTAAGGGTTATATTGTGAAGATACAAGATTTCTAGAAGTGGAATCTGAAATGGTGAAGGAAGCATGAGGATTTCTTTAAGGAAAAGAGTTCTCATTTGTTCTAGAGGTATGGGATGTAAATATAAGAAGGGCCGAGCGCCGGGACGTCGCTCTCTTTTAGGAGGGTAGGATGTGACAACCCAAACCCGAGGTCATTTATTTAATATTATATAATATTATTTTTACGAATAATTTTGAAATATTTGATGAGTTGAATGGAATGACGATTGATGGTTTTATTTAAAACCGACGTTGGAGGTCTTATTTTTATCTTTTTACTAATAGCGAGGATTATTAGTGACCACGATATCGACGGATGCCCGAAATTTTATATTTTATCATTTGTTGTCTCGATGTTTATATTTTTGACGTTTTTAATTTAAGTTCGTATTAAGTCGAACCGGGATCATATTATCATCATATTTTGAGTGCGTTTTAACTTTTGAAAAGTATTTTTACGAAACCCGAGCCTCGTAAAAATTTTCAAAATTGATAATTTACATTTTCCACCCTTACAACTATTTAAATTGCATTTTGGACAAAAGCTATCACAAATTGGCAAAACTAGCCCCTCCACCACCATATAAAAGGTGATTTCTCTCACCTACAAAACACATACAACAAAAATTTCTATCTCTCCTCTCTCTCTCTCTAAATAAGCCGTCCACCCCCACTCCCCTAAATCCATTGATTTTTCAAAATTTACTTTGAATCAAAGAAATCTAATCAATATCCCATCTTGGAAATTCAATTGTGCATCTAATGGTATAATTTTTATACACATGCAAGAACTTTTATTTTTTTGATATGATCCATGCTTGTTTGATCTATTTTTGTTGTGTGGGTATGTTGTTAGTAGTGTTTTATATATATATTAACTATTGCATGTTGGAAATTTTGAGTGGGTAAATTTTTGTATGATCATTTAATGTGTTATGGGTTAGTTATGTTGTTAGTAATGATATTAGGGTGATATTAGGCATATGAGAATGATTAAAATGTGGTGAAAAATTAATTTTGATGGATTTTTAAAAGTATATTTTTAAACAGATTATTAAACTTAATTTTCTGAAAATATGAGTTTGAGTTTGAGATGAACTAACTAGATATTGTTGTAGAGAATTCTTTTAGCTTCAATTTGATATAATATTGAGTGGAATGAGTCATCCGGTCAACTGCGAGAAGTGATGGATAAAAGATGTATTAGATCAAGTTTCGTTACGGTGATGATCGTCTGTTTTGTTTGTCAAAGAAGGATGGATTGTTTCGGATGTGTATTGATTATCGTGAGCTTAACAAATTGACAGCCACGAATCGGTATCCATTACCGAGGATTGATGATTCGTTTGATCCTTACAACTTGTCTGGATCCAGTGTGTACTCAATGATCGCTTTGAGTTCTAGTTATCATTAACTGAGAATTAGAGAAGGAAGATATTCCCAGAGTTGTTCTTCGTACTTGATGTGGGTACTTTAAGTAGAAAGTGATGTTTTTGGATTTGACGAACGTGTCTGTCGTATTCATTGACTGGGTGAATCTTATGTGTAAGATGTGCTAGGATGAGTTAGTCATTATATCTATTGAAGATATTATATTTTAATCCAAGAGGAAAGGAGGAACATAAGTAGCCTATGAGGATAAATTTTGGGATGGATGGAAAAAGAGAAAATGTATGTAAAGTTTCTTATGTGTGAATGTTGGTTGAAATATTTGCGTTTTCTAAGGCAGTTGATTGACAACAAAGGTATTCGTGAAGATCTTGCCAAGATTGAAACCATTAAGGATTGGTCGGTACCAACGATGCCGACGGAAATTTGTTTATTCCTTGGTTTAAGCTGGGAATAATCGGAGGTTTATCGAAAGATTTTCACTGATTGTTAAACCATTGATTAAGCTGACTAAGAAGAATTTGATGTGTGAGTCCCACTTATACATCTAAATAGTAAGTTTCGTGATCTGATCCTTATCAGATGAGGAAGCTGTATACTGAATACTGAAGGGTAGGCTGTGTTCTGCACTGATGTTGTCATTGTTGAAAGGATCTGAAGTATTTATAGTTTGTAGTTTGTTGTGATGTGTCTCATAAGGGTTATGTAGTTATGGAGTTTGTTTTGAGATGGTATAAATATTACTTGTATGGAATCAACTGAGTAGTGATAAAGGATCATAGAAGTTGCTCCATAATTAATTTCTTGGGATGATAAAAGAAATGAGTAGAGGATTACCAGTTATATATTTCGAGTATTTGAGTATGTTGATGATTATGACTGTGAGTAATTATGACAACAAGATTCGCTGCCATCCGGGAAAGGCGAATGTTATAGCTGATGCACTTATCAGGGAAAAAGGGGAAAATATTTTAAGATTTGAGTTTTGGTAGTGACAAGAAGTGTGGGCTTGATAGCAAGAATATTGAAAATTTTAAGTTAGTGGTCTGAATTGAGAAGGATGTCAAGGTAATTGGTTTCAACATTTTGTTAAACTTATGGAAAGGATTTTGTTGTAATGCCAAGTTAGGCATTGTATATTGAGCACTCCTAACATATCTAAGTTGAGAGAGTGAGACTTAGTGATGAAGGAATCTCACAAGTCAAGTAATCGATACATTTTGGTTTGGGTAAAGGTGAAAGTTGAGTTGAGTACTGTGTGTTATACAGAGAATGATGGATAGAGTGAAAGGACGATTCGAATATCGAACAGTATACTTGTGCATGTGTGATTGACTTAGAAATTGTTGGAATTTTTTTTTTTGGCGATGATTGTCATGCTAGTAATGAGGCTGTACTATTGATGGTACATAAAGAACTTTAATTTGTGAAGGGTAAAAATTGTGAGTTATGGACGTAAGATTAGGTTTTCGGTGTATTGCAGAAATGTAGGTGGAATTGAATGACTGAAAGTGATATTGGCAATATTGATAAGATTGTATGGATTAAGGATCGTTTATTAGTAACAAGGAGTTTTCAGAAGAGTTATGTTGGCAATCGAAGAAAATCGATGGGGTTTGAAATTGGGAAACGTGGTTATGCATAAGGTGTCGTTATGACGGGTGAAATTTGTTTTGGGAACAACAAGGAAAGAATTCAACTTGAAGATAAGTTGCTTTTCAAAGAAAGAACTGTATAGAGTTCTTATGAGGTCGAAACAAAGTAAGGGTTATATTGTGAAGATACAAGATTTCTAGAAGTGGAATCTGAAATGGTGAAGGAAGCATGAGGATTTCTTTAAGGAAAAGAGTTCTCATTTGTTCTAGAGGTATGGGATGTAAATATAAGAAGGGCCGAGCGCCGGGACGTCGCTCTCTTTTAGGAGGGTAGGATGTGACAACCCAAACCCGAGGTCATTTATTTAATATTATATAATATTATTTTTAGGAATAATTTTGAAATATTTGATGAGTTGAACGGAATGACGATTGATGGTTTTATTTAAAACCAACGTTGGAGGTCTTATTTTTATCTTTTTGCTAATAGCGAGGATTATTAGTGACCACGATATCGACGGATGCCCGAAATTTTATGTTTTATCATTTGTTGTCTCGATGTTTATACTTTTGACGTTTTTAATTTAAGTTCGTATTAAGTAGAACCGAGATCATATTATCATCATATTTTGAGTGCGTTTTAACTTTTGAAAAGTATTTTTACGAAACCCGAGCCTCGTAAAAATTTTCAAAATTGACAATTTACATTTTCCACCCTTACAACTATTTAAATTGCATTTTGGACCAAAACTATCACAAATTGGCAAAACTAGCCCCTCCACCACCATATAAAAGGTGATTTCTCTCACCTACAAAACACGTACAACAAAAATTTCCATCTCTCCTCTCTCTCTCTAAATAAGCCGTCCACCCCCACTCCCCCAAATCCATTGATTTTTCAAAATTTACTTTGAATCAAAGAAATCTAATCAATATCCCATCTTGGAAATTCAATAGTGCATCTAATGGTATAATTTTTATACACATACAAGAACTTTTATTTTTTTGATATGATCCATGCTTGTTTGATCTATATTTGTTGTGTGGGTATGTTGGTAGTAGTGTTTTATATATATATATTAACTATTGCATGTTGGAAATTTTGAGTGGGTAAGTTTTTGTATGATCATTTAAATGTGTCATGGGTTAGTTATATTGTTAGTAATGATATTAGGGTGGTAGTAGGCATATCAGAATGATTAAAATGTGGTGAAAAATTAATTTTGATGGATTTTTAAAAGTATATTTTTAAACAGATTATTAAACTTAATTTTCGGAATATATTAGTTTGAGTTTGAGATGAACTAACTAGATATTGTTGTAGAGAATTCTTTTAGCTTCGATTTGATATAAGATAGAGCTTCTAGCTCCAAACGAGCGAAAAGTTACGTTTGTTTGATTATTTGTGTACCGGGAGACGAGTGTCGTCACAATATATAATTGTTGTCGATATTTGGATCGAATCTCGGGGACTATAAAATGGATTTTTAAAATGAGTCATGGACTGATTTTGAATGATAAGTATGATGATGTTGAGTTATTTTCAAAGTTGAGTCTCGGTTTTGTAACCGGAGAAAAATAAATGGTTTAAAAGACTATAAGAGTTGTTGACGTAAAACTGTCCGGTTTTTGTAGTTCAAAGATGTGTCGGGCAGGGAAATTTAAAAGTAAAATCTTTTGATGGGCTTTTAACAGGTCTTTCTATATATAGTAAGTGAGGTCTCTGGTTAGTACCATAAGCATTTGATGTGTTTAAGTGGGGTAAACGAGCCCATACATTAGGTGTGTACCGGCAGATTTTTATCGAAAGAATTAACTAAAAGTAAGCACATAGAATGAAGTAAAAGGTCAATTGTATTGTTTTCATTTTGGGTTGGTTGTGATTTTATTATTTTGAGTTTGATGTTATTAAGTATGGATTTTATTCGAGTTTATCATTGATGAACGCGCCTTATTTGATAGGTGGCGGTTTTTGTGTTTATCGGGCATCAACTATCGTCGAAGATCGTCTTACTACTGCTATTACTCCAGGTGAGTCTATAGCCTCGCTTTTGTAATTGTTTTGAATGATTTTAAAACCCACGAGGGGGATACATGCTATTTGAAAGTAAAATGAACACAAGTCATGATTGATTGTTTGGACCCGAATGTTGCCTTTATTGCCCTTGTTGTTTTGAATTGTATAAGTACCTAATTTGCAAAAGTCCCTAAATTCATGAGTCGTTAACTATCTTCTGACTTGATGTTGTGAGTTGGGAATATCCTCTTATTCTAATAATAGTACTATTGGGCTGACGACCCTATCTGAGACCAGTGCTTTACGCTGAGTAACCCGCTGGGAAGGATAATTTTACGAGAATAAGAATTGGTATTCTTGCAAATGATACCCTAGTAGGGGCACTGGAATTTCATCTAGTCATGCCGGCTTTAGGCGTGGGTGACTAAGTTAAGGGGTCAATGTCATGAGCTTAATACAATTCTATAGCTATTGCTATATGTCAGATTACTAGAATAATAGATTGTATACGTAGCAATTCTATTAAATGATCTTGATTGATTTTTCTCTTGTGTTCAAATGTTGATTTGGAAAACTAATACTAAGTTTTTCATTGGGGTTTAGATTAGTCTCGGTATCTTCTCGAATCGATCACGGTTCAAAGTGAAATAGTTGTTCTTGGTTACTAAAAAGGGGTTTGGTTTTCTAATCTACTAAAAAGGTAAACACGTGAAGTAAATAAAGATAGACTAAAAAGCAATTAATTAAAAGCAATCAATAAAAATAAAACTTTACTTAAAATAAAACAGTTAAAAACCTTAACTCAGAAAATCACTGATGCGGAATATAACTCTTCACTCAGAATAATCAACACAACCTTCGTTCGGAATAATCGTTGATCCAGAATACTAAGCTTGTTGCGGAATATATAACCTTCATGCAGAATGTTTGTTCATGCGGAATAACCTTTTATCCGGAATAAAGTGCTCATTCGGAACAATTAAAAACCAAGATCAACTCATCCGGAACATTTGTTCATCCGGAATATCTTTGATTCGGAAAACACTGACTCGGAACACACTGATTCGGAAATAAAAAAACTCATTCGGAACTTTTTAAAACACTCATTCGGAACTTTTAAAATTACTTGATTCGGAACTTTTAGACTTACTTGATTCGGAACTTTTTCAAAAATCTGATTCGGAACTTTTTCACAAATAATATGATTCGGAACTTTTTCAAAAGAAAGACTGATTCGGAACTTTTTTCAATAGAACTGATTCGGAACAATTTTAGGTAAAACGTTGGTTCGGAATAAATGATGTTGATCCGGAACCTGGGGATGGTGAAGAACACGAAGAACAGTAAACAAGTAAAGAACGACTTAAAACCAAAATCACCAAGTTTTTAACCAAAAACTTAACCACAATAACTATTATTCATCTACTAATCATAAACATCAAATCAAAACAATAAAAACACAAACCACACTTACTTTTGAAGATTAAAATCAACCAAATAAGAACTTTAAACTTTAAATCAAAAAGATGAAGATGAACAAGATTAATGGAATGATTATATTGGTTGATTAAGGTAAAGTAAACAAAAGGAAAGATTAAAAACTTACAAGATTAAAGATTCAATAATAATGAAAAATCACCAACACCTTAATGGTGTTGGCTTCCTACGAAAGAAAAGAAAAGAAACTGGAATGAAAAAACTAGCTCAAAATGTGTGAAGGGTTCTTCTATTTATAGGCCTAGTGGTTAGTTGGTGAGTGGGCTTTCTTCCTTTATTCCTGTCTTCTCGTCTTTTCAGAAAAGTTGACGTTTTCGATTTCGATTCGGGATTTGTCGACGAATAAATTCAACTCGTCTTTAAATTTCTTCGTTTAATAGACTTGAGTTCTTCGACATATGTAAATCTTCCATCTTTGGTCATTTTCTTCGATAAATCTTCAAATAGGCCCATTGACTTCAAATATTTTGCATCTCTTGGACAATAGACTTCGTCTTGAGTCTTTTTCTTCGATAATACCTGTGCAATCCCATGTTTTCTTCAACATTTATCCGGTTGGCTCTGAAAACACAACAAACACACAAACCAGCATAATTCCAAACAAATGACATTAAATACGCGTTTTGGTTTTGTTTTAGCAAGAAATAAGTGGTAAAAGGATGGTGTTTTCACACCTATCAAAAACCTATAGACTTTCTCAACCGTTGTGTTGATGATTTTAAGCATGTACTTCAGGTATTGAAGATGATGAATTGCGGAGCTTGCTGGAGAAGGATTGCGGGATTGATTTTGTGGTGATTGGTCTAAAACGGATTTCTTTCCCTTTTGGTCATAAAAATAATACTGTACGGTCGAGTACTTTGGTAAAGTGTTTGTGGATTTGATGAAGTCTTTGGGGGACCTAAATATTACTCTGATATTTCTAAAATTTTTTTTACTTGGGATTGAAAGTTTTAGACAGTGGTTAAATTATATTCTTTTATATTTCAAATTTATCATTTTGAGTTTGTTCAAAATGTCTTGTGTAACAATGTTTGTATTTAGCACCCAAATGTGTATTTCCGCTGCGCAATGTAATTTGGGGGTGTTAAAGATGGGTAATCAGAGCTTTTTAGTTATAGCGAATTAGGTCGATTTTTGAAAAATATCCTAAACTATAACTTTGGTGTCGAAAATATTTTACAAAAGCAACGCAACTTCTCCGCAAGGAGTCGGTAAGATTATTTATTTTGTATTGTTTTATTGATTGATGTATCCCTTAAAATTGAATTGATTTTTAAAGTATTTATTAAGTAAATACTATGATGATGTATTGATGATGTATTGATGTTGTTGAAAGTACGTTGAGTACTTGTTATCGTAAGTTTCTTTATGTAATGCATATGTATATAATTTTAAATAATGACCTTATATACTGCCGAGGGTCTGGGACAGTAGACCAGATGTTGAACAATTTTACAACTGATTTCTTGCGACTTATATCGGGTATGAGGAAGTTTGATTAGTTGATGTATGATAGATATGTGGTTGGAATTGGTGTGATTAGAAGGTTGATGTGAAAGAAAAGTTGTTTTAAAAGTTGTATTTGGTATGTGGAGAATTTAGTTGTTAGGACTTGGAAGATGGATGAGATTGCTAGTCTTGGGTCGATTGTGATGAATTTGTGTGTTTGAATTGAAAGGTTTAAAGAGAAATAGGTAAGTTTTGAAAGGATAAGTGAGTGGGAGTCTCATATGATATTGATTCTGAGTAGAGTTTGGAAGTTTAGGAATGTTGAAAATCATACTGAGATTTGCCTTGTGATTAATCTGCCGTGTAGCAGTGAGTATTTGGAATTTGAGTGCCATCATGATATGGATTTGACTTTGAAGTGCGAAATGGGAAATAGACAAGTGTGATGAAGCTGAAAGCAATGTTAAGGAGGATGAGGAGCTGTTGTCTAAGGAACTAATCTCGTGATGGATTTCTTTGTATCTTATTTTCTTTTGTGATCGGACTTATTTAAACCTTGTGTCGTAGCATTGTGATGGAACTTATTATCTTTTAAGTTTGTTCGGTAGATGATTGTAGTGACAGACAGTGCAACTATTTTGTTGAATCCTCAACACAATCTAAATTACCCTCATGATCTATGATGTGCCTTTATTAACTCTTTTGAGTTTTGGTTGATGAACCATTGTAGTTTATGTTGTTCGTGCATGTAGTATCCATGAGATATCCTGATAAAGAATTCCTTCTTTATTCTTGATATGTATACTTATCATGTTTCTTTCTTTTGTGATGATGGAAGAAGGAGTAAGGGAAGCATATTTCTGTCATTAGTAGATCGCTACGTGACTAAGTTTCTTGAAATATGTTGCCAAAACTAACGACTGCTACTGTGAACACTTTGAACGAACAAGTTATTGCTAGAGCATTTGGAGCTGATCGTGCTGCCAGGAATTAAAAGATGCTGGGGTTAAGTGTGTTGGAGATAATGGTGCTGTAGTAGATGCTGCTGAGAATAATGATGATGCTGTTGAGAATAATGATGACGTTGCTGAAAATAATGGTGATGCTGCTAACAATGATGAGGATGATGCTGATCCAGATAATATTGTTGTTGCTATTCTACAAGTTCGAAAGAATATATATATGTTAGTTTTCAGAAGTGTGGTTCTGCGCTGTTTGGTGGTATTAGTAGTGCATTAGAATTGCATAGTTGGATTGATAAGATAGAGAGTACTTTGAGATTATTGGGTGTTTAGAAATTAATAAGGTGAAATTTGCTGCTGCTATATTTCAGGATGGTACACTAAGATGGTGGAATACCAAGTGACTACTTTAGGATTGGTTGTGACTAATAGTAAGGCATGGACCATGATGAAAGGACTATTGACTCCTAGGATTTGTCCCGAGAAGGAACTAGGACAGTTGGAATCCGAATTGAGATAATTCGTGCTAAGGAACGATGTTATTACTGCTTACTGGGAAATTTTCTGAGCTATATTTGCTATGTCCTGATACTTTTGTGAATGACCGTAAAACAATGAAGCAATACATTAGAGAATTGTCTAGTAATATCAAGGGTGAGGTTATTTCTTTAAGACCTAAATCTTTTGATGTAGCTGTTCAGATGGCGCATGATTTAATGGACGTGAAAGTGCAAGTTAGGAAATATAGCATTGTTGAAACAATAAGAGAAAGTGGGAATCTGTTCAGTCTAACCCGAATCAAGGTTAGAATCGTAGGGATTACAGTAATAACAATAACCAAATACAAAACCGAAATCAGTATTTAAACCATGGAGGGAATGATGGGATTCGTGCTGCCACTGTGTCTAGAAGTGACAAGATAAATATGGAGTATGTTTGATGTACTCTATACCATGTAGGTACTTTTCCATAATTGCGACTAGAGTTAGGACAACCTGGTCATATAGCTGCTAAGTGCAGAACAAGAGGATTAGTCAATGAAATTAGTACCCCTGGAGTTGTGATATGATTTATCCGTGGCGAGAAAGAATACAAGCAAAGGAATTGTCCAAGGAAAGGAAATTGACAAGATAGGAATGATGCCGCTCCAACTTACGTTTGAATGATGCTGACAAACCTTAAGGTCTGGATGTTGTAAATGGTATATTCTTACTTGAGATTCTTTATGTCAGTATGTTGTTTGATTTCAGATCGGGTAGAAACTGTAGAACTGTAAAGATTCAGTTGTTTTATCAATGGAGAGTCAATAAGACTGACAATTAACTATGATGTGGAGTAACCGATGGAAAGGTTGCTAGTGTTAGTTTTACACTAGGAGTGTGTTCCTTGAATTTAGGAAAGTAGGTGTTTAGTATCGATTTGATGCTCAAAGAGTTGGAATCTTTGGATGTGGACTATTGGTCTGAATTGGTTAGTGGTGCGAAGTGCTGATGCTTGAGATTGAACTAATCTTCACTATAAATTCATAGATGTTGGCTTAGATTTTGCTGCAAAGCTGAGTGTTGACTATGAGAGGTGATGAGTGAATTTTCCGTTTGAGAAATATCTTGTTTGGAAACAAGGAAGTATGCAGAAGAGGGATATGATGTATTCCTAGCTCAGGTAATTAGTGATAGGATAGTTAAGGAGAAGTTTGGAGATCTGTTAATGATTCGAGAGTATTATGAAGTTTTCCTGAAGTTTTGCAGAGTTCTGCCGCCTCATGAAGTGGAGTTCGTGTCGATTGAGTGTTGTAAACAATAGGTGTAGAGCTTTCGCGTTTCGTTGTGTAGTTCTTCTGTGTTTTGTTGAGTAGTTTTTGTATGCCTTATCATTTGGCACCGTCAGAGTGGAATGAGTCATCCGGTCAACTACGAGAAGTGATGGATAAAAGATGTATTAGATCAAGTTTCGTTACAGTGATGATCGTCTGTTTTGTTTGTCAAAGAAGGATGGATTGTTTTGGATGTGTATTGATTATCGAGATCTTAACAAATTGACATCCAAGAATCGGTATCTATTACCGAGGATTGATGATTCGTTTGATCCTTAGAACTTGTCTGGATCCAGTGTGTAGTCAAAGATTGCTTTGAGTTCTAGTTATCATTAACTGAGAATTAGAGAAGGAAGATATTCCCATAGTTGTTCTTCGTACTTGATGTGGGTACTTTAAGTAGCAAGTGATGTTTTTAGATTTGACGAACGCGTCTGTCGTATTCATGGACTGGGTGAATCTTGTGTGTAAGATGTGCTAGGATGAGTTAGTCATTATATCTATTGAAGATATTATATTTTAATCCAAGAGGAAAGGAGGAACATAAGTAGCCTATGAGGATAAATTTTTGGGATGGATGGAAAAAGAGAAACTGTATGTAAAGTTTCCTATGTGTGAATGTTGGTAGAAATATTTGCGTTTTCTAAGGCAGTTGATTAACAACAAAGGTATTCGTGAAGATCTTGCCAAGATTGAAACGATTAAGGATTGGTCGGTACCAACGAAGCCGACGAAAATCTGTTAATTCCTTGGTTTAAGCTGGGAATAATCGGAGGTTTATCGAAAGGTTTTCACTGATTATTAAACCATTGATTAAGCTGACTAAGAAGAATTGGATGTGTGAGTCCCACTTATACATCTAAATTGTAAGTTTCGTGATCTGATCCTTATTAGATGAGGAAGCTATATACTGAACACTGAAGGGTAGGCTGTGTTCTGCACTGATGTTGTCATTGTTGAAAGGATCTGAAGTATTTATAGTTTGTAGTTTGCTGTGATGTGTCTCATAAGGGTTATGTAGTTATGGTGTTTGTTTTGAGATGGTAGAAATATTACTTGTATGGAATCAAGTGAGTAGTGATAAAGGATCATAGAAGTTGCTCCATAATTAATTTCTTGGGATGATAAAAGAAATGAGTAGAGGATTACCAGTTATATATTTCGAGTATTTGAGTATGTTGATGATTATGACTGTGAGTGATTATGACAACAAGATTCTCTGCCATCCGGGAAAGGCGAATGTGATAGCTGATGCACTTATCAGGGAAAAAGGGGAAAATCTTTAAAGATTTGAGTTTTGGTAATGACTAGAAGTGTGGGCTTGATAGCAAGAATATTGAAAATTTTAAGTTAGTGGTCTGAATTGAGAAGGATGTCAAGTTAATTGGTTTCGACATTTTGTTAAACTTATGGAAAGGATTTTGTTGTAATGCCAAGTTAGGCATGGTATATTGAACACTCCTAACATATCTAAGTTGAGAGAGTGAGACTTAGTGATGAAGGAATCTCACAAGTCAAGTAATCGATACATTTTGATTTGGGTAAAGGTGAAAGTTGAGTTGAGTACTGTGTGTTATACAGAGAATGATGGATAGAGTGAAAGGACGATTCGAATATCGAACGGTATACTTGTGCGTGTGTGATTGACTTAGAAATTGTTGGAATTTTTTTTGGCGATGATTGTCAGGCTAGTAATGAGCCTGTACTATTGATGGTACATAAAGAACTTTAATTTGTGAAGGGTAAAGATTGTGAGTTATGGACGTAAGATTAGGTTTTCGGTGTATTGCAGAAATGTAGGTGGAATTGAATGACTGAAAGTGATATTGGCAATATTGATAAGATTATATGGATTAATGATCGTTTATTAGTAACAAGGAGTTGTCAGAAGAGTTATGTTGGCAATCGAAGAAAATCGATGGGGTTTGAAATTGGGAAACGTGGTTTTGCATAAGGTGTCGTTATGAAGGGTGAAATTTGTTTTGGGAACAACAAGGAAAGAATTCAACTTGAAGATAAGTTGCTTTTCAAGAAAGAACTGTGAAGAGTTCTTATGAGGTCGAAACAAAGTAAGGGTTATATTGTGAAGATACAAGAATTCTAGAAGTGGAATCTGAAATGGTGAAGGAAGCATGAGGATTTCTTTAAGGAATAGAGTTCTCATTTGTTCTAGAGGTATGGGATGTAAATATAAGAAGGGCCGAGCGCCGGGACGTCGCTCTCTTTTAGGAGGGTAGGATGTGACAACCCAAACCCGAGGTCATTTATTTAATATTATATAATATTATTTTTATGAATAATTTTGAAATATTTGATGAGTTGAATGGAATGACGATTGATGGTTTTATTTAAAACCGACGTTGGAGGTCTTATTTTTGTCTTTTTACTAATAGCGAGGATTATTAGTGACCACGATATCTACGGATGCCCGAAATTTTATGTTTTATCATTTGTTGTCTCGATGTTTATATTTTTGACGTTTTTAATTTAAGTTCGTATTAAGTCGAACCGGGATCATATTATCATCATATTTTGAGTGCGTTTTAACTTTTGAAAAGTATTTTTACGAAACCCGAGCCTCGTAAAAATTTTCAAAATTGACAATTTACATTTTCCACCCTTACAACTATTTAAATTGCATTTTGGACCAAAACTATCACAAATTGGCAAAACTAGCCCCTCCACCACCATATAAAAGGTGATTTCTCTCACCTACAAAACACATACAACAAAAATTTCTATCTCTCCTCTCTCTCTCTAAATAAGCCGTCCACCCCCACTCCCCTAAATCCATTGATTTTTCAAAATTTACTTTGAACCAAAGAAATCTAATCAATATCCCATCTTGGAAATTCAATTGTGCATCTAATGTTATAATTATTATACACATGCAAGAACATTTATTTTTTTGATATGATCCATGCTTGTTTGATCTATTTTTGTTGTGTGTGTATGTTGTTAGTAGTGTTTTTTATATATATTAACTATTGCATGTTGGAAATTTTGAGTGGGTAAATTTTTGTATGATCGTTTAAATGTGTTAGGGGTTAGTTATGTTGTTAGTAATGATAGTAGGGTGATATTAGACATATGAGAATGATTAAAATGTGGTGAAAAATTAATTTTGATGGATTTTTTAAAAGTATATTTTTAAACAGATTATTAAACTTAATTTTCTGAAAATATGAGTTTGTGTTTGAGATGAACTAACTAGATATTGTTATATAAAATTCTTTTAGCTTCGATTTGATATAAGATAGAGCTTCTAGCTCCGAACGAGCGAAAAGTTACGTTAGTTTGATTATTCGTGTACCGGGAGACGAGTATCGTCACAATATATAATTGTTGTCGATATTTAGATCGAATCTCGGGGACTATAAAATGGATTTTTAAAATGATTCATGGAATGATTTTGAATGATAAGTATGATGATCTTGAGTTATTTTAAAGTTGAGTGTCGGTTTTGTAACCGGAGAAAAATAAATGGTTTAAAAGACTATAAGAGTTGTTGACGTAAAACTGTCCGGTTTTTGTAGTTCAAAGATGTGTCGGGCAGGGAACTTTAAAAGTAAAATCTTTTGATGGGATTTTAACAGGTCTTTCTATATATAGTAAGTGAGGTCTCTGGTTAGTACCATAAGCATTTGGTGTGTTTAAGTGGGGTAAACGAGCCCGTACATTTGGTGTGTACCAGCAGATTTTTATCGAAAGAATTAACTAATAGTAAGCACATAGAATGAAGTAAAAGGTAAATTGTATTGTTTTCATTTTGGGTTGGTTGTGATTTTATTATTTTGAGTTCGATGTTATTAAGTATGGATTTTATTCGAGTTTATTATTGATGAACGCGCCTTATTTGATAGGTGGCGGTTTTTGTGTTTATTGGGCATCAACTATCGTCGAAGATCGTCTTACTACTGCTATTACTCCAGGTGAGTCTATAGCCTCGCTTTTGTAATTGTTTTGAATGATTTTAAAACCCGCGAGGGGGATACATGCTATTTGAAAGTAAAATGAACACAACCCATGATTGATTGTTTGGACCCGAATGTTGCCTTTGTTGCCCTTGTTGTTTCGAATTGTATAAGTACCTAATTTGCAAAAGTCCCTAAATTCATGAGCCGTTAACTATCTTCTGACTTGATGTTGTGAGTTGAGAATAGCCGCTTATTCTAATAATAGTACTATTGGGCTGACGACCCTATCTGAGACCAGGGCTTTACGCTGAGTAACTCGCTGGGAAGGATAATATTACGAGAATAAGAATTGGTATTCTTGCAAATGATACCCTAGTAGGGGCACTGGAATTTCATATAGTCATGCCGGCTTTAGGTGTGGGTGACTAAGTTAAGGGGTCGGTGTCATGAGCTTAATACAATTCTATAGCTATTGCTATATGCCAGATTACCAGAATAATAGATTGTATACGTAGCAATTCTATAAATGATCTTGATTGATTTTTCTCTTGTGTTCAAATGTTGATTTGGAAAACCTATAGACTTGCTCAACCGTTGTGTTGATGATTCTAAGCATGTATTTCAGGTATTGAAGATGATGAATTGCGGAGCTTGCTGGAGAAGGATTGCGGGATTGCTTTTGTGGTGATTGGTCTAAAACGGATTTCTTTCCCTTTTGGTCATAAAAATAATATTGTACGGTCGAGTACTTTGGTAAAGTGTTTGTGGATTTGATGAAGTCTTTGGGGGACCTAAATATTACTCTGATATTTCTAAATTTTTTTTACTTGGGATTGAAAGTTTTAGACAGTGGTTAAATTATATTCTTTTATACTTCAAATTTATCATTTTGAGTTTGTTCAAAATGTCTTGTGTAACAATGTTTGTATTTAGCACCCAAATGTGTATTTCCGCTGCGCAATGTAATTTGGGGGTGTTAAACCTATGCATGGGAACATGCAAAATGCAAACCTTAGTTTTGCACTGCCTATTTAAGGGGTGCACATTGAGAGATAAAAGGTTAACCATTACAAGAGTAGAAACTCTAGAAAAGCCTTATCTCTCAATACCAACTAAACCATATAGCCAAAGAGCATATGAACGTTTAGATTTGAGATTAGACTATTAACTTTGGTTAGAAGTTTAAGTTGAGGAGATCACCACACATTGTCATTCAACCACTTTGTTATTCCGTAAACAAAGCGGGCTATAGATTCTTTATTGAGTTTTAATAAAAGTCTATATGTTAAAAGTTATTGGTATTGTTGTTTTAATTGTTCTTAGTTCTTATCAATTGTTAAAACAACTCACTTGAGTCTTGGTAACGAGTTATTACTTAAAGTTGATAAGTAATAACGAGTTACAAGGGACCAGCAAGTGGTATTAGAGCAGTTTGATTAGCAAAACTCTTATTTTTCATTAAACTGCTCATTTTAAAGTTTTATCAAGATCCAATATGGCTCAAGTAATACCACAAACCCTAGAGTATAGGGGTGGCCAAATCAATGATGCTCCTGTCCTAGAGGTAGCTAATTTCACCAATTGGAAGAAAAGGTTCCTTGTACACATGGTTGGGATTGAACCTCAATTCCATGGAATCATTGAAAATGGTCAATTTGTTCCCATGTTTGGGGAGAATAAAAAACCTGAAGTACAATGGACTACTGATGAGAGAAAAACTGATAACCTAGATCAGCCTCTTAAAAGTCTCATCATGTCCGTACTCCCAGATAACCAAATAAACAACTAAATCTACATGGGAGGACCTTATTTTATATCATGAGAGACCCTCTGATGTGAAGGAAACAAGAATAATGGATTTAAAGCTTCAATACAACACCTTCAAGCACAAAGAAGAGGAAACCCTCACTCAAACTTTCACCAGATATAAAGCTCTGATGAATGAACTTGTGAATGATGGTGTTGAGCTTTCAAAACTTTAAATCAACACAGCTCTGTTAATGCATTGCCAAAGAAGTGGCTCAGTTTCTGCCAAAGCTTGAGAAATGCCAATCACATTAAAGATTGTGATCTAGTATCTCTTTTTGGGAAACTAAAATATGAAGAAAACTTAGTTGATAAGATTGTTGAAGGCTCAAGCAAGAGTAAAGAATTAACCATTGCTACACCCTTGTCAACAGCCTTCTTCAGTGAAGCTGTCATCTAAGACTACCAAGATAGTCCTGATGATGAAGAGGAAACAAGAACTAGTGAGGAATATCTGAATAACCTCAAAGAGGAATTTCATGAAAGAGCACTTCTGGCCAAATCAAGAAGGTTCTTTAAGAAAGGAAGCAAGTTCTCCAGCACCACAAAAGCTACAACTGACACAGTTTGCTATAAATGTGGAGAAGCTGGTCATTTTGCTCAGGATTGTTTTTCCAAAACATCCATTCCTTCTTATTCCTCACCAAGTCAATAAGACCATCTGGTCAATCATCATTTCAACAAAAACAAATTGCTTCAACTTCTTTTCAGCAAATCAATGCTGAACTTTGACCAACAAAAGACTTTGAGGCCAAATATAGAGAAATCAAGGCTAGATTGGCTCTTATGGGCACTGAAGGTCCTTCCCCTAAGGCTTCCAAGCAAGACAAGAACAAAGGGCTTATTGCTGAAGCTTATGAATGGGATGAAGAAGAAGTCTCTTCAGATGATGATGAAATGGTAAATGTGAAAGTGCTAATGGCACTTGCTGATGATGAAGGTTCTAACTCAAATGTTGCTGCCAAAGAAAGTGCTCGAAATGGTGAACTAGTCAACATCACTATAAAAAAACGTACAAACTCTTCTTGAATTAAAAGATAAGGAAGACATTAAATTTGTATTTGATTACCTGTGCATTGATCTAAAATTTGTTTAAGAACAAAGAAACAATCTGCTTGAAAAATATCATAAAATTGTTCTTAAACTTGATGATTTTGAAAGTAAGCTTATAGAGCTAAAAGAAGCTAAACTTAATATACTTACTTTTCAACAACTGAACAAAGAAATTCTGGATGAAAACAACTCCTTAAGGGTTGAACTAAAATAAGCAAAAGATATTGTTAAATCTTGGCTTAGAAACTCTGATAGGGTAAATCAATGTATCAATGAACAAATTCCTGCTCAAAAGATGAAAACGCTTAGTGCTGAAGAATCCTCCAGCATCAACTCAAATGATATTGTCTTTGTCAAAACCTCAAATGAGGATGGTAGCTTGATCCCTGATGTTGTAAGGTCAGGTGAAGAGAATTTACCAAATCATGACACTGCACGTATCCTTCTCCCTGAGTTTCAGGCAGATGCTGAAACATCAACACCTGTTGAGTCTTTAGTTACTGAAGATGACTCAGATGTTGATTTAGAGAATGAAGTAAGTACCCCACATCCTCCTTTGGATAAGTTGGCTGGTGCTGAACCCTCTACTAGAGCAAAATCAATCCATTCAATCATCAAGTCTCGTACAACACACAAAAGTAGTTCTCCCAAGCATGTCAAAATTGACACATCAAAAAACTCTTCAGCTCCTGCTGACAGTTCACATAAGGGAACTACCTCTTCAGTTTCAACAAATAAACTAAAGAACGCTAGATCTAAGGAAGATGAGAGAATGTCTCTTGTCATGCAAGAGATCAATGATCTTCAATTACAACTCAGGAAACACCAAACACCTAATAAATTCAAGGATGAACCTTCAAACTCTCCACATTATAAGTACAACACACAATTTAAAAGGGCTTGTGACTTATGTGGTTTAAACAACCATCTCACTGAAACTTGCATAAAAGTGATTTATTGTACTAAATTTGAGAGGACTGACCATCACACTTGTGAACATACTCAATATATGCTTGCTAAAACTAGTGCTAGTGCTCACACCACTAAAGCATATCATTCTTGGCAAAAAATGCCTTTCCCACCATGCATTCATTGTGGTATGGTCAATCATCACTCAGATGACTGTCACTACTACCCTGTTTGTAACATTTATGGAAGTTATGACCATGACACTCATGGACATAATCGTGTAATCTCTCTCAGAAGAGGCATCAAATCTAGGAACCCAAACTTTATTGCCAAATGTTGTGAAACTTATGGAAGTAATGTCCACAGTACATCTGATCACAATCATATAGAGTGGTTTAGAAGAGGTGAAGCCCTTCTGGCTAAGAAAGCAAATGCTGTTCAAACCTCTCCTTCTTCTTCTAAGCAATATTTTTAATCCTCATCAAAAGGATCCTTCAGATCTAGAACACCTTCTAGATCTAAAACACCCACTCATCAAAGGTGGGTTTCAAAACAAAACTGACCACTTCCTTGACTTGTGTAGTGTGATCTCAGGAAGCCTATTTGGTACCTAGATAGTGGCTGCTCAAGGCATATGACTGGCACCAAAAGTCATATGCACAATTATAAGGAGGAACAAGATCCTAAAGTTGTTTTTGGTGATAACTCATCAGCTACTAGTGAAGGCTTTGGTTCAGTAAAATGCAATGGTACAGTTTTCACAACGGTAGCATATGTCAACGAATTGAAGCACAACCTCATCAACATCAGTCAACTTTGGGATGCAAAGTATCTAAACCTGTTTGATGACAAAAAAGGTACAATCTTCAACTCCAATCATGAAATTGTGATGATTGCTCCCCAGAGTCAAAGATGTTTATGTCATGAACATGAACTCTACTCAGGAGACATGTTTCTTTGCTAGAGCTTCCAACATTACTGACTGGCTTTGGCATAAGAGGCTCTCACATCTAAATTTCAAAACAATAACTCTACTGGCAAAACAAAATCTTATTATTGGTCTTCCTTCACTTGTCTATTCCATGGACAAACCATGCTCAACATGTAAAAAAGGAAAGCACCATAGGGCCAGTTTCAAAACAAAGCAAACTTTCTCAATCAAATAAAGTCTTCATCTGCTTCACATGGACTTGTTTTGTCCAGTATCACCTAGGTCTATTTGTCATGAAAAATATACACTTGTCATTGTTGATGAGTATTCTAGATACACCTGGGTATATTTTCTAACCAAGAAAAGCCATGCACCAGGTGCCATTATGTCTTTCATCAAAAGAGTTGAAAATCAAAATTACACTCATGTCAAACAACGTAGAATTGACAATGACACTGAATTCAGAAATCATACTCTGATCAAGTTCTGTGATGATAAAGGAATATCACAAAATTTCTTATCACCTTAAACACCTGAACAAAATTGTGTGGCTGAAAGAAGGAATAGAACTTTGATTGAAGCAGCAAGAACAATGCTTGTTGGATCAGCTCTCTCTAAGGATTTTTGGACTGATGTTGTAGCCACTGCTTGCTACACTCAAAATAGATCCATCATTGTGAAGAGACATATGAAGACTCCCTATGAAGTCTTCAGGGGGAGAGTTCCAAACATCTCATTCTTACATGTGTTTGGGTGTCCAGTATTCATCTACAATCACAAGGATCACCTTGGTACGTTTGATGAAAAATCTGATGATGGTTACTTCCTTGGATACTCCCTAGTATCTAAATCATACAGAGTCTTCAACACAAGAAGACAATGTATTGAAGAAACTTACCACGTCACTTTTAATGAAAGTTCTGAAGCTCTCAAATGTGCAAATCCATCAGATGATGAACTTCATATTCATGAATCTCACAATTACCCATCTGATGAATTTCAACATTATTAACCTTCTCAAAGATATCAAACAAGCAATTTAGTTCCTTATATTGATCCATTTGAAGATATTACAAGTCCTACAAAAGGAAATCCTTCAGTATTAGATACTAATGGTTGTCAATCAAATGATCAAAATGATCAGCAAGATAACACAAATGCCCAAAATGCTCAGTCTCAAAATGATCAGCATGCTCACACACATGATCAATCAAATGAAGCTGCTGATGAATAATCTGAGCCTCCAGCTCAAAGTAAACACTAGAGATAATCAAATTTCATGTTATAGACTTCCAAGCTCCAACTCTCATCATGATACTAGTGCTTATTCTCCAGCTCCACAAAAATCTTGGACTAAGAATAGTCACATACAGCTGGTGAACATAATAGGAAATCCTGGAGAAGGTAGAGTCACAAGATCTATGGCAAAAAAACTGAATGCTGCTTCACCTAGAGAATATCTCTATGCAAACTTTCTTTCATAAATTGAACCTACAAAGATTTCTGAAGCACTCACCCACCCTGGATGGGTGGATGCCATGCAAGAGGAACTAAATCAATTTGAATGAAATAAAGTATGGAAATTGGTTCCTCTTCCATATAGTAAATCAACCACTGGCACCAAATGGGTTTATAAACTCAAAAGAGATGAAACCAATGTAGTGACAGAAAATAAGGCTAGGCTGGTGGCCCAAGGATTCAATCAAGGTCCTGGTGTTGATTTTGATCAGACCTTTACTCTAGTTGTAAAACCCCAAATTTTGGGCTTTTAACACGTCACTGGTTTCATTACTAATATCGTTCATCCTATAATATTTTTATCAACGACCGTTACAAACGAAATCATAATATAGTAAATATTATTTAGTTACTTATATTACTTAAAACTTGGCATTTTAACCATAGTGCTATTTTATTTATTATTTTTTTGAAAAATTTTATGCACTCAAATAATTATTAATTATATTATAATTAATGACGATCCCAAATTTTACACACTGAAACTATACACATTAATTTTTGAACATAAACTTTTAGTATAACTAACTCGACTCAATAAAATATTTTAGAACACATAGACCTTTTAAGAAAATAAAATCACATCTAATGATATACCCTCTTATCCTACACATGATAAAAAGTAGCTACAAAAATATCTCATACTTAGTATATACTTATAATAGGGATACAATTAAAACTACACTTTCCCTTTTTGAACATACTATCCCACGTTTTATTCTAAAAGTATACAAACCCTTACATTTTCTTTTCCTAAATATCTACAACATCTATCCCTTTATACCTTCATATTTTGTAACCAACATTTACCCACATGTCTATATACTTGGTGCAACCCTTCTTTAGCCAAAGAGTTGTACACGTCTCAAACCAAAATCTCAAACCAAATCAAAGAAATCTTAACTAAATCCTCCTAGTACAAATAAAATCCTAGCAAATCTAGGAAAATCCTAACAAATCCTAACCTAACTCTTATATGTGGTATAAGCCACAGACACAACACATTGCCATTTTTCCTCTCTTCCCTCACTCGTGTATAACACACACACCACACACAGCAATCTCATACTCTATCTCCCTCTTTATATAATAATCTACAACACAACCACTGCAACATCCAATCTCATTTCTATATCTCTCTTACTCTCAGCATACAGTAATTAAGCACACCCATTGTCTCCTTTACAAATGAAAACAAGCTATCATACACACTGCTTCCCTTGTTTTCCTTGGTCGACGAGTGAAAACCACGACACCCCACATATGCCCTTATCCCCATGATAGGTCTTGTTCGTTGACAAGCAAGCCAAACCCACGGCAACATTCGAATCTCCAAATTAATCTCCAAAATCATTCATTCACCATCATCTTAAACGTACCATTAGTAACTTCAAGATCTTAGTATCTTAGTCGACAAGCAAGGAAGAAGAAGTATGGTTCTTGGTCTGTGTTAGGATCGGTCCAAGAAGGATGTTGCCCACGACCCATTGGGTTCATACCTACGTTGTACCCTATAAACTCCTTGTAAGAATCGAACTCCTTTTATTTTATGCTTAATGATAGTACTAGTATGTGCTTACTTACTCCATATACTTTCAATCTTTAAAAAACAACACACATGGTAGCGTTCAAAATAGAACAGAAACATTAAACAAGAAAAGTACATATTTTCTTCTATTACTAGAATGAAGGAACAAAGAATGAAACAGTAAGATCAAGAAACGAATTGCATTACATACGGGCTGAGTGTATGTATAGTTACCATCAATAGAGGTTTCATAAACAGAAAGTACATTTTTTCCAAAACCAACAACAAAGTTTAATATATAAGCAAAACCTCAACCTTAGAGACCTTAAACGAACCCCCTAGGATCGAGTGCCCACAAGTTTTATAGGGTCGAATGATAGACGAGCTAGCTAAGAATTCATAGTAACTCGAATCACTTAAAATGGTTAAGAAACGAACTAGGAATCACTTACCGAAACATGCCGAACATAGCTTATTTTAGTCGAAATATATATAAGTTAAATAAGTGTTTTATCGCGACCTTTTACGACCCACTTTTGACCCTCTAAACGACCTCGCCCCAAGTCAGGTAAAGAATGAAAGTTGTAGACGGCCATGTCGTCTACACGAGCCTATTTTTGTTTAACCCAAAAGTCTTTATCGAAAACCGTAGGCTAGATCGAAAATGACTCGATAAACACTTTTCCTTAACATAGGTTCACGACACCTATTTCGAACACGATTTTACCCTATCAAACAATCTCGATTTATAAAACTAAACATATGGGTCTCTAGACGACCCGACGAGCTTTCCAACGATGCTTTTAGTTTGTACCATGAATCACTATTGAGCTCGCTACTTACTTTCAAAAAACAACCACACCACAAGAATAGCATAGATCTTGCCACCGTTAGTTGTATATTGCCACTATTAGTTAATCCTAGCCACTGTTGGATAATTGTAATAGAAATGATTAAGTACGTAGCATGAAATTTTCCTTTTCTATAAAATGTCTCTTGTTCCCCAACATTCGACATTCTTGTCTCATGTTTCCTCAACACCAACATGTCTAGTTTCCTTAAAAGAAACATGTTTCAACTTGTAAAAACACTTTCATAATAAATATTTAATTTATTTAATTAATTAATTTTAAAATAAAAATATATCCCGATTGAACGACTACATTATTATTAAAACACAAAAACTTTCACAATTATTATAACCAACGATTTATTTAATAAACTCAAACACATACCAGGGGATTACATGCACCGTACATTATTACGATAACAGAAACTTGAAATACTTTTATGAAACATTATATTTATAGAGTCTTAATTAAATAAAAATCATTTTATTTAATTCATTTATATCGTTACCATTCAAACAAGGTGAATACACCTATTAAGTTAAAGGTGTACATATTTTAATAACTTACTATAAGTTTAACACTTAAAACGATAGCAACTTATTAAATCTGTGATCATGCATTTTCATCAACTACATTCATATGTGCATTTTATTTGTGCATTTACTGAGACACACATAAATTACTTAGGTAATTCTACTGCTTCGTGATCATACTGTGCCAGTGTATTTAGTGACATCATCACTACATCATTACTGGTGAGGTGAGTTCATGGCCCCATCTTTACTGTTTTATAACCGGGGGAGAAAACATACCAAAACTATTTATATGCAAGCATGCACAGATAACAAAAAATTTATTGCCTACTATTTGCTCCATTCCCGTGGACTGTAATAGTTAATAGTGTAGCGCGAAATCTATGGATAGATCTATTCGGGTATTGACAACACCCGGCCTGACGTGATCAGCTGTCACGTAAACGCTTAGGCCAAGAAACAGGTTTATGTCATTGTCGGACTAAGGGAAACAATATCAGGATAGACCCAATGGGCGTACTGAGAATCATGTCTAGCTTCTATTACAGGGCAGTAGGAATTACTATAGTATTGGGCTGTGATGTCCTACGATGACCGTGGTGTTTGGCATATCAATACTTATACTTTTTCAACTAAACTCCATGAATTCACCAACTTTATGTTGACCGATTTTTAACATGTTTTCTTAGAAAAATAAGTAGGTTCATGTGCATTGGATTTCCAGCATCATAGGAAGCATCATGTTTACCATCGGGCTGGGATATTTCTACAAATAATAATGAATGTTGATTTCAAGACAGTTTATTTAAATTGTAAAGTTAAATTCATGTAATATGTTTTAAATGATACTTTATGATCATGCTCTGTATACTATTTGCTATCGATCCACCAAAGTAACACCCCAATTACTATTCCGCTGCATTTAACCAACTTGGGGGTGTTACACTAGTTGCACGTATGGAAGCCATACGAATCTTCCTTACTTATGCCACTTACATGAACTTCAACATCTACCAAATGGATGTCAAAAGTGCATTCTTAAATGGTGGCCTAAAAGAAGAAGTTTATGTCAAACAGCCTCCTGGGTAGTAAATACCCAAACCATGTCTACAAGCTTTACAAAGCTTTGTATGGACTAAAGAAAGCTCCAAGGGCTTGGTATGAAACTCTCTCAACATTCCTCATTGAACATAAATTTTTTAGAGGAAAAATAGATAGCACCTTGTTTATCTATAAATCTAAAACTGACACCATTCTGGTACAAATTTATGTGGATGACATCATCTTTGGTTCAACAAGCTTGGAACTATGAAAACAATTTGCCAATCTTATGACCACCAAGTTTGAGATGAGTATGATGGGAGAACTCATATACTTCCTTGGTCTCTAGATTAAACAATCTGACCAAGGCATCTCCATCAATCAAGAAAAATATGTCAAGGATCCGCTGAAGAAGTATGATATCAATTGTGCTTCAGTAAAAACACCAATGTTACCCCCTAACATCTTAGGACCTGATCTTAATGGACAATCAGTTAATGAGACTCAGTATAGTGGTATGATTGGGTCACTCATGTATTTAACAGCAAGCAAACCTAACATTCAATTATCTACGTGCCTTTGTGCAAGATACTAAGCAGACCCAAAGGAATCACACCTTACTGTTCTAAAGAGAATCTTCAGATACCTAAAAGGTAGACCAAGTCTAGGTCTATGATACCCCAAATCCTCAGGGTTTGATCTTAAAGGGTATTCAGATTCTGACTATGTTGGATGCAATATGGACAGAAAAAGCACTTCTAGTGCTTGCCAATTTCTGGGTGGAAAACTTATGTGTTGGAGTGCTAAAAAGCAACAAACAATTTCCATGTCTTCAACTTAAGCTGAATATGTTGTAGCTGCTGTATGTTGTGCCAATGTTCTTTGGATGAAAAGCCAACTGGCTGATTATGAACTAGAATATGAAAACGTACCAATCTTTTGTGATAACACTAGTGCTATTGCAATATTCAATAATCCAGTCCTTCACTCAAGAACAAAACACATTGATATCAGATATCACTTTATCAGAGATCACATTGTGAAAGGGGACATTGAATTACAATTCATCCCCACTCATTACCAATTAGCTGATATCTTCACCAAACCACTGGATGAACCAACTTTCAAAATATTGATAATGGAGCTTGGTATGCTGAACATTGATGATACAAAACCTGAACCTTTAGCATTCATTGAAGAAGATTAAAGGTTTAACATTTTTCTAAACTATTTTGATTAATGCTAAGTAGTAGTGTCTGAGTAAAGGAGTGTGCAATGTCATGTGTCTATCTCATAATATGTGAATGTGTATATGATGTTTTGTCGCCTAATCTGATTCACTGAAGCTGAACAAATAATCACCCGTCATCAAAGTTTCTCTTCAGAAAAATCTAAACAAAGTTTTTAATACAAATGAGTAGCTAGGCCTGATTAGAGGTGTGACGATCCGTCAATTTATGGTTGATATTTTATTCTCAAATACTATTTAAAAATATTATTTTAATGTTATATTATGAACTCACTTATTTTTGGTAAGTAATTTGATTTACGTCTTGAAGTAGCATCGACTACGTCTAAACCGGAGGATTCTAGGTTACGTGCTTACGTTTACATACACCGTTTTGGTGACAGTCCGACATTTCAGAAAATAAATTTATCCGTGAATATTATTTTGAGATTTTAAATTTGTGTTGGTTCATAAACTCACAAATTTACGAGAAGAGATTAGGACTTACAATTATAATTTAATGTCCTTTACGACTAAACCGGAAACCTTAAGATTACGTATTTACGTTTTTGAACTCCGTTTTTGATGAGACAATTTTTATTAGATTCGTTTTGTGCCGTTGATTCATAATTTATAAAAACGTTTTTCATAAAACTACCCGAGGGAACGCAAATCGAGAAAACTAGAATCAAGGAATACCCGTAAATTAGCGGGATGGGACAAACAAGTTTATCCCACCCACTATCTAAAGGGACGACCAACTAGGACACCACATCAAAGATGTGGCACCCTTGTAAGCTATAAGCTTACACTTGTAAGCATAACTTCACATTGAAGCTACTTGTCCCACTAAACTAGCAAAACCCCTCACACTTCCCATTAGCTTCCATTATTAAACATGCAAACACTCTCATCTCTCTCTTTAACCTCCATTTTTGTCTTCCATATATCACCATCAAACACCCCTTTGATCAATTTTCAACCACAATATTTAGTGTTATACACACATATGATGATGTCCTTTTGAAGTTATGAAGATTGGTGCAAGTTTTAACATCTAAGAAGGAGTTTTCAAAGGAGTCAAGGGCTGATTATCATCAAGGTGTTCATGTAGATGGGTGGTCTTGAAGATGGTCTTGGTTTATCACAAGTTTCTCCATCAAAATCCATGCCTTAATCATAACCTACATCATCTTGGTGGTATAAAGATTGTTCTTCCCATCCTCTTTTTATTTTGATTATGTAACCATGTATTTTCTTTCCTATTGTATATGTATATGATGAATATATGATGATAAAAGTATTGTTTGGGGATTTGGTGTTGATAACATGGGTAAAAAGATGAAAAACTATATGTAAAAATGGTTAATCTTGCTTAATTTAGTAGGCTGTATAAAACAGTAAAGAATCATATGATAAACTGATAAAATGGCTTGAATAAATTAATATACAGTAAGCTATGAATCTTGTACACATGTGAGAGTTGGTCATGCAATGGAATCATTAGGATGAGTGAGATATGATCAAAACAAGTTTAGAGTGCAAATCTGAGTATACTGTTTTGGACGATTTTTATAAAATACTTAGAAGATGATTCAACAGTAGCCATAGAAGAGTTAAATGGAGCACATATCATGTAGTTTATGCCAGAAATATTTGGGCTTCTATCTCCATATAGAAATCTAGATATGGCTGTTTTGGTGAAAATAAAATTTAAAATCAGATTTGTATAATAAAAACTTATATAATATAAGCACTCACTTATATATTTATAAAATATATACACATGAAAACCCACTAACTTATAAATTTCATTTATATAGATATGTATAAGGTTAAATAAATGGACTCTTTATAAAAAGGGTAGTTGAATAAGATTTATAAGTTATAAAAACTATAAACATGATTTTTACGACTTTTTCGGCTATTACCGTAAAATTAACGTTTTTGTTAAATAAAACTTAGACAGTTGGACCCGTCCAATGTAAACTTTTATAAACTCATATACTGATATATAAACGTATATAACAAGTAAAAACCGATAAACCCGAACTATATAACATACGGACATTAACGGGCTAAGTTAATGTTATTGGACTAATAATACAACAAAATGGGCTAAAACACTTATAAACTTATTTATTGGGCTTAACCCATTTGGGCCCAACATGTAAAGTATAAATACTGATAATAAAAGTATGAAATGGATTAATACAAGTTAATGAACTTATAATAGGCTTATTGGACCTAAAACACGTAAATAGGTAAAACTAGTAAACTAGTAAGAAGTTACCAATACATAAACACTAAAATGAGTAAAAGAGAATATGTAAACCCACTTGATCATCATATATATAAAATCATCATATGTATACATAATTGTTATTTTAATAAAGTCATTGGACAAAAGTCTAAGACGAGTATTATTTGTCTAGGTTTCCGTGATTGAAGCACGTACCGTACATCCGAATTGCCGATAACCCGCTTTCCCACATTAACGTGAGTTCATAGCCTCGCACTCTTTTAAATGTTTTTATGAAATGTTTTATAAACCCGCGAGGGAGATAACATGTTAGTTTTTATGAAATAGGACACCATTTGTCCCGATTGTTTGTTTATTGATTTGGACCCGAATGATTGTATGACCCGATGAACGAATATATGACCCGATAAATGAAAGGAAATGGATTATTAAGGTTAGGTTATGTCACTAAAAGTCCCATTAGCATGAATTGTGAACTACCGGGATTTGGTAGACGCTTATGCATAAAATAGTACTATTTGGGGACGATCACCCCAGTTCGCGCCTTGACGGTTGATCCCTGTCGTGCCACATTGATTGGTAAGCGAATTTATGTATGAGAGGATTTACACAAGTGTGATTATTGTGACGAAACGCTAATTTAGATGGGCAAATTGAGTTTCGGGATAGCTACCCGTTGTTTGGTATACTAAGGTAACAATGTCATGCGGCTTATAATAATCCAATAGCGAAAATACTGCTTTATGCATTGAATTACGTTATATTGCCTAACTAGCAATACAGGGTCTTATTATTGATTTTATGTTCGTGTTTTGGTTTTACATAACCATATTCATATAACGGATTTTATTTAATCCATACAACGTTATAAAACGTATTGTATGATGTTTTTACGACAATGCTTCGTATAATGATTTTGAAGGCGAAAGCCTATATTATGATTTTCGATAAGGATTTGTATAAAATGACTTTGGCTATTTTATGGCCTATTACAATGATTTGTACAAAATAATTTTCGGTAATAATTTTATACCGATGTTATTCTATTATTTATACGAGGTATTTATACGACGTAGATTGTCACAAGGAACCTGTAACACCCCCAAATTTATACAACTCAATACAGCGGAAGACTAGTTGGTGTTACGGGATAGCACATTACTCACATCATAGACAACGCATAAAAATCGCGTCGTTTAATAATAAAGCATTTCCATTCATAAATATCAAAGTTACATCGGTCCCAAGTCATTATATTTAATACAGGTTTTACAAAGCATTTGAATGGAAATAAGTATTTAGGTGCGGGCCATGAATTCTTGTTGTCTTCCCGAGAATTACCTTCAAGTACCTGAGATAAAACATGTTAAAAGAAAAGGTCAGCGATAACGCCGAGTGAATTCATAGAGTTTAATAAATTCCATCAATATAATATAAGTATAAAATTATTACTGAAAATCATTTTGTACAAATCATTTTAATAGGCCATAAAATAGCCAAAGTCATTTTATACAAATCTTTATCAAAATCATAATATAGGTATTTGCCTTAAAATCATTATACGAGCCAATGTCGTAAAAACATCATACAATACGTCTTACGACGTTGTATAAAGTTAAATAAAAACCGTTATATGAATATGGTTATGAAAACCAAAACACGAACATAATTTCAATAGTATGACCCAGTATTGCTAGTCAGGCAATACATCGTAATTCGGAGCGCCTAGTAGTATTTCGTTAGTTTTTAGATTATTATAAGCCGCATGACATTTTTACCTTACTAAACCAAAACGGGTAGCTAACCCGATAACAATTTTGACCATCTAAAGTAGCGTGTCGTCACAAAGGTCACGCTATGGAAATCTTCTCATACATAAATTCGCTTACCAATCAATGTGGCACGACGGGGATCAACCGTCAAGGCGCGAACTGGGGTGATCGTCCCCAAATAGTACTATTAAATGCATAAGCGTCTACCAAATCCCGGTAGTTCACAATTCATGCTAATCGGACTTTTAGTGACATAACCTAACTTTAATAATCCATTTGATTTCATCTATCGGGTCCTTTAATCATTTATCGGGTCATACAATCGGGTCATTCAATCATTCGGGTCCAAATCAATAAACAAGCAATCGGGACAAATGGTGTCCTAAATTTATAAAACTAACATGTTATCTCCCTCGCGGGTTTATAAAACATTTATAAAATCATTTAAAAAGAGTGCGAGGCTATGAACTCACGTTGATGTGGGAAGGCGGGTTATCGGCAATTCGGACGTACGGTACGTGCTTCAATCACGGAAACCTAGACAAATAATACTCGTCTTAGACTCATGTCCAATGACTTTATAAAAATAACAATTATGTATATATATGATGATTATTTATATATGGTTTGATGATTATTCTATTATTTGATTACATGATTGTTTGATGATTATTCTATTATTTATACGAGGTATTTATACGACGTAGATTGTCACAAGGAACCTGTAACACCCCCAAATTTATACAACTCAATACAGCGGAAGACTAGTTGGTGTTACGGGATAGCACATTACTCACATCATAGACAACGCATAAAAATCGCGTCGTTTAATAATAAAGCATTTCCATTCATAAATATCAAAGTTACATCGGTCCCAAGTCATTATATTTAATACAGGTTTTACAAAGCATTTGAATGGAAATAAGTATTTAGGTGCGGGCCATGAATTCTTGTTGTCTTCCCGAGAATTACCTTCAAGTACCTGAGATAAAACATGTTAAAAGAAAAGGTCAGCGATAACGCCGAGTGAATTCATAGAGTTTAATAAATTCCATCAATATAATATCAGTATAAAATTATTACTGAAAATCATTTTGTACAAATCATTTTAATAGGCCATAAAATAGCCAAAGTCATTTTATACAAATCTTTATCAAAATCATAATATAGGTATTTGCCTTAAAATCATTATACGAGCCAATGTCGTAAAAACATCATACAATACGTCTTACGACGTTGTATAAAGTTAAATAAAAACCGTTATATGAATATGGTTATGAAAACCAAAACACGAACATAATATCAATAGTATGACCCAATATTGCTAGTCAGGCAATACATCGTAATTCGGAGAGCCTAGTAGTATTTCGTTAGTTTTTGGATTATTATAAGCCGCATGACATTGTTACCTTACTAAACCAAAACGGGTAGCTAACCCGATACCAATTTTGCCCATCTAAAGTAGCGTGTCGTCACAAAGGTCACGCTATGGAAATCTTCTCATACATAAATTCGCTTACCAATCAATGTGGCACGACGGGGATCAACCGTCAAGGCGCGAACTGGGGTGATCGTCCCCAAATAGTACTATTAAATGCATAAGCGTCTACCAAATCCCGGTAGTTCACAATTCATGCTAATGGGACTTTTAGTGACATAACCTAACTTTAATAATCCATTTGATTTCATCTATCGGGTCCTTTAATCATTTATCTTGTTATACAATCGGGTCATTCAATCATTCGGGTCCAAATCAATAAACAAGCAATCGGGACAAATGGTGTCCTAATTTTATAAAACTAACATGTTATCTCCCTCGCGGGTTTATAAAACATTTATAAAATCATTTAAAAAGAGTGCAAAGCTATGAACTCACGTTGATGTGGGAAGGCGGGTTATCGGCAATTCGGACGTACGGTACGTGCTTCAATCACGGAAACCTAGACAAATAATACTCGTCTTAGACTCATGTCCAATGACCATATATAAATAATCATCAATGTAGACCGATGTAACTTTGATATTTATGAATGGAAATGCTTTATTATTAAACGACGCGATTTTTATGCGTTGTCTATGATGTGAGTAATGTGCTATCCCGTAACACCAACTAGTCTTCCGCTGTATTGAGTTGTATAAATTTGGGGGTGTTACAGTTTGGTACCAGAGCTCTCGTTATAGAGAACGAAAGATTTTTAAAAAACGAAGGTTTTGATTAAAACTTTTCAAAATCTTTTAACTAAAAACATTTTTCTAAAAATGTCTAAAAAATCTTTTGACTATAACGGTGCCGAAGAGTTCCCGAGTTACCGACAAGGCCAAGACTGAGAAGTGTTATTTTATATATATATAACTTGGATTATATATATATGATGTAATTTTATTACATGATTGTTTGATGATTATTTTTATATTTATACGAGGTATTTATACGACGTAGATTGTCACAATATACCCTAAATCCCCTAGTAAATTAATCGAAGCTATTCTCGTAGGAATTCTAGCTATCCTAGATCTAAAACCAAGTTGTGGATATTTATGATCCCAACAAATGGTTGATATTCGTAGAAATATAGATATTAGTTGATTGCGATATTGAAGAAGAATTGGCGAGATTAAATCTGATATCGATGTCATGACGATCTTTCCTTATAGAGTGGATTTTGACAAAATGTTACCACCTAGAAAGATGTCATATGATTCGTTGTCATCCAATTCTTAAATTGAAATCGAAAGGGTGAATGTTGCACTTGAGGCTGTCAGTGGAACCATTACCCAAAAGCCTCATGCCACTAGTACCTTTCCGAGAAGTCTAGTTGAATGATCAAGTTATTTCATACTACTGACCCATTTGATAATTGTTGTTGTAAGAGCTATAGGATTGAAATTAAGTATTGATCATATTGAGCTTTCATTGCCTTTACAAGGCCTAAGAATAAAGATGAAAGTATTGGAAAATGAGGTAGGATATCAAATTGACTATAAAAGTGGTTGAAACTTGAATAAATTAAAATTTAACCTGTATGGAATATGAGATTGATAAGAGGAAGTCGTTAAGTTCTTTGATTGAATTATGAGGTTTTATGTAACACTCTCATTTTTCGTATCGGTACAGCGGAAGGGTCTTTCAGAGTGTTACGGGATAACACAATAACTCCAATCATAGACAACACATAAAAATGGTTGTACAAGGTTTAACAAACATTCATTCGATAAAAAGGTTTAAAAGTGTACAACAGGTCCCCAAATATTATACAGGCCATTAAGTTTACAAAACACAGATCGAATGAACATTTTTAATATTAAGTGTGGGCCATCAGAGTCGATCTCCATCCGGATTACCTTCAAGCACCTGAGATAGAAAACATGCAAAAATCATATCAGCGAATGCCGAGTGAATTCATAGAGTTTAATGAAAACCGTTATATAAAACAATCATTTACAATCATTAAAATCAGAACACAAGTATAATATCGGAAGTAAGTCCACATATTGCTAGTCAGGCAATATATAAATCAAGCATACATCTGAAAACCGTCCATGAGACCGTAGTCTCTATATTACCATGATAGGTAATATATTCGTCGTAATAGCGTCGTTATCGTTTATTTAGATTATACATGTCGTATAGATTATAGTATCTGAATTAGGATTATTATTAGCCGCATGACATTGTTACCTTACTGTGAAAACAGCGGGCCGCGAACCCGACAAACAATTTTCCCATCTAAGTTAGCGTGTCGTCACAAAAATCACGCTATGGAATCTTCTCATACATAAATTCGCTTACCAATCAATGTGGTACGACGGGGATCAACCGTCAAGGCGCGAACTGGGGTGATCGTCCCCAAATAGTACTATCAAATGCATAAGCGTCTACCAAATTCCGGTAGTTCACAATTCATGCTAATGGGACTTTAAGTGACATAACCTAACTACTAATAATCCTTTTAGTCTTGAATATAGGGTCATAGCATCATTCGGGTCCATCTCATTTAGCATACAATCGGGACTACTTGTGTTCTATTTTTATAAAAATCTAGCATGTTATCTCCCTCGCGGGTTTACAAATCATTTTATAAAACATTTAAAAGAGTGCGAGGCTATGAACTCACGTTGTTAATGAAAGGCGGATTATCGGCTACGGGCGTGCTTCGGTCACGGAAACCTATATAAATAATAATCGGTCTTAGACTCGGTCCAATGACTTTTATCAAAATAACAATATACATATATATGATTATTGTACATATGATGATGATCAAGTGGGTTTATAAATCCTCATTTACTCATTTTAGTGTTTACGTTTTAGTATCGCCTTACTAGTTCACTAGTTTTACCGATTTTACCTATTTTAAGTTCATTAAGTCTTTTATAAGTTCTTTTACTTGTTTTTACCCATTTTATACCTATATGATCAGTATATATACTTTTCATGTTGGGTCCTATTGGGTTAAGCCCAAATAATTCTTTTTACAAGTATTTATCTTATTAAGTCCAATTATTAGTCTAATAGGTTTAGTTAGCTCGTAAATGTCCGTAATTCTTATAGTTCGGGTTTTATCGGTCTTTACTTGTCTTAGTTACTTATACATCAGTATATAACTTTTATAAACTTTACATTAGACGGGTTTGGTCGTCTAAGTTTTATTTGATGAAAAACGTTAATTTCACGGCGATAGCCGAAAAAGTCGTAAAAATCAAGTTTATAGTTTTTATTACTTACAAATATTATTTTTACCACCATTTATATAATTTACCCATTTGATTAAACTTTTATACATTTATATAATTAAGTTTTATAAGTTAGTGGGTTTATACTTTACATTTTATAAATTATAAAGTGAGTGCTTATATAATAATAATAAACATTATTTCCAAAATCTGATTTTTAACTTCACATTCACCATTTTTATCATATCTAGAGTTCTACAATGACTTAGAAGCTCATTTTTAGATGACAACTTCTTCATAATATGTGCTAAATATAACTTAGTTATAGCTACTGCCCATTTTGAGTCTAAGTTGTCTTAACAGTCCCTACAAAACTGCTTATTCAGATTGTACCACCTAACTTGTTTTGATCATATCTCACTCATTATTTTGATTCCATTGCATGGCCAACTCTCACATGTGTATAACATCATCTACTTTACTGTAAATAGATCAAACCATGCATTTTTATCAGTTCTTCATTTAGTTATCTACTGTTTTTATACAGCCAACTAATTAGACATGATTTTAGCTTCATATCTTATGGTTATCATCATTTTTAAGCATGTTTATCAACACTTGATCCCCACACAACATTTTTATCATCATATATACATCATATACATATACAAAATGAAAGAAAATACATTTGTTCTTTACAAAATAATAAGAGAAAAATGTAGAGGATGATCTTCTTTACCAATCCAAGTGGATTTCTTGTTTTAGGAAGGCAAGAACTTGATGAACACAACAAGTATCTCCAAGACCATCAAATATCAAGATTATATGTTGGAAAATCAGCCCTAGGACACAAGCAAATCACCTCCAAAGTTGGTTATATGGCCACCAAATGATCAAGGTTTCAAGGAAACACCTTAATAGGACTAGTAAACATGTGGTTTGTAGTTAGAAAAGATCAATGATGGTGTTTGTGGCTTGATATGGGACGGCACAAATGGTGGAGTAGAGAGAGTTTTGAGAGTGAATTGCATGTGAGAAATGGTTAAGTGAAAACCATTTGTTGGTTTTGTTAAGTTTGGTGGAAGTTTAGCTTAAAGTGTAAGCATGAGCTTACACTTGTATAAACAAGTTAAGTCTTGTGCCACCTATGTGTGGTGATGTGTTCTTGCCGTCCCATGTAAGCTAGTGGGATGGGGCAAAGTGTTTTGTCCCATCTCACTAGTTTACGGGTATTTCTCGATTCTAGTTTTCTCGATTTGCGTGCCCTCGGTTCGTTTTACGAAAAACGTTTTTATAAATTATGAATCACCGTCACAAAACGAATCCAATAAAAATTGTCTCATCAAAAACGGAGTTCAAAAACGTAAATACGTAATCCTAAGGTTTCCGGTTTAGTCGTAAAAGACGCCAAATTATGCACGTAAGCCCAAATTTAAATCCGTAAATTGTGAGTTCGTCAACCAACATAAAAATAAGTTTCAAAATATTATACGAGAAAATATTTAACTACCTGAAAATGTTAGATTTGTCACAGCTTTTCCTCCTAAAAGGGATCAACGTCCTCGTGATCCATTTCATTTGGATGTCCGTTTCTTATTGAAATCGAAGAGGTGCGGATATTTCTTCCACATTTCATCCTCTCGTTCCCAAGTATACTCCGGTCCATGCTTTGAATTCCATCGGATCTTGACAATAGGTATCCGACTTTGTTTCAGTTGCTTTACCTCACGGTCCATAACTTCTACGGGCTCTTCGATAAAATGCAACTTCCCATCTATTCGAACCTTAGATACATGGAATGTGTTGTGAACACCATGATGTTCTGGGGGTAACTCTAGTTTGTAAGCCACCGGACCTACTCTAGATAAAATCTTAAAGGGTCCAATATAACGGGGATTCAATTTTCCTCGTTTTCCAAATCTTATAACGCCTTTCCATGGCGATACTTTCAACATTACTCGGTCACCCACTTCAAACTCCATTGGCTTCCGCCGCACATCCGCGTAACTTTTCTGTCTACTACGGGCAGTCAACAACCTCTTCTTAATCTGAACTATCATCTCCGTAGTCTCCCGGATCAATTCCGGTCCCGTGAGCTGGGTATCCCCAACTTCACTCCAACATACAGGAGATCTACACTTCCTACCATACAAAGCTTCAAATGGTGCAGCCTTAATACTAGAATGGTAACTATTGTTATACGAAAACTCTGCTAACGACAAATGTTTATCCCAATTCTTACCAAAGTCTAACACACAAGCTCTCAACATATCTTCAAGTGTTTGTATCGTCCTTTCACTCTGCCCATCAGTCTGGGGGTGATAAGCAGTGCTCATATCGAGATTCGTTCCCAAAGATCTTTGGAGAGATTTCCAAAAATTCGATGCGAATCTAGGATCTCGATCTGAAATGATCGATACAGGCACTCCATGCTTGCATACAACATTATCAAGGTATATTCGAGTCAGCTTCTCCAGTGAGAACTGCTCCTTAACCGGAATGAAGTGTGCTGATTTTGTCAGTCTTTCGACAATAACCCAAATCGAATTGTTTCCAGATGATGTTCTAGGAAGCTTGGTGATAAAGTCCATTGTAATTCGCTCCCACTTCCATTCAGGAATCTTTGGTTATTGAAGTAGTCCTGATGGCTTTTGATGTTCTGCTTTGACTCTAGCACAAGTCAAGCATTGGAGAACATACATAGCGATGTCAGCTTTCATATTCGGCCACCAATACAACTTCTTCAAATCATGGTACATCTTATCAGATCCCGGATGAATGGAATACTTAGATTTATGGGATTCTAACATAGTCAAATCTCTTAAGCCTCCAAACTTAGGTATCCACATACGACCTCTTAAACATTTCACTCCATCAGATCTAACCTCTAAAGGATCTCCTTCTCCTCGGAACCCTTCATTAACAAAATTCTCCTTCTTACAAGCTTCTATTTGCGCATTTCTAATTTGCTCAGGCAAATTATTGTGCACGGTCAAGACTAGAGAACGCACCCTGATAGGCTCTCTATCTTTCCTACTCAACGCATCAGCAACAACATTGGCTTTTCCTGGGTGATACTTTATATCACAATCATAATCACTTAACAACTCTATCCATCTTCGTTGCCTCATGTTCAACTCTTTCTGGTCGAGAATATACTGTAGGCTTTTGTGATCGGTGAATACCGTACACTTGGTGCCATACATATAATGTCTCCACAACCTAAGAGCAAAGACCACAGCTCCTAGTTCAAGATCATGAGTAGTATAATTCTCCTCATTCTTCCTTAATTGCCTAGAAGCATAAGCTATCACTTTCTCCCTCTGCATCAAAACAGCTCCATAACCTCTAAGAGATGCATCACAATACACTACAAAATATTTACTCCCTTCGGGTAATGATAAGATTGGCGCACTACATAATTTTTGCTTCAATATCTGAAATGCTCCATCTTCATCACTTCCCCAAACGAAAGGTTTATTCTTCTGAGTAAGCTTAGTCAAGGGTTTAGCTATCAAAGAAAATTCTTTAATGAATCGCCTATAATAGCCAGCCAATCCTAAGAACTGTCGCACTTCCGTTGGCGTTGTCGGTGCAGACCAATTCTTAATAGCTTCAACCTTTGCAGGATCAACATGAATTCCATCTTTGTTAATCACATGACCAAGAAATTGCACAGAATCTAACCAGAAATCACACTTCGAAAACTTAGCATACAACTTTTCATCCTTCAGCAACTTCAAAACAATCCTCAAATGTTCTCTATGCTCATCTTCATTCTTAGAATAGATTAGAATATCGTCAATAAACACAATCACAAATTTATCCAAGTAGGGCTTGCACACTCGATTCATTAAATCCATGAAAACCGCAGGTGCGTTAGTTAACCCAAATGGCATTACTTGAAATTCATAGTGTCCATAACGAGTTCTAAATGCAGTTATAGGAATATCTTCTTCACGGACGCGAAGTTGGTGATATCCTGACCGCAAATCTATCTTAGAATACACACTAGATCCTTGCAGTTGATCAAACAAATCATCAATCCTAGGTAAAGGATATCGATTCTTAATTGTCAACTTATTCAGTTCCCTATAATCAATGCACATACGAAAAGATCCATCCTTCTTCTTAACGAACAAGACTGGAGATCCCCAAGGCGACGAGCTCGGTCGAATAAAACCTTTATCAGACAACTCCTTAAGTTGCTCAGATAACTCCTTTAATTCAGAAGGGGCTAATCGGTAAGGCGCACGTGCCACCGATGCAGCACCAGGAATTAAATCGATTCGAAACTCTACTTGCCTTATCGGTGGAAGTCCTGGTAAATCGTTAGGAAATACCTCAGGAAATTCACAAATAATAGGTACATCTTCCAATCGTTTCTCCCTAGACTCATTCCCGGTCACTTGAGCTAAGAATAACTCACAACCGTTCCTGATGTACTTTTGGACTTTAATACATGAAACGATTTTCAAACGGGATTCACCTCGACTACCATCAATTACTAACGTCCTATTCCTAAGAGGAATCTTAACCTTCTTCTCTCCACATAAAATAGTAGCATTATTCAAAGACAACCAATCCATACCAATAATAATATCGAAACTACCTAATTCTATCAACATCAAATCAATCGGAAAGGAATGGTTCAAGAGATTTAGAGAGCATCCTTCTAATAGCTTATTAGTTTTCACTAATTTACCATCAGCCAATTCTACCTCGTAACTGGTACTTATCTCAACAGGTTCAATATCAATAAGGGCACTAAATTTAGTGGATACAAAGCTCCTATCGGCACCCGAATCGAATAAAGCAACAGCATAATGATTGTTGAGTAAAAACGTACCGGTAACGACATTCGGATCCTCTTTCTTCACCTCAATTGTTCCAAGTTGGTAGATACCACCCTGGGGGTTTCTTCCAGGTACAATCGCTTTCAACTTGGGGCATTCCGATTTCCTATGACCTTCTTCATTACAGTTGAAGCAAATCGTTCCCTTCTTACACCTTTCAACCTTGTGTCCAAGCTTTCCGCAATTTCGGCACTTCCAGCAGTCGCCAGGATGCCTCTTGTTGCCACACTTAGGACATCTATCATCGTTGCGCGGTGCATTGTTGGTAATAGCATTTGCATTCCCCTTTCTCTTGTTCTGACGGCGATTGAAATTCTTCCTATAATCACCTCTATCGACACGATCACCGTCTCCCTTTATTTTCTCACCTACACGGGCTTCATTCTCCTTATCCTGAATTATCTGTCCAATGAGTTGGTAAGCCATTCGAACAGCATCATCAATGGTCAGTGGTTTCGATGATGTCACGTACCCCCGGATATTCCTGGTCAACCCTTTCACATATTGCTCAATTCGGATCTCTTCGGGTTCAACCAATCGAGGACATAACAAGGCCAACTCATGGAATCGGTTCGTGTAACTATCAATGTCCACACCTTTCATTCTCAAATGAATCAACTCCTGTTCTAACCTAATGATCACACTACGAGGACAAAACTCCAAAGTCATCCACTTCTTAATTTCAGCCCAAGGAGTAGCATTAGCAGCATCAAGACCCATGAAAGCAATTCTCCCGTTCCACCAAGTCAACGCACGACCTTTAAGAGTAGCGATAGCAAAAGTCACCTCATCTTCCTCCTTACACTTACTAATCCTAAACACCGATTCAATCTTCTCGATCCACTGGCTTAGTCCTACAGCACCTTCAGTTCCATTAAAAGGTAGAGGTTCACACTTCATGAACGTCACATAAGTACAGCCACCAACTTCAGGTGCATTAGTTCCAAGTCCTCCTACGTTTCCTCCAGCATTAGCATTCACATTATTAGCATTCACATTCACATTAGTACCGCCAATTCCACTACCGCCAGTTCCACTACCGCCAGCTCCACTACCGCCAGCTCCACTACCGCTAGCTCCACTACCGCCAGCTTCATTTCTAGCATTTGCCATGAATTCAGTCATAGATGCGGTAACTTGCTCCGTAATAATCCTACGTACATCATCCTTAGTCACAGCCTTCTTGGGCGGCATAGTTCTATAATTCCACAATTTCAAAGCATTAAGCATTCATCCAACAAAGGGTTCATATAATATGGATCGAATTCATAATCAAGATACAAATAAGGCACAATATGGAATTCAAGACAAGATACATATTTCATTCGATCTGAAACAAAAGTATTGTCTTAGTACATCCATATCAAAGTTCTAACACTATATACACTCAAAATTCGTGCCAAAGCTACAACTAGCAAGTCGGTTGAGTCAAAGCTATAAACACAAAAGATATAAAGGTCACTACTAAATACAGACTGGTCTACTGAGAACCGCCAGATGGTCCATCATCCATCGTCTTCTGGATCTTCGCCGGACGATCACTAGACTCATCTTCAGCTGGGCGCTTACGGATTACTCCTCTTTCAACCATGTCGACATAAAATCTACTGTTCCAACCCACGGATATATTCAACTCCTTTTCAGCTTTCTCACGCATCGCACGAGCCACACTCAACTGAATCTCCATAGAATTTACCTTTCTCTTTATATCCACATACTCACGGCTTTCCAATACCGATAATCTCCTAAAAGCCTCATTCAACCCACGTTCTACATCACTCAAATCCAAACTAAGCAATTCTCGCTCTTTCTCGCCAATCTTTGCCTTCGACTCCAAATAAGCAACATGGGTCTGAACAACACCTAATCCAACCTCTGTCACACAACTCTTAACACGGGAAGCATCTAGATCACGTCTCAAGGCCCATGGTGCAAGACCATCAATATGAGTAGCCTCTCGAGCACTAGACGACTCTCCTATCTCACGTCTACGAGTAGCAATACCATCAGTACCGTCAGGTGCATCGTCATCCTCATCCTCCTCTGATTCAGAATCAGATTCAGACGATTCAGACATCTCATCCCTAGGTAACTCATCCTCAGAATCAGACAAACAAACTGGTGGGGGCAAAGGCTCGCCCTCTGGAACATCATACAGATATATAAGCTCAGCTTCCTCATCGTCATCAACCTCAACATCTATACCTACATCTTCCTCGACATCCTCGTCGTCAATCTCATCATCTAACTCATCTAACCCAATCTCATCCTCATTCTCAATATCAGCATTCTCAATATCCACGTCCTCAATATCCACATTCTCAATCTCATTCTCTACTAAGTCAACCTGAGGGGCAATCTGATCTCCTAGTCCTAACTCGGGCTCGGGATCCTCAAATGGTTCCTCCTCATCATCAATATCAAAATCTACTAAGTCTAAATAAGGATCATCTTCTATATTAGGTTCGGGAATAGCATGGTTTTCTACAGGAATATTAGGGTCAGCCATGACAATCTGCATTTATATATATTTATCTCGTATTAGGATAACATACTAGTTAAACAATTACATAATGAAATCACGATATATACATATATATAAATTATATTATATATATCAAAATATATATCTTCTCAATAGGGCTTGTTGGTAACGTCGGAGATCTCTGGCACCGTTATAGTCAAAAGATTTTTCAAATATTTTCTTAAATGTTCATCGTCAAAGGATTTTGAAAAGTTTTGTTCAAAACCTTGGTTTTTAAAATCTTTTGTTCTCTACAACGAGAGCTCTGGTACCAAACTGTAACACTCTCATTTTTCGTATCGGTACAGCGGAAGGGTCTTTCAGAGTGTTACGGGATAGCACAATAACTCCAATCATAGACAACACATAAAAATGGTTGTACAAGGTTTAACAAACATTCATTCGATAAAAAGGTTTAAAAGTGTACAACAGGTCCCCAAATATTATACAGGTCATTAAGTTTACAAAACACAGATCGAATGAACATTTTTAATATTAAGTGTGGGCCATCAGAGTCGATCTCCATCCGGATTACCTTCAAGCACCTGAGATAGAAAACATGCAAAAATCATATCAGCGAATGCCGAGTGAATTCATAGAGTTTAATGAAAACCGTTATATAAAACAATCATTTACAATCATTAAAATCAGAACACAAGTATAATATCGGAAGTAAGTCCACATATTGCTAGTCAGGCAATATATAAATCAAGCATGCATCTGAAAACCGTCCATCACCGTAGTCTCTATATTACCATGATAGGTAATATATTCGTCGTAATAGCGTCGTTATCGTTTATTTAGATTATACATGTCGTATAGATTATAGTATCTGAATTAGGATTATTATTAGCCGCATGACATTGTTACCTTACTGTGAACACAGCGGGCCGCGAACCCGACAAACAATTTGCCCATCTAAGTTAACGTGTCGTCACAAAAATCACGCTATGGAATCTTCTCATACATAAATTCGCTTACCAATCAATGTGGTACGACGGGGATCAACCGTCAAGGCGCGAACTGGGGTGATCGTCCCCAAATAGTACTATCAAATGCATAAGCGTCTACCAAATCCCGGTAGTTCACAATTTATGCTAATGGGACTTTAAGTGACATAACCTAACTACTAATAATCCTTTTAGTCTTGAATATAGGGTCATAGCATCATTCGGGTCCATCTCATTTACCATACAATCGGGACTACTTGTGTTCTATTTTTATAAAAATCTAGCATGTTATCTCCCTCGCGGGTTTACAAATCATTTTATAAAACATTTAAAAGAGTGCGAGGCTATGAACTCACGTTGTTAATGAAAGGCGGATTATCGGCTACGGGCGTGCTTCGGTCACAGAAACCTATATAAATAATAATCGGTCTTAGACTCGGTCCAATGACTTTTATCAAAATAACAATATACATATATATGATTATTGTACATATGATGATGATCAAGTGGGTTTATAAATCCTCATTTACTCATTTTAGTGTTTACGTTTTAGTATCGCCTTACTAGTTCACTAGTTTTACTGATTTTACCTATTTTAAGTTCATTAAGTCTTTTATAAGTTCTTTTACTTGTTTTTACCCATTTTATACCTATATGATCAGTATATATACTTTTCATGTTGGGTCCTATTGGGTTAAGCCCAAATAATTCTTTTTACAAGTATTTATCTTATTAAGTCCAATTATTAGTCTAATAGGTTTAGTTAGCTCGTAAATGTCCGTAATTCTTATAGTTCGGGTTTTATCGGTCTTTACTTGTCTTAGTTACTTATACATCAGTATATAACTTTTATAAACTTTACATTAGACGGGTTTGGTCGTCTAAGTTTTATTTGATGAAAAACGTTAATTTCACGGCGATAGCCGAAAAAGTCGTAAAAATCAAGTTTATAGTTTTTATTACTTACAAATATTATTTTTACCACCATTTATATAATTTACCCATTTGATTAAACTTTTATACATTTATATAATTAAGTTTTATAAGTTAGTGGGTTTATACTTTACATTTTATAAATTATAAAGTGAGTGCTTATATAATAATAATAAACATTATTTCCAAAATCTGATTTTTAACTTCACATTCACCATTTTTATCATATCTAGAGTTCTACAATGACTTAGAAGCTCATTTTTAGATGACAACTTCTTCATAATATGTGCTAAATATAACTTAGTTATAGTTACTGCCCATTTTGAGTCTAAGTTGTCTTAACAGTCCCTACAAAACTGCTTATTCAGATTGTACCACCTAACTTGTTTTGATCATATCTCACTCATTATTTTGATTTCATTGCATGGCCAACTCTCACATGTGTATAACATCATCTACTTTACTGTAAATAGATCAAACCATGCATTTTTATCAGTTCTTCATTTAGTTATCTACTGTTTTTATACAGCCAACTAATTAGACATGATTTTAGCTTCATATCTTATGGTTATCATCATTTTTAAGCATGTTTATCAACACTTGATCCCCACACAACATTTTTATCATCATATATACATCATATACATATACAAAATGAAAGAAAATACATTTGTTCTTTACAAAATAATAAGAGAAAAATGTAGAGGATGATCTTCTTTACCAATCCAAGTGGATTTCTTGTTTTAGGAAGGCAAGAACTTGATGAACACAACAAGTATCTCCAAGACCATCAAATATCAAGATTATATGTTGGAAAATCAGCCCTAGGACACAAGCAAATCACCTCCAAAGTTGGTTATATGGCCACCAAATGATCAAGGTTTCAAGGAAACACCTTAATAGGACTAGTAAACATGTGGTTTGTAGTTAGAAAAGATCAATGATGGTGTTTGTGGCTTGATATGGGACGGCACAAATGGTGGAGTAGAGAGAGTTTTGAGAGTGAATTGCATGTGAGAAATGGTTAAGTGAAAACCATTTGTTGGTTTTGTTAAGTTTGGTGGAAGTTTAGCTTAAAGTGTAAGCATGAGCTTACACTTGTATAAACAAGTTAAGTCTTGTGCCACCTATGTGTGGTGATGTGTTCTTGCCGTCCCATGTAAGCTAGTGGGATGGGGCAAAGTGTTTTGTCCCATCTCACTAGTTTACGGGTATTTCTCGATTCTAGTTTTCTCGATTTGCGTGCCCTCGGGTCGTTTTACGAAAAACGTTTTTATAAATTATGAATCACCGTCACAAAACGAATCCAATAAAAATTGTCTCATCAAAAACGGAGTTCAAAAACGTAAATACGTAATCCTAAGGTTTCCGGTTTAGTCGTAAAAGACGCCAAATTATGCACGTAAGCCCAAATTTAAATCCGTAAATTGTGAGTTCGTCAACCAACATAAAAATAAGTTTAAAAATATTATACGAGAAAATATTTAACTACCTGAAAATGTTAGATTTGTCACATTTTAAATGATTGTAGGTTTGTGTTAAGTGTTGTTCCTAGGCCACTGTCCACTAACGAGGATGCCCAGTGTCCAAGAAATAAATTGAAGAAATCTTCTTCTGAATTGAGATCGATGGATCTTCTGGGACATGTGGAACACCTAATGACTCTTGTAGATTAGTATTCATTGTGGTATCTTTTAAAAATAATCCCTAACTTAACTGTGACATCAGTTGGTAGGATGAGTTCTGAGAATTGTATGACATAGTGACACGTAATGTGTTACGGTACAATTTTGACTTGTTTGTGATTAATGAAAAAGACTACCTTTGATTGCTAAATTCTACATGTATCGATGTTATCTATCTTTTATTGCTTCTTTCTAATGTTCGCATTAGTGATGCAACCATTGAGCAAGTACTCATCTTGAATCAAGTTACGTTGTGGATTATTCTTCCTGAGTGCCATCGAGGTCATGAACCTCATGATTATTTGGCTAAGCTCATTTCCTATCATATCGTAGTTAGTTCTTGGTGAACAACTTTCCATCACTCTTTTGCAGATCACTAATTGTTTTTATAAGTTAAAACATTATCTCTTGAGAAAAATTGAATTTTCATCACAATAAGGATTATTCAAAGTGAGATTTAAAAGTGATTGATATCAAAATGAAGCTGTTTATGAAACACTTTGGAAAACTTAACTGTTTTCATAACAAAGAAAATCTTTGTAAATTTATTCTTGATTCTTATCTAAGAATTAAGCATGAAAATGATTTTACTATAAACATGGATGATAAAATTTTGACGAACTGAGTATTGCATCGTTAATCTTGAAATTGTATATAGTTGCGCGCCTACATACAATTTGGAATGGACCATGCAAGGCTGACTAGTAGTCACCATAAAACTGATTAATAAACACTGCATTCTCTTTAAAAGGTTGTGGAAGATTAAATTTTAATGAGATCTGCAAGAAGTGAAAAATAAGGACATAATGTTAAGGACACCTACATATATGCCTGTAACACCTATTCTTCTGAGTCGAATTTACTCATCTGTGGAATTTGCCTTATTTGACAATTGATATTCCGTTCTTGTCCAATTCTCCCGTAGTGAGATTCTTAGGAAAAGTATTTGATTATCGAGTGTTGATACCCGACTGGATGTATCGACGTTCCTATCATTTCTTTTGATTTTATTTCATTTGAATGACCTGGGTAACAATCCGAGGAGCTTTCGAATGCGTATTCAAATTATGAAAACATGGAATATATTCATATTCGTTAAATGTTTTCGTCTGTCTCTAATTTGAAATTCTCTCGCATAGATTATGCGTTGACCTTACTCTTTTAATAGTAATTGTGTATCCTGATATCCTTGATTTATGAAGAATTATGAGTTATTATTAGTCTTTTGAGAAGTTCACATCTTATCGACAGCAATAAAACTGAAAAAGTTGATAATGCCGGTAGAATGGTTTGATTGATTATGACATGACGATATTGTCTTAATTGATGGGAAATCGAGTAGAATTCCCTAAAAGATAAGATGTTGATTATCAAAAGTGATCTAAATAATTCGTGATGGATGACCATATCCTGCATTTAGACTTAAAAAGTATACCATGAATGATTGTGAACTAGTTATAGATATTGTAATCTAGAAGAACCTAATATGAATGTATTAAAAGATAATGCTGTTATTTGAAACTTTAGGAGGTATTGTTGATGAATTACCTAGACTTTCGCCATTAAGGCAAGTTGAAATTGGTATTAATTATATTTCCGGTGCTGCACTTGTGGCTTGTGCACTATACGTCAGCACCATCTGAATTTAAGGAAATACCGTACAACTGAGAGAGTTGTCGGAGAAAGATTTTATTCTACCAAGCCTGTCATCATGAAGAGCTATGGTGTTATCATTCCTTATATTTATAGACTACTGTGAACTGAGTAAATTGACAATCGAAAACGATATCCATAACTCGAAATGGAAGACTTGTTCGATCATTTACAAGGTTTTTGATCCATGGCACGGTTATCATCAATTTCGCATCTGCGAAAAAGATTATGTATTCCAATCACTACATCCGGTACTAGTAATGAACATTATGAGTTTCACGTGATGTCGTTTGGATTGACCAATGCACATGTAGCATTCATAAATTTGGTGAATCACGTGTGTAGGCTGTAAATTGATAAATTCATGCTTGCGATCATTAAGGACCATTTGTTTGTTTATAAGAATAAGAATGAGTTAATAATTATTTATAGACTGCCTTAAATTGGTCGAACAACTAAAACTTGTACCTTGAATATTTAAACATAAGACTTAAGACTTAATCATTTACATGATTTAACCGTGTGATTAATAGATAATGGAATATAAAGTGACTCTCTAAAATTTAGAAGTCATTTAAGACTTTGAGTTATACTAAAAAAAATGGAGAAATGTTTTGACAAATGTTTTATCAAAAGAATATTTAAGGAATCATTCCCTTATAACCAAAATATTTAACTAAACTTCTGTTTAGGGGTAAATGTTTGTGTATAACTTAAGACAACTTAAGAAGGATTGAGTAAAACCATTTAAAACATGATTTGAAATCTGAAACGAAAATTTTTTCTTTTCAAACTAAGAAAACTTTGACCAAAGTATAAACAAAGGTTTTTCGAACATTTACGAATTTTATTAAATATTTTCGATAAATCAACAAAAATCTTGTTAATTAAAATTTATTTTGAACATTTTATATAACTGGTTGAACTAAGAAATTTAAATTTTCTTTTTTACGTTTACGTTTCATAAAAATTTAATAATTAATTGTAATAATTATCGACGCTTTAGACGCCGGATTGAGAAAACTGATAAAAAATGATAGATGAGACGAAACTGAAACATAGAAAGAATATCTGAGTGAATTGTGGACATGATAATTATATCATCATGAGAAGTGAATGTAGATACTGACACATAATATAGAAAAGATATGAAGAAAGAATTTTGAATAAATACGGTTAGGGTATTTATTTCATCAGGAAAGCGAACATAATTACTTACACATTATGTATAAAAGATAAGAAATCAATTACGATGTATTTCTTAATAATGAAGGTGCAAACTAAATTGCCGAATGATATAAAAATAAACAATGCTTATTAGAAGAATAACATAGATAATAAAAGGGGTTCGCGGCTAATGTGAACCATTAGAATTATGAAGCCGATGGCGTTAAATGTATAAAAGACCACATGTGATTGCCTAAATATGGAGATTGTAAGATATAGTTATGTTGGAATTTGTAAGTATAAGTATTCTATTTATGTCATTTATGACTAAAAGTATCTTTGTCTGAAGAAGTTGTACTAATGGCAAATTATGAAGGCAGACATCGCCTCATACATTAGTAAACGTCTAGCTATTGCAAAGGTAATCATCTGAATTTGATTCGATTTGGGTCATCGTCGACAGACTGACCAAATCTGCTAATATCATTCTCGTTAGTGATAAATGCAAAAAGAGTTATGTAAACATAGTGTGCTTGTATCAAACATCTTTATCAAGATCCTCGTTTCGCATCGAATTTCTAGAGATTTGCTCAGAAATCATTGAGAACGAACCTTGATGAGAGTACTGTTCACCACCCCAAATCGAAGGGACGAGGTAAAGTAACGATACAAAGTAATATAAGTGTTGTTTTATGCTTGAATGATCGGCCTTCGGTAATAGACCGTATAATCGTTTTCCTTTGGAGAGATTATCCTTGATAACTATCGTATTAGGATCGAGATCTAATCTTGTTAGGATCTAGATATTAGAGCATCTGTAAGCAAGAGTTGAGATGGAGACATCCGACATACACCCATAGTGAGTTGGACATGTCTTTTAGGTTTAAGGTTAACTATGATGGCGAACCTAACCTTACAAAATACGCGACCCACGAGACCTGAAATGATTGTTGAAATTAGGATCTGATTATTGACTGCCGGTAGTGGGCAAAAGGATATGTGAATATGAAAAGTAGATCTTGAAGTGCCAAATGGGTAGCGAAGTTATGCCACAATTTTTAACCTTGGAAAAATGAATTCATGATCTGACAAATCATGGGATATAAGTCCCCGTTGTATGGGACCGTTGAGATGATGTAAAAGTTGGGATTGAAAGGCATATAAGCTGGATCCACCCTACGACTTCAAAGACTGCGTGAATTATGTTTCGTAAATCGAACTTGATGGAATATCTATCAAGTGAAAATCTGATTGTTCTTAGTAAAGCTTAGATCGGCGAAAAGTTGCATTCATCAGAAACCCGTGAACATCATGGATAGAGAAAGTAAGTCAACATTTAGCCTGATCTTATTCCCGTAGTTATGTTTGATGAAACTCGCGTATTATAATGGATTACACTTGTGAGAAAAGACCGAATGTGGAGGAAATACCCACATGACTTTAACTCTATAAGAAGCGAGTAGTAAGGTAAGATGATCTTTGAGGACAAAGATCCTGTTTAGGGGTAAATGCTGTGACAATCCGTCAATTTGTGGTCAATATTTTATTCTCAATATTTATTTGAAAATATTATTTTATGAACTCACTTATCTTTGGGAAGAAATTTGGATTTACGTCTTGGAGTAGCATCGACTACGTCTAAACCGGAGGATTCAACGTTACGTGCTTACGTTTGCATACACCGTCTTTGGTGACAGTCCGACATTTCAGAAAATAAATTTATCCGTGAATATTATTTTGGAGTTTTAAATTTGTGTTGGTTCATAAACTCACAAATTTACGAGAAGAGATTAGGACTTACGATTTTATTTTAACGTCCTTTACGACTAAACCGGAAACCCTAGGATTTCGTATTTACGTTTTCGAACTCCGTTTTTGATGAGACAATTTTTATTGGATTCGTTTTGTGACGGTGATTCATAATTTATAAAAACTTTTTTTCGTAAAACGACCCAAGGGCACGCAAATCGAGGAAACTAGAATCGAGGAGTACCCGTAAATAAATGGGGATGAGACAAGTGGGACACTTGTCCCATCCCCATCAAAACCGGCCACTACACTCCACCAAAGCAACTTGGTGTCAAGTTTACACTCTTGTAACTTACACTTGTCTAATTAGCTTACTTTGTAAGCTTTCCACCCACCAAAACTAGCTAAACAACTAGCAAATACCACACACATCATTTTCACCATGCAAAACCACTTCAACATCCTCTCTCACTCTCTCATGGTGTCGTCCCATATCCATCCCAAAAACACCCTTTGATCTTGATTCAACCATGAAATCCTATGTTATACTTGCATATGTTGAAGCCCTTTTGAAACCCTATTGATTGTTGGTACTTATAACATCCAAGGAGGAGTATTCATGGTGTCTTATGGCTGATTTTTCACAAGGAGTATATGAAGATTGGTGGTCTTGAAGATGGTCTTGGCTATGCACAAGTTTCTCAATCCAAATCCATGTCAAACTCATAACCTACATCAACTTGGTGGTATAAAGATTGTCCTTCTCATCTTCTTGTTATTTTGATTATGTAAACATGTATTTTATTTCCTATTGTATATGTATATGATGATTATATGATGATAAAAATGTTATGTGGGGATTTGGTGTTGATAAACATGATTAAAAAGGTGAAAAACCATAAGAAACAAGGTTAAAATCTTGGTTTAATTTGTTGGCTGTATAAAACAGTAAAGAAACAGGTCATGGACTGATAAAATGATGAAGTAGAATCCATTTACAGTAAGTACAAGATGTTATACACATGTGAGAGTTGGCCATGCAATGGATTCAAAATAATGAGTGAGATATGATCAAAACAAGTTAGGTGGTCTAGTTTGAACAAGCAGTTTTGTAGGGACTGTTAAGGCATGATAAACTCAAAATGGGCAGTAGCTATAACTAAGTTAAGTGTAGCACATAATATGAAGAACATGCCACCCAAAAATGAGCTTCTAATTCATTATAGAACTCTAGATATGGTAAAAATTGTGAACATGAAGATAAAAATCAGATTTTTGGAATTAATGTTTATTATTATTATATAAGCACTCACATTTTAATGTATAAAATGTAAGTATAAAAACCCACTAACTTATAAAACTTATTTATATAAATATATAAAAGGTTAATTAGATGGATAAATTATATAAATGGTAATTAAATAATATTTATAAGTAATAAAAACTATAAACTTGATTTTTACGACTTTTTCGGCTATTGCCGTAAAATTAACGTTTTTCGCCAAATAAAACTTAGACGACCAAACCCGTCTAATGTAAAGTTTATAAAAGTCATATACTGATGTATAAGTAACTAATACAATTAAAAACCGGTAAAACCCGAACTATAAGAAATACGGACATTTACGAGCTAAATAAACATATTGGACTAATAATTGGACTTAATAAGATAAATACTTGTAAAAAGAACTTATTGGGCTTAACCCATCTGGGACCAACATGGAAAGTTTAAATACTGATAATATAAGTACAAAATGGATTAAAACAAGTTAAATAACTTATAATAAGTTTATTGGACTTAAAACGTGTAAATAGGTAAAACTAGTAAACTAGTATAAAAGTTATCGACATATAACACTAGAATGAGTAAACGAGAATATGTAAACCCACTTGATCATCATATATAAATAATCATCATATGTATACATAATTGTTAATTTTATAAAGTCATTGGACATGAGTCTAAGACGAGTATTATTTGTCTAGGTTTCCGTGATTGAAGCACGTACCGTACGTCCGAATTACCGATAACCCGCCTTCCCACATCAACGTGAGTTCATAGCCTCGCACTCTTTTTAAATGATTTTATAAATGTTTTATAAACCCGCGAGGGAGATAACATGTTAGTTTTATAAAATTATGACACCATTTGTCCCGATTGCTTGTTTATTGATTTGGACCCGAATGATTGAATGACCCGATTGTATGACCCGATAAATGATTAAAGGACCCGATAGATGAAATCAAATGGATTATTAAAGTTAGTTTATGTCACTAAAAGTCCCATTAGCATGAATTGTGAACTACCGGGATTTGGTAGACGCTTATGCATTTAATAGTACTATTTGGGGACGATCACCCCAGTTCGCGCCTTGACGGTTGATCCCCGTCGTGCCACATTGATTGGTAAGCGAATTTATGTATGAGAAGATTTCCATAGCGTGACCTTTGTGACGACACGCTACTTTAGATGGGCAAAATTGGTATCGGGTTAGCTACCCGTTTTGGTTTAGTAAGGTAACAATGTCATGCGGCTTATAATAATCCAAAAACTAACGAGATACTACTAGGCTCTCCGAATTACGATGTACTGCCTGACTAGCAATACTGGGTCATACTATTGATATTATGTTCGTGTTTGGTTTTCATAACCATATTCATATAACGGTTTTTATTTAACTTTATACAACGTCGTAAGACGTATAGTATGATGTTTTTACGACATTGGCTCGTATAATGATTTTAAGGCAAATACCTATATTATGATTTTGATAAAGATTTGTATAAAATGACTTTGGCTATTTTATGGCCTATTAAAATGATTTGTACAAAATGATTTTCAGTAATAATTTTATACTGATATTATATTGATGGAATTTATTAAACTCTATGAATTCACTCGGCGTTATCGCTGACCTTTTCTTTTAACATGTCTTATCTCAGGTACTTGAAGGTAATCTCGGGAAGAAAACAAGAATTCATGGCCCGCACCTAAATACTTATTTCCATTCAAATGCTTTGTAAAACATGTATTAAATATAATGACTTGGGACCGATGTAACTTTGATATTTATGAATGGAAATGCTTTATTATTAAACGACGCGATTTTTATGCGTTGTCTATGATGTGAGTAATGTGCTATCCCGTAACACCAACTAGTCTTCCGCTGTATTGAGTTGTATAAATTTGGGGGTGCTACAGAACCCTAAATTCCCTAGTAAATTAATCGAAGCTATTCTCGTAGGAATTCTAGCTATCCTAGATCTAAACCAAGTTGTGGATATTTATGATCCCGACAAAATGGTTGATATTCATAGAAATGTAGATATTAGTTAATTGTGATATTGAAGAAGAGTTGGCGAGATTAAAACTGATATCGATGTCATGACGATCTTTCCTTATAGAGTGGAGTTTGACAAAATGTTACCACCTAGAAAGATGTCATCTGATTCGTTTTCACCCAATTCTTAAATTTGAAATCGAAAGGGTGAATGTTGCACTTGAGGCTGTCATTGGAACCATAACCCAAAAGCCTCATGCCACTAGTACCTTTCCGAGAAGTCTAGTTGAATGATCAAGTCATTTCATACTGGTGACTTATTTGATAATTATTGATAAAGGAGTTATAGGATTGGAAATTAAGTGATGTTCATATCGAGCTTTTATTTCCCTTTTAAGGTTTATGAATAAGGATTGAAAGTACTGGAAAAATGAGGTAGGATATCGAATTGAGTATAAAATTGGTTAAAACTTGAATAAAGTAAAATTTAACCCGTATGGAATATGAGATTGATAAGAGGAAGTCGTTAAGTCCTGTGATTGAATTATAAGGTTTTAAATGATTGTTAGTTTGTGTTAAGGGTTTTTCCTAGGCTATTGTCCACTTACGAGGATGCCTAGTGTCCAAGAATTAAATTGAAGAAATCTTCTTCTGAATTGGGACCGATGGATCTTTCGGGACATGTGGAAAACCTAATGACTCTTGTAGCCTAGTATTCATTGTGGTATCTTTTAAAAATAATCCCTAACTTAACTGTGACATCAGTTGGTAGGATGAGTTCTTGGAATTGTATGACATAGTGACACGTAATGTGTTACGGTACAATTTAGACTTGTTTGTGATTAATGAAAAGACTACATTTGATTGCTAAATTCTACATGTATCGATGATATCTATCTTTTCTTGCTTCTTCCTAATGCTCGCATTAGTGATGCAACCATTGAACAAGTACTCATCTCGAATTGAGTTACGTTGTGGATTATTCTTTTTGAGTGCCATCGAGGTCATGAAACTCATGATTATTTGGCTAAGCTCATTTCCTATCATATTGTAGTTAGTTCTTGATGAACAACTTTTCATCACTCTTTTGCAGATCACTCATTGTTTTTATAAAGATAAAACAGTATCCCTTGAGAAAAATTGAATTTTCATCACTATAAGGATTATTCAAAGGGAGATTTATAAGTGATTGTTATCGAAATGAAGTTGTTTATAAAACACCTTGTAAAACTTAATTGTTTTCATAACAAAGAAAATCTTTGTAAATTTATTATTGATTCTTATTTAAGAATTATGCATGAAAATGTTTTTATTATAAACATGATGATAAAATTTTGACGAACTGAGTATTGCATCGTTAATCTTGAAATTGTATATAGTTACGCGCCTACATACAATTTGGAATGGACCATGCAAGGCTGATTAGTAGTCACCATAAAATGGATTAATAAACACTACATTTTCTTTGAAGATTGTGAAAGATTAAATTTTATGAGATCTGCAAGAAGTGAAAGTTAGGGACATAGTGTTAGGGACACCTACATATGTGCCTGTAGCATCTATTTTTCTGAGTCGAATTTACTCATCCGTGGAAATTGTCTTATTTGACAATTGACAATTCTTTCTTGTCCAATTCTCCCGTAGTGAGATTCTTAGAAAAAGTATTTGATTACCGAGTGTTGATACCCGACTGGATGTATCAACGTTCCTATCATTTCTTTTGAATTGATTTCATGACCTGGGTAACGATACGAGGAGCTTTCGAATGCGTACTCAAATTATGAAAACATGGGATATATTCATATTCGTTAAATGTTTTTCGTCTGTATCTGATTTGAAATTCTCTCGTGTAGATTATGCGTTGACCCTACTCTTTTAAGGTGAGTTATGTCTCCTGATATCCTTGAATTTGTGAAGGATTATGAGTTATTATTAGTCTTTTGAGAAGTTCACATCTTATCAACGATAATGAAACTGGAAAGTTGATAGTGCTAGTAGAATGGATTGATTGATTATGACATGACGACATTGTCTTAATTGATGGGAACCCGAATAGAATTCCCCTAGATGATAAGATGTTGATTATCAAAAGTGATCTAAATAATTCTTGATGGGTGACCATATCCTGCATTTAGACTTGAAATTATACCGTGAATGGTTGTTAATTAGTCATAGATATTATAATCTAGAAAGAACCTAATATGATTTTATTAAAAGATGTTTCTGTTATCTAAAACTTTAGGAGGTATTTGCTGGTGAATTACCTAGACTTTTGCCCTTAAGGCAAGTTGAATTTGGTATTGATTATATTCTCGGTGTTGTGCTTATGGCTTGTGCACTGTACGTCAGCACCATCTGAATTAAAAGAATTACCGTACAACTGAGAGAGTTGTCGGAGAAAGCTTTTATTCTACCAAGCTCATCATTATGAAGAGCTATGGTGTTATTATTCCTTATATTTGTTGAATTACCATAAACTAGGAAAATTGACGATTAAAAATCTATATCCACTACCCAAGATGATAGATTTGTTCGATCATTTACCAGGTTCTAGCGTATATTCAAAGATTTGATCTACGGCATGGTTATCATCAACTTCGCGTCCGCGAAAAAGATTATCTATTCCAATCACTACGTCCAGAACTTGTAATGAACATTATAAGTTTCACGTGATATCGTTTGGAATGACAATGCACATGTAGTATTCATAAATTTGGTGAATCTCGTGTGTAGGCTGTAACTTGATAAATTCATGCTCGTGATCATTAAGGACTATTTGTTTGTTTATAAGATTAAGAATGAGCTAATAATTATTTAAAGATTGCCCTGAATTGGTCGAACAACGAAAACCTGTACCTTAAATGATTAACATGTGATTTAAGACTTAATCCTTTACATTATTTAACCATGTGATTAATAGATAATGGAATCTATATTGACTCTTCAAAGATTAGAGCTATTAAGACTTTGGGTTTTACTAAAAAGAAAGTGGAAATATGTTTTGACAAATGTTTTAACAAAGGATTTTTAAGGGATTATTCCCTTATACCCAGAACATTTAACTAAACTCCTGTTTAGGGGTAAATTTTTGTGTATACTTCTAGACAACTTAAGAAGAATTGAGGAAACTATATAACTTATGACTTGAAAATCTAAACGACAATGTTTGCTTTTCAACTAAGAAAATTTTGACCAAAGTATAACCAAAGATTTTTCGAACATTTACGAATCTTATTAATTATTTTCGATAAATCAACAAAAATCGTGTCAATTAAATTCAAATTTATTTTGAACATTTTTATATAATTGGACAAACTGAGAAAACTTAAAATTTTTACGCTTGCGTTTCATAAAATTAAATACTTATTATTTAACTAGTTGTAATAATTATCGACGCTTTAAACGCCGGAATAAGCAAAACTGATAAAAATGATAGCTAAAACGAAACTGAAACTTAGAAAATATGAAGAAAGGTGAACGTAATTACTGACACATTATGTAGAAAATATAAAGAACCAATTAGGATGTGTTTCTTAATAATGACTGTGCAAAATAAATTGCCGAACAATTTAAAAATAGCTGATGCTTGTAAAAAGGATAATATAAATAATAAAGGGGGTTCGCGGCTAATGTGAACCATTAGAATTAAGAAGCCGATGACATTAAATGTATAACATGCCACTTGAGGATTGCCTAAAAATGGAGATTTTGAGATATAGTTATGTTGGAATCTTGTAAGTATAAGTATTCTATTCCTGTCATTTCTGATTTAATGTATCATTATCAGAAGAAGTTGTACTGATGGCAAATTATGAAGGCAGACACCGCCTCATACCTTAGAAAATGTCTAGCTATTGCAAAGGTCATCATCTGAATTTGATTCGATTTGGGTTATCGTCGACAGACTGACCAAATCTGCTAATATCATTCTTGTTAATGATAGATTCTTGATGAAGAAATTGACTCTTTATATTTAAAGGAGTTGTGTAAACATAGTGTGCTTGTATCGATCATCTCTAACAAGATCCTCGCTTCGCATCGAATTTCTAGAGATTTGCTCAGAAGTCATTGAGAACGAATCTTGATGAGAGTACTGTGTACCACCCCAATCGAAGGGACGAGGTAAAGTAACGATACAAAACACTAGAAGTCTTGTGTTATGCTTGAATAATTGACCTTTGGTAATAAACTGTAAAATCGTTTTCCTTTGGAGAGATTATCATTGATAATTATCGTGTTAGGATTGAGATCGAATCTTGTGAGGATATATATATTAGAGCATCTGTAAGCGGGAGTTAGGATGAAGACACCCGACATACACCCATTGTGAGTTGGACATGTCTTTTAGGTTAAAGGTTTCCTATGATGGCGAACCTAACCTTACAAAATACTCAACCCGCGAGACCTGAAATGATTGTTGAAATTAGGATATGATTATTGACTGCCTGTAGTGGGCAGGAGGTTATGTGAATATGAAATGTAGATCTTGAAGCGCCAGATGGGTAGCGAAGTTATGCCAAAAATTTTAACTATGAAAAAAATGAATTGATGATCTGAAAGATCATGGGATATAAGTCCCCGTTGTATGGGACCACTGAAATAATGTAAAAGATTGGTTTGAAAGGCATATAAGCTGGATCTATCCTAGGACTTCAAGAACTGCGTGAATTATGTTTCGTATATCGAACTTGATAAAATGTCTATCAAGTGAGAATTTGATCACTTCTTGATGAAGTTTAGATTGGCGAAAAGTTGCATTCATCAAAAACCCGTGAACATCATGGATAGAGAAAGTAAGTCAACATTAAGCCTGATCTTATTCCCGTAGTTATGTTTGATGAAACTCGCGTATTGTAATGGGTTACACTTGTGAGAAAAGACCGAATGTGGAGGAAATACCCACATGGCTTTAACTCTAGAAGAAGCGAGTAGTAAGGTAAGATGATCTTTGAGGACAAAGATCCTGTTTAGGGGTAAATGCTCTAACAATCCGTCAATTTATGGTTGATATTTTATTCTCAAATACTATTAAAAATATTATTTTAATGTTATATTATGAACTCACTTATTTTTGGGAAGTAATTTGGATTTACGTCTTGAAGTAGCATCGACTACGTTTAAACCGGAGGATTCTACGTTACGTGCTTACGTTTACATACACCGTTTTGGTGACAGTCCGACATTTCATAAAATAAATTTATCCGTGAATATTATTTTGAGATTTTAAATTTGTGTTGGTTCATAAACTCATAAATTTACGAGAAGATATTAGGACTTACGATTATAATTTAACGTCCTTTACGACTAAACCGGAAACCTTAGGATTACGTATTTACGTTTTTGAACTCCGTTTTTTATGAGACAATTTTTATTAGATTCGTTTTGTGCCGTTGATTCATAATTTATAAAAACGTTTCTCGTAAAACAACCCGAGGGAACAACCCGAGGAATACCCGTAAATTAGCGGGATGGGACAAACAAGTTTATCCCTCCCCACTATCTAAAGGGACGGCCAACTAGGACACCACATCAAAGATGTGGCACCCTTGTAAGCTATAAGCTTACACTTGTAAGCATAGCTTCACATTGAAGCTACTTGTCCCACTAAACTAGCAAAACCTCTCACACTTCCCATTAGCTTCCATTATTCAACATGCAAACACTCTCATCTCTCTCTCTAACCTCCATTTTTTCCGTCCATATATCACCATCAAACACCCCTTTGATCAATTTTCAACCACAATATTTAGTGTTATACACATATGATGATGTCCTTTTGAAGTTATGAAGATTGGTGCAAGTTTTAACATCTAAGAAGGAGTTTTCAAAGGAGTCAAGGACTGATTATCATCAAGGTGTTCATGTAGATGGGTGGTCTTAAAGATGGTCTTGGTTTATCACAAGTTTCTCCATCAAAATCCATGCCTTAATCACAACCTACATCATCTTGGTGGTATAAAGATTGTTCTTCCCATCATCTTTTTATTTTGATTATGTAATCATGTATTTTCGTTCCTATTGTATATGTATATGATGAATATATGATGATAAAAGTATTGTGTGGGGATTTGGTGTTGATAACATGGGTAAAAAGATGAAAAACTATATGTAAAAATGATTAATCTTGCTTAATTTAGTAGGCTGTATAAAATAGTAAAGAATCATATGATAAACTGATAAAATGTCTTGAATAAATTAATATACAGTAAGCTATGAATCTTGTACACATGTGAGAGTTGGCCATGCAATGGAATCATTAGGATGAGTGAGATATGATCAAAACAAGTTTAGAGTGCAAATCTGAGTATACTGTTTTGGACGATTTTTAAAAAATACTTAGAGGCTGATTCAACAGTATCCATAGAAGAGTTAAATGGAGAAAATATCATGTAGTTTATGCCATAAACATTTGGGCTTCTATCTCCATATATAACTCTAGATATGGCTGTTTTGGTGAAAATGAAATTTAAAATCAGATTTGTATAATAAAAACTTATATAATATAAGCACTCACTTATATATTTATAAAATATATACACATGAAAACCCACTAACTTATAAATTTCGTTTATATAGATATGTATAAGGTTAAATAAACGGACTCTATAAAAATGGTAGTTGAATAAGATTTATAAGTTTTAAAAACTATAAACATGATTTTTAAGACTTTTTCGGCTATTACCGTAAAATTAACGTTTTTGTTAAATAAAACTTAGACAGTTGGACCCGTCCAATGTAAACTTTTATAAACTCATATACTGATATATAAACGTATATAACAAGTAAAAACCGATAAAACCCGAACTATATAACATACGGACATTAACGGGCTATGTTAACGTTATTGGACTAATAATACAACAAAATGGGCTAGAACACTTATAAACATATTTATTGGGCTTAACCCATTTGGGCCCAACATGTAAAGTATAAATACTGATAATACAAGTATGAAATGGATTAATACAAGTTAATCAACTTATAATAGGCTTATTGTACCTAAAACACATAAATAGGTAAAACTAGTAAACTAGTAAGAAGTTACCAATACATAAACACTAAAATGAGTAAAAGAGAATATGTAAACCCACTTGATCATCATATATATAAAATCATCATATGTATACATAATTGTTATTTTATTAAAGTCATTGGACAAAAGTCTAAGACGAGTATTATTTGTCTAGGTTTCCGTGATTGAAGCAAGTACCGTACACCCGAATTGCCGATAACCCGCTTTCCCACATCAACGTGAGTTCATAGCCTCGCACTCTTTTAAATGTTTTTATGAAATGTTTTATAAACCCGCGAGGGAGATAACATGTTAGTTTTTATGAAATAGGACACCATTTGTCCCGATTGTTTGTTTATTGATTTGGACCCGAATGATTGTATGACCCGATGAACGAATATATGACCCGATAAATGAAATGAAATGGATTATTAAAGTTAGGTTATGTCACTAAAAGTCCCATTAGCATGAATTGTGAACTACCGGGATTTGGTAGACGCTTATGCATATAATAGTACTATTTGGGGACGATCACCCCAGTTCGCGCCTTGACGGTTGATCCCCGTCGTGCCACATTGATTGGTAAGCGAATTTATGTATGAGAAGATTTACACAAGCGTGATTATTGTGACGACACGCTAATTTAGATGGAAAATTGAGTTTCAGGCTAGCTACCCGTTGTTTGGTATAGTAAGGTAACAATGTCATGCGGCTTATAATAATCCAATAGCGAAAATACTGCTTTATGCATTGAATTATGTTATATTGCCTGACTAGCAATACAGGGTCTTATTATTGATTTTATGTTCGTGTTTTGGTTTTACATAACCATATTCATATAACGGATTTTATTTAATCCATACAACGTTATAAAACGTATTGTATGATGTTTTTACGACAATGGTTCGTATAATGATTTTGAAGGCGAAAGCCTATATTATGATTTTCGATAAGGATTTGTATAAAATGACTTTGGCTATTTTATGGCCTATTACAATGATTTGTACAAAATGATTTTCGGTAATAATTTTATACCGATGTTATATTGATGGATTTTATTAAACTCTATGAATTCACTCGGCGTTATCACTGACCTTTTCTTTTAACGTGTTTTACCTCAGGTACTTGAAGGTAATTCTCGGGAAGACGACAAGAATTCATGGCCCGCACTTAAATAATAAATTTTCCATTCAAATGCTTTGTAAAACCTGTTTGAAATATAATGACTTGGGACCTATGTAAACTTGATATTTATGAATGGAAATGCTTTATTATTGAACGACGCGATTTTTAAGCGTTGTCTATGATATGAGTAATGTGTTATCCCATAACACCAACGAGTCTTCCGCTGTATTGAGTTGTATAAATTTGGGGGTGTTACAAGAGGAGCGTGCAATGTCATATGTCTTGTTCACTTATGTGAACATGTATATGGGGTTTTATCGCCTCATCTGACGTACTGAAGCTCACAAGTATTGCCAACAGCTTTTAAAACAAATCAATCATGCGACTAAAAGTATTAAATGGCATTGTTTTTCTTGTGAATAAAAACAAACATTCTTTCAAAAGGTGTCAATTGTTAATTAATGAAATTTCCAATGTCCACATCCACCGTCAATAACTTCCTGACACATGAGGCGTTTTAGTGTTCAAAGCAACAAAAAATCATACATTTTTGTAGAACATTAATGAGAGAGTTTGTGCCAAATGTTCAAAAGAAACCCTAAAAGATTTATAACTTTTTCAAATGGTTTTAAAAAAAACCTATCCCAAATCAGTCTAAGTTTTTATATAATCCCTTGAATTTGGATTTCATATCACGCTTACAAATCTTTTTATCTCAAAGAAAAACACACACAAACTCTCTCTCTCTCTAAAAAAACACAAAATACATGAATGGCATGTTCTTCTTCCCAAAAAGATGTTGAGATCACACTTAACACATCCATTCATGTCACCTATCCCATTGAAGATATCATCTTCAAGGCCAACAACATCACTTTAATCACACCAGATACCATAAAATCAATTCGTGGGGATCAAGTAATGACTTTCTTGTCAAAATGTGTACTACATGATGCTTTGTTTAAAGATCCAAGAATGATGTTCCAAAATGTTTTAAAAGAGTTTTGGTTCACGGCACAAGCTTCTCACAACAAGAAATCAATAGAGTTTGATTCTATAACTGTTGGGATTCATTGTAAAATCGGTTTAAAAATTGTTTAGAAGAGTATTGGGTTTAAACTATTTGGAAAACCCTAGTGACTGTGAAGCTATACCTGATGATTTTTCGATTGTTAAAAATTTATTTAAAGAAATTACGTATACTAAAGAGATCACTGAAAACGGGGGTTTGAAAAGGAGTTGTTTGCCACATAAGTGGAAATTGTTGATGACCATTCTGATTGAGTGTTTAGGGGGGAAACAGGAGGGCTTGACCAGATAAACCAAAAGGATGAAATAATTTTATATTGGCTGGCCAAGGGGATCAAAGCTGATTTTGGGAGACTAATATCCGAAGATCTCCATGGGAAGCTGGAGAAAAAGACTAGTGAAAAAATGTTGTTTACACCAGATTTTTATCTTTCCTATTTGCTGACCATCTTGGAGATGATTTTTCTAAACTCTAAGGAGAAAAATTGGTTTTTCAACCCTTTGATCTTAAACGCTGGAACATTCCAGTCAGTAACATTGATCCTTCTTTTACACAACCTATGCTGGACATCTGCTCAGCAGATGCTCCAGTAGTGTACAAAGCTCCACAAGACGCTCCTCCAACTGGAGAAGGGGATCTTAAGGGAAAAAAGCATGAACCTTCTTCTCGACCACGTAAGAAGAAAACATTTGTTAATACTGAGAAATGTAGATGTGAGTCCAGAAAACGATGAACCCTCACACAATATTCATCAAAGGAGGTTGTTGATGCTTCCAAAGGCCAAGCTTTAAAGAAACGTAAGTCCTCGGCAAGGACAAGAACCAAGCCAACCGTCACCTTCAGTCTCTGCTAGAGGTGACATGTATAAAGAGGCCCTGAAGGCAACCCCTATCCCAACCTCTTTAGGGGATAAAGGTGAAGATGGAGAGCACCCTCAGCTCAGTAGTGTAGAGTCAACATTGGTAAGTAATTTAAATCTGAATACATTTCCAATTTCATTACCAACCTCTATCATTTATCACTCTGAGTCAGCATCAGGGCATGGGGCGTCAACAAATACAACAGCTGACGCTGACCCTGGACTATATGTTTTTAATGATGTATCACCCCCACAACAGGGTCCTACTGACGGAACACAAAACACACTCATTGATCTTAACTCATCAGGGACTTTTTCTCAGGATCCATCAGGTAAAACCAACCCTGGTGGTGAAGGAGTAGAAACTGACCTTCATACTGGAGGTGATGCTGAGAAGACCACAAAGGAAGTGCCTCGCACCACTGGCGCCAAGGTGGGACACTTGCCTTCTTATATGTTCAGTATATCTTCAGATGACTTGGAGAAAGAGCTTGGGTTCGATGAATGTGTTCTAGTGAATCTTGATGATAGTGAACCTGATGATGATGATACTACTGACTTGACACCAAAGCCACCATCCCTCAGATATGTTCAGGTAAAAGAATTGACAAATGAAGTGTTAATTCTTCAATCTCAGGTGGATAAACTCAAGGAGGAAAAGGTTATTGCTGATGCTAAACTTACAACTCTTAATCTAAGACCAATTCCTCCTACTGCTGATCAAATCAAGGATGTCAATCTTGTTGCTCTAAATCCCTTAGTCAAAGATGTGGCCACCACCACTTCCCTTAAGCAAGAGATGTCATCACATCTGGACTCCATCAATAGTGCTTCCATGGAGTTTCCACTAGAGTTCACACCAGTACCTGGCGAAGTTAAAGATATGTGTCAATCTGTTTCCAAGATTAAGGATAGGGTGGCATTGCTGTAGAAACAAAAATTGACCTTATCTGAAGAGGTTCAACAGAACCTGAATGCCGTTGAACATGTACCAACAATGCTGGCTAAGGTATCCTCCACCCTTGATCATATTTGTGCTTTCTTACATGCTGGTGGGTCATCAGAAGTTGTTGGGCAATCTTCTGCTGAGGGGGAGAAAATCACTATCCAACAGCTATTCCAAAAGGATGCTCAAAAGAAGGCTAAATAACAAACAGTTGTCTATAAGTCACCGTTTGCTGAGAAGAGTCCAACTAAGGGTAAGGGGTAGTCTTCAGCCAAGGAAAGACATGTTGATGGTCTCACCATCAGTGGTGATACTAGTGATAGTGGTACACCTCCCATTCAACCCAAGAACAAAGGTGATTTTACACTAAGTGAAAATCTAATCAAAGCTGGGATGGCCACTCAAGAAGAAATTGATAACTTGTACAAGCTCCAGCAAGAAGAACAACTAAGAAACCTGAAGTTGAGCTTGTATGAGAAAACTGGGAAACCTAAAGTTGAAAGCCTCTTCAAGAAAAAGATGTTATATGAAAATTTTTGTATAACAAGACTGAACATAATAAATCTCTCACCAATCACCAATGTTGATATGCTTACTAGTAGAGGTGATATTCATCTGATGTTCTATAGGGGCGATGGAACTGATGAGATCTTAGAAGACTTCCAAGGAAAGGAGCATTCTTATACTGAATGGATTGAAATGAGTGATAAAATTGAGAAGAGAAAATCCAAGATATGAGATGAAGTCCACACCAGAATTGAACACTTTATGAGAAATCATGAAAAACTGGGTGAGATTCTCAACATCAGCACTGAAGTTTCACTGGAGGATCAAGATCTTATACTAGAGCTGAGCAAAAGAGCCAATCTGATCAAACCTGGTGTGGGTGACTTTTTTTTCACCACAAAGAAATACAAAGGCCTTGTCCAGTTTCTAAATCATCTCCCTGGGCATGTACTAGACGAATTAGATTTGGGAATGAGAATGTTCAATCATCATGAACGTTAAGACTTTGTTGGCATTAGTGACCTCAATGAAATGAACAAAGAACTTCTTTGGAATGTTCAAAGGATCTTTTATTCTCAGCATGGAGGTCCAAGACTTACTGAAGCTGTAAGAACCTTTAGCATGTGCTTACTTGTTATACTGGACCACATAAAGTTAGATCCATCAATTTAGACTCCCATCATCGAAGGACTTAGGCCTAAGGAAGATTGAATAATCACTTGTATTGATTTTGTTGTAATTTCTATTGTTTTATTAATAAATGATTATCTAATGTTTATAAGTACTTTATTGTTCAGTGCAAGTAAGAAGAAGTTGTTATGCTCACTTACTACTGACTTTAGACTTAGGCTATTTGTATATCCAAATAGGGGAGATTGTTGGGTCAGTATTTACTGACCCTGAAGCAACTCTAGGTTTTGAATATAAAATCCCCCTTAGTGTTTCATGTTTAACAGTAAGGTGAGTCTACTGAAGCATGACCAGAGGAACAAAGTTCCTACTGAAGTCTATGTTGCTGAAGGATGTTCAGCTTTCCTCTTCCAGTAAACTTAGAAGACAAAGGATTCTTTACTTCAAATACTAGGCGGTCTAGTTGCTGAAGAACAAGTACTTAAGAAGAGTGATAGTTGTGAAATACGTCTTTTAGGAAAAAGATCGTAATTAGGGCAAGTATTAACAAGTGATTTAGGAAAACCACAAGTAAATGACCCAAAGTGGGGATCGTTCTCAAGGAGGCTATTGTGTTGTGTAAGAATTGATTAATGATGTGATTATGATTTATGAGAAAATAAAAATAGAAAATAGATTAGAAGAGCATGACGGTTACGATTATGAATTAAACTAAGACGATAAGTCGTGCACGTAAAACCGTAAAACGTGACCAAAATTAAAAGTTACCCTAAAAATTCCTAGAAAATTGCAATAAATCCTAAAAAAATATAATTAGTGTTGATCCCAAACTTAGATCGATTTGGCTTGTGAAAACGAGATTAAATCAAGTTAAACAGGTAGAGAAACTTTGTTGTGCATAAAACAATTTAAGTATTATGCGGAATTAATACTCAAACAAGAACACACAAACAATGTAAACCAAACTTTCACTTGATTGATAAAAAAAACTTGCGTACAATGAAAGTGTTAAACGTATATCAAACATAAACCTAAAGACCTCCTTTTATAGACATAAGTGGCCTTGTACAAGAGTCTACATATCAGCTATTTTAGGTAAAGATAAACATAGAAAATACATTGTTGATCATATCTTTACTAGAAACAAACCATAAACATAATACGTGTAGACTAAGTCTTCTATCAGTGCTTGACTTTATCCTATCAACGCTTGACATCTTCCTGTCAACGCTTGTCCTGTCAACGCTTGTTTTCTTCTTATCAACGTCCCGATTGCTCTTGTCAGCGTCCAAGTGTACTTGCTATATTTTATTCCCAACAATCCTCCCCTAAACTTGATATCTACTCTAGCAATCAAGTTTCTGAATAAAAACTAAGAACTAAGAGGATTCTTACAAATCTTATCAAATTGGTAATAAACATGCCTAATCAAATCTTTGGCCACGTCACTTGAGTAATCAATCTCCAGCTGTGTTGTCTTCATCTTTTCAAAAACTTCTTTGGACATGGGATACTCAGCATCCACAAGAAGATATTCATAAAATTTTGTAGAACTCAAATGATACACACCAGCAGCTGAATACAAACGCCATTGAAGTCCACTGATATCATCCTCAAGATCCTTCCAAACAAGATATTCTTCTTCTAGTGCACACATTCTCTTGAATGTTGACCAAAGCTTTATTCCATTGACTGAAGTAGGTGCTTCAGTCTCATACTTGGCCATCAAGAACCTCCAAAGGTCTTCCAAGTCTTCCCTATCCATACTTGCAAACAAAGACATAAGAGTAGTAAAGGTGTGTACCTCTTTCCCATATCTGCCAATCATCCAAAACCCACTTGCATCTTCTTCATAACTAATGATAGGGTTTCTGGCATCAAGAGGTAACACTTGTACCATATCTGAAGCTTCTATAGGTAAGAGTTTGATGCTCCTTCTAATAACAGCTTCACTGGGATTCACTTTATTCAAATCTTTAGGGAACTAAAGTGGAACTCCCTTCTTCAATGGCCTTGGAACAATCATAGCCTTTTGAATATCCATCTCTTCTTCAAGTTCTTCTTTCCTTTCATCTGAAAGAATTCTGATAGTGTTCATTTCTTGCACTCTTGCCCAAATTGGATAACCTTATACTCCAATTCTTCAAAGGACAATCCCTGCAATTTCTGAAAAGTCCGTCCTATTTGATGACATCTGAGCAACATGTAATAAAGCTCCCTTCTATCTCTCTTCAGCAGTGAGAACACTTTGCTAGCCTTATACATCAGAATTACCTTGCAATCTTGTTGAACTCTTAGAAGAATCTCCAAACCCCAAATTTGATCTGAAATTGTCATGTCTGGATTCTCCATAACCTTGTTCTCCCAAGCATGATACATCTAGGCAACTTCTGGCATATTATAATCTACTATCAACTTCAACTCTCTAAGTTTCTCCCTTGCCAAATCATCACCATATTCAAGTATTTCTGGTTCTTCAATTATCATAACACTTGAATCTGAGCTTTCATCATTATTTCCTTCTTGCTCCTCAGAAGTAACTACAAATGGTGACTCACCAACCTTCTTCTTTTCTTGTTCCATAAGTTGTGCAGCTAACATTGAATCAAATTTCACTTGTGCTGCATCCTTTGGAACCTCTGTTTCTACCATGATTCCTTTACCCTTATCTAATGAGTCAGTGATGGGTAAAGATGATGATGGTACCTGTGAAGACACTTCCTTGATGATAGCTGATGACTAGAATACATCTACCATATCTGCAGGTCTGTCAACGTTCAAATCCTGTGTGTCAACGGCCAACTTACTCTTGTCAGAATTACCTTGCAATCTTGTGGAACTCTCAGAAGAATCTATAAACCCCAAATTTGATCTGAAATTGTCATGTCTGGATTCTCCATAACCTTGTTCTCCCAAGCATGATACATCTGGGCAACTTCTGGCATATCATAATCTACTTCCAACTTCAACTCTATAAGTTTCTCCCTTGCCAACTCATCACCATATTCAAGTCTTTCTGGTTCTTCAATGATCATAACACTTGAATCTGAGATTTCATCATTACTTCCTTCTTGCTCCTCAGAAGTAACTACAAATTGTGACTCACCAACCTTCTTCTTTTCTTGTTCCATTAGTTGTGCAGCTAACACTGAATCAAATTGCACTTGTGTTGCATCCTTTGGAACCTCTGTTTCTACCATGATTCCTTTACCCTTATCTAATGAATCAGTGATGGGTAAAGATGATGATGGTACCTGTGAAGACACTTCCTTGATGATAGCTGATGACTGGAATACATCAACCATATATGCAGGTCTGTCAGCGTTCAAATCCTGTGTGTCAACGGCCAACTTACTCTTGTCAACGCTTGGTGTGTCAGCGTCCAAAATGTGCTTGTCAACACTCACTGTACTCTTGTCAGCGCTTCTTGTGAAGTTCTCCATCATTGCTGTAAAAGACAAGTTCAAATTTATAGGAGTAACCAAAGATACATCAAAACCTGGTTGCTTCTTCAATTCAGTAAGAGCTTCAGCCACACCCAAAGATTCTCCTTCATGTGAGCCTTTGTCACTCACATGTATCTGCTCATCCTCCCCTTTGGAAGAATCCTCCATACCACGCCTATTGTTAGAATCCTCCAAAAGAATAATCCTCTCCCTCAATTGCTTCAGTTCAAGGCCTTGTGTACTGACTGTTTATACCAGGTCTGCATTTTGCTTTTACAAGTTAATGCAAACAGCCGTCAATTCCAACATTGTGTATGGTTCCAATCTTCCCTCCTCTAGTGTGGGGATTTGACCTCCCAAAGTAGAGTCATGGGGCATGGATGAGGTCTTAAAGATGTTAGGACTGGCTTGACCTGCATCTAAGCGAGTACCAATAGACCCAGCCTCACCTATATCACCAACCACACTTGTGGTGGTTGTTCTCTCTACAACATGGCTAGGACCACTAGAGGAGAACACTCCAGTAGTCCTTGGGTGTTTTACCAACCTAAATTCAGGGGGTGTAGAAGATGATGTTGATTGGGTGGTAGTTTAAAGGTTAAGGGGTGTTTGGGTCTGTTGTAGAAATGTGTCAACGTCTGGATTTGAAGTGTCAACGCCAACATTTAAGGTGTCAGCGTTGAAGGGATCTTGGTCAAGTTCCATATGTTGAGGTGAAGGTGATGGTTCAGGCAATGGTTGTGGGTCAGGTTGAGGTTGTGCTGCTGCAATAACAGCAAGCATGGCTTGGGTAAGGGGTAAGTCTCTATGAGGGGGTGAATTCATCTCACTAAAAACAGCTTTCTTCTACACAGGGATCACATAAAAATCATCATGATCCCTGGTGCAATACCTTTGCTCATCAAAAATCATTTGTAAATATCTTGGGTAAGCCAAAGTCATCTTATTACCCTTGTTTTTACACATGCCATCAAAAATAAGTTTAGAAAAATTATACTTTTGCCCATTTGTAATACACACAATTGCACTAGCAATAGATCTGTTAATTTCGTTATGTGCACTACATTTGGGACTCAAACATTGAAGGATGACATGTATTAAGTACTTCCAAGCTGGGGGAAATTACTGTTTGTTATATTTATTTAAAGTTCCCTCTTTAGGGAAAGGATAACTCAAAGCTTGGAGTCCCTGTTCTATCTCACCAATAGGAAGAGTGGTTATACCATCTGCATCATTAAGATGCAAATCCTGGCGAACCAAGGCTTCCGTAACCACCCATGAACGCCCATGGACAATAGCTGTTAATGTAGTCACATTATTAAGTGTTGAGGAACTAACAGTGTTCCAAAACTGTTTAATATGAGTGACAGGGATGAGAGGAGCATGAGAAAGAGCATACCGTAATGGAGATGCATTTAAATACGCCACCATCTGAGTATATTGAGGAAAAAGAGCATCATCAGCCTCCAAATAAGCAATCATATTATGCTGACTTCTGAATCCCAATACCAAGTCACTTGGTTTAAACTTAAGCGTCATTGATGTAGAAAGCTGTTTGTGAAAGATTATAAAAGATGAATTATAGGAGAAAAGTTGTTAGACAAGAATATGAGAATACCCTGTTTAAAAGAAGGAGCCAAATATATAGGAGGGATAGGCACATGTGATTGGTCAAAAATGAGGCAAGTATTTTCAAAATATAATGATGAAAATATTGAAAAGAAAATAAGTTATCTTGTGCATTAATTAAAATTTATCAACTCCTAAAATTACGGCCCCAATTTTCGTCAAAAATAACAACTGGGTAGGACCCAATGAGTGTCAACGGTCAGAAATAACCCATCAATGCCCAACGGCTATATTCTTGTCAACGTTGGTAAAAGCCATGTCAACGTCTAAATTGGTCATAACAACGTTTGGAAATATATCTGTCAACGCCCAAAAATAAAAATAATAAAAATGAAAAAGGACATTAACAAAGTAATTTATCCTAGTGAAGATAACCTATAAACTGAAAATTACCATAGGGTGGCAAGCACTGTCCAATCATGCACACTTGCTTATGCAAGATAGACATAACAGTCCTCTAGTGTCCCTTACTAACCAAGGTTCTTAACAGTTAAGTTATCTCATAAAATCCCTTGTAACTTCCCAGGTAAGCCCAATATAAATCATACCCAAGTTTCCCAATAGACCACATCCAATTCTAGGTCAAAAAGTCTTGGCAGCATGCATAGTATATCAACTTTGCATGCTACAGTGCCTCATGAGATAGTAAACTAAATCATACTCAACAGTGGACACAATCTAGAATTATGATAAGAGTATTATAAGAATACCCAAAAAGTCCTAAAAGGTTCCTAAACCTCCCCTTAAACTATGATACATAAGTTGCCAAATAATATGCATGTAAATAAAAATTTATGTCAAGATAGGAATATAAATATTCCAACCATCATCCATAAATTAAAACATGCTCCAATAATGCTCCAAGAATCCATAAGAAACTCTGTATCCAATGGTACAATGCTAACAATGCCTGCACAATTAGATCAAAAACCATAAAACTAACATGTTGCTGACAACGTCACAATAACACTTATCATCGTTAAGATAACCTTTGTCAGCGTTAGACAAATAAAGTGGAAAATCTAATTTCACATAAAGACCAATAACAATGCATATCCTGTACATACTTTTACAGTAAGTTCCCAAAAAACATTTTAAGTGAGATTGATCATTCCAATACTTGTTACCAAGTATTGAAATCTTCCAGTATCAAAAGGTTTAGTCAATAAATCAGACACATTCTCTTCTGTGTCAACCCTATCTGGTTGTATTAAACCTTTTTCAAAACAATCTCTTATAAAATGATGTCTAATTTCTATGTGTTTTGTTTTAGAGTGATGTACAGGATTTTAATAATGCATAAAGTGTTGTTACTATCTACAAAAATCTTGGTATGCATGAAATTATACCCATAATCCAACAGCTGTTTCTGAATCCATAAGACTTGTCCAAAACAAGCAGCTGCTGCAACATACTCTGCTTCAGTTGTAGAATTGGCCACCACAGTTTGTTTCTTGCATTTCCAAGACATCAATCTACTCCCAAGAAACTAACATCCACCAGTTGTGGATTTTCTATCAAATTTCTCACCACCATAATCAATGTTTGAATATGCAATAAGCTCCAATGGTGAATCTTTTGGATACCATAATCCCAGGCCTGGATAACATCTGAGGTATCTAAAGATCCTCTTGACAGCATGAAGATGACATTCTTTGGGAGTCACTTGATGACGTGCACATGCACACACAGCAAACATAATGTTAGGTCTTGAAGCTGTGAGATACATTAATGAACCAATCATTGGCCTATAGTGCTTGACATCCACTTCTTTTCCATCTCCAACTCTTCCCCAAGGGTGTTCTCTATCCATAGGAGTGCTAGCCCTTTTGTCATGTGGAGAAAAGCCAAACTTCTTCAAGATTTTTGCTACATATTTATCTTGAGAGATGAAGATACCATCTTCTTTCTGCTGAACTTGTAACCCTAGAAAGAAGTTCATCTCCCCCAATGGACTCATCTTGAACTTGTCTGTCATAAGCTTGGGAAAGTCTTCGCTCATCTTTGGACTAGAAGAGCCAAAGATGATATCATCCACATAGACCTGAACAAGTAAGAAATCCTTACCAGTCTTCTTTGTAAATAAGGTCTGGTCTATGGTGCCCCTTTTGAATCCATTTTCTACCAGATAGGTGGACAATGTGCCATACCATGCTCTTGGTTCTTGATGAAGTCCATACATAGCTTTCTTCACTCTATACACCTTGTCTGGATGTTCTGAATCTTCAAAACCAGGAGGCTGCATTACATAAACCTCCTCTGCAATTGTGCCATAAAGAAAAGAACTCTTCACATCCATTTGATAGACTATAAAGCCCATGTAGAAAGCATAGGCTTGAAAAATCCTTATAGCTTCAATCCTTGCAACTGGTGCAAAGACCTCCTCATAGTCTATCCCTTCCTCTTGTGTATATCCTTGAGCCACTAAACGTGCCTTGTTTCTGACCACAATGCCTCTTTCATCCTTTTTGTTTCTAAGAACTCATCTTGTCTTAATAGGTCTGACATGTCTAGGACAATCAACCAACTCCTAAACATCCTGGATAGCAAATTAGTGAAGCTCATCTTGCATTGCTTCCACCCAACTTGGTTCTTTGAGAGCATCAAAAATCTTCTTGGGTTCCTGTTGTGACAAAAAACAGGCAAACAAACATGCTTGAACAAGAGGGGTATCAACCTTCTTGTGAATATTGGCAATAAATCAACCAAGATTTTGATGAGATCTTCTAGTTTGCACAGGAGTCATCACATCACCAATGATTAGAGAAGGAGGGTGATTTTTGATTGTAGAAGTAAGCACTCCTCCCTCAATAAGTGTGTTGTCCTCAATCTCATCTTCCATGTTACCAATATCTTCTTCAGACTCTCTTCCATCTCCATCTGAATGAGCCTCTCCATTTCTGTTTGAAGGTTCACCTTGTTCAAAATTATTGGAAGAGAAAATATGGTCAAAAGATCTGTCAACGCCTGGACCAAGGCTGTCAACGTTTGAGCCATCAACGCCTAGATTTGTCTTGTCAGCGCCAGAATTTCCTTTGTCAGCGCCTGAAAGATCATGCATGTTATCAACTAGTGATACTTGGGGACCACCTTTTTCCTTTCCAGCAGCAGCAGCAGTAAATGCATCTGTCCATATGGGAATGGTAACATACTCAAGTATTGGTGCTGATTTGTCTGCTTGTGATCCAACCTCTTCATTAACCTGTTTACCTGAAACATCAACAACTGGTTCTTCCACAACATTTGAAGTTACCTTCACAATGTTTAGATTAGTAACAGGCATATAATTCAAAGTCCTAGATAGAGTTTCCAAGTCAAATAACCAATTTGGACAACTTTCATGATCACTAGGTTTACTTTCTAAAAACCTAACATGTACTTTTTCAGGTATACGTTTTTCTTTCTTAAGGTAAACTCTATATCCTCTACTCTGCACAGAATAACCCATGAAGTAGCGTTCATCACCTTTAGCACTAAACTTACCTAAGGCATCGCTAGTGTCTAGCACAACTACATGACATCCAAAAGGTTTAAGAAAACCAATAATAGGTTTCCTGCCCCAAAGTAACTCATAAGGTGTTTTGTTATGAATCTTGTTGACTAATGCTCTATTCTGAACATAACAAGCCGTATTCACAGCCTCAACCCAAAAAGCAATGGGAAAGTGAGCATCAGCCAACATAGTCCTGGCTGATTCTATGAGGGTTCTATTCTTTCTCTCAGCTACCCCATTTTGTTGTGGGGTTCTAGCTACACCAAACTGTCTAGTAATCCCTTTCTTGGAACAAAAATCATCTAACAACTTATTTCTAAACTCACCACCATTGTCACTTCTAAGTATCTTAACCTCATTACCAGACTTCTTTTCTATCTGGGTAATAAAGTTAATCAAAGTATCAGCAGTGTCATTTTTCAAAGCTAAGAAGAAAGTCCAAGTAAATCTAGAAAAATCATCAGTGATGACAAAACAGTAAGATTTACCATTTAAGCTTTCTATATTAGTTGGACCAAACAAGTCCATATGCAGCAAGTGAAGTGGTTTAGAACTAGAGTGCACTGGTTTAGACTTAAATGAGACCTTGTGCTATTTGCCTTTAAGGCATGCAACACAAGAGTGGTCATTGTGGAAAGCCTTTTCAGGCAAACCATCAACTAAACCATGTCTCACAAGTCTGTTTATATTTTTAAAATTAATGTGCCCTAATCTCCTGTGCCAAAGATTACTCTCATCAACTGAAGCCTTAGAATATAGACATGACAAATTATTATTCATCCTAATTCCATTAAGATTCACATTATAAATGTCCTTATGCCTAGGTGTTCTATACTCAATGAATTTCTCATCTGGTATTTTTGTTATCACAAACTTGTGATATACTAAACATATTATAGTCAAGTTCTTTTACCAGAAACACGTTTTCAAAACGCAAATTATTGGTGAGAAGAGTTCCTTTGCCTGTGATAGTTCCATATCCACCTCCAAAGTAAACTTTGTCACCATCCTTAATAGGAGTGAAGTTTGTAAGGTAATATTCCTTCTCAGTCATGTGCCTAGAGCATCCACTATCCCAATAGCCATAATCATTAACCTGCTTTTGAATGCCCTGCACATAAAGAAAACAAATTAGTTTTCTTTGGGAACCCAAGCCTGAGCAAACTTGGATTCATTTGGTTGTTCAACAAGAACAGACTTAGTCCTTATGACAACCCTTGTTCATCCCTTTTTGGATTAAACACCCAGTTAACCCCAATTGGTTTGGTTATGACCTTTGAAATATAATGAAATCTGTTACAGGTCATAGAAATCCCATCTGAATTAGGGTTTTGGTCTTGCTTGGGTCTCCATGTCAAGCTAGAAGATGCTTTAGACCCCTTTCCCTTTGGTTGCAAATATTTACCATTATTTGTTCTGGCAACGTTTCTGTCAGCGTTTAATTTAGTCTTGTCAATGCTGAAATTACCCTTATCAGCGTTGAACCTAGGGTTTGCTACAGGAACCCATTGTCTTTTAGACCATGTATTGGTCTTCTGAAAAGGTCTTTGTCCATAAGTATTAGACCCTTTAGTAAAGAATGGGGCTGGTCTAACAACTTGTGGACTTTGCTGGACCAAAAGATTTGGGTTTGACAGTGTTTGACTTTTTGTCAGCGTTGACCTTTGAGGCATTGACACATTTATAGGCTAAATGTGAAAAACTTCCACAAGTATAACAGGATTTTCTAGACATAACTCTAGGTCTAGAAGAAAAGAAACCTGTTCCATTATCACTAATTTGGCTTTTTGGTGACCTAGGTTTTCTATACATTTCTGCATATTTAATACTAGGTTTTCTATCAACGTTTAAGCCAAGGTCAACAGTCTTGCCAGTGGTTGGGTTTGTCACTTTTATGGATGTAGACTCATTTGGGCTATCACGAAGCATGCCACCCTTAACAAACAAGGTAGGGTTGGCTTTCTTCCATTGGTCCAAATCAATCAACTTTTGCCTGTATTCCTCTACTGGGGTAAGAACTCTTGGTGGAGGAATAAATTCCTCTTCTTGGAGTTCTGGTAAACCAGTCCAAGACAAGTCCTTTCTAAGGACACAATAGAAGTTCCCAGTAGGTGGTGGAACACCAGCATACTCTTTCATCCCAATTCTAGTCATATCCCTAGAATCCCTTTGTTCACTAACACATTTTTCTAGGGTTTGTGAGGCGTTATCAAATCTCTGAATTTTAAGATCTACATTATCCTTATTTTTGATAGCCTCATCTAACTTAGCCTGTAAAGTAGCATTCACTCTCTCCATGATGTTTCTAATCTCAATACTAGCATTTAAATCATGATTTAAAATATTGATTTGATCTTTTAGGTCAAGCTTCATTTTCTTATACTCGGTTATAGTTTTTTCAGTTTGAGTAAGGGCAAGTTGATAGTTAGATAACTTGTACCTTTCATTAACCACATCTGTTGTCAAATTTAAAACTTCTTTATTAAGTTTTTTAGTGTTTAGACGACAACCCTTACTACAAAATGCATCATCATATACCTCATTGTCTGATGAAGATGAGGAGTGTGCCATGAGAGCATAGTGAACCTGCTCTTCTTCTTCCTTTTCTGCAACCAAAGCTTTGTTCTCTTCCTCATCCTTGGCCAAGTAGCTCCAATCCCAGCCAACACCATCAATGTCTTGCATGGCAACCATAGCTTTGTAATCCTGAGCCTTGATGATTTGGCTTGAGGGTTTTCCAGCATCAGATCTTCTTGGAGATCTGCATTCTCTCATAAAGTGTCCCATTCGATGACAATTATAACACTCAACCTTGGATTTATCAAATCCAGCAGTGTCCTTAGCATTAAAAGTCATATTCTTCTTGAATCTTCGATTCCATCTGTTTGCTCTTATACTTGCAAGAGACATATTCCAATTTATGTCCATCTCCTCCAAATGCTCATCACTAATTTGCTCAAGGTCCTCATAAGTAATCACTAAACCATTGGGCAATGAAACAATGTATGCACACACAGTATCTAGATCAATACCAGCAGGCTTAACTCTTGGTGAGTCAACTTTGTATGTGTCAGCGTCTGAATGTGAGGCGTTGACAAGGCTTGATCCAACGTTGACACAGGTTGATCTAGTAACGGGGTGCATGTATGACTCCTTTTGATCAAATTGACCTTCACTATGTGAGAAGAAGGCCATATTTCCATTGGTAGACTTGCTTCCATGATCCAAAAGAGTTTCATTCTCTACCAGCCTCATTTTATTGTAAACATCATCAAAAGTAGAACTTTTGTGAGTGTTATTAGCAATTATAGACCTTGCTTTAATCTTCCATGCATCACCAAGACTTTTAAGAAAAGTGGTGATAATATCAACATCACCAAGCACTATTCCCATGAAGGACAACTTGCTTGTAATGTCAAGAAGTCTGCTTCTCACTCCACTTAGGTTCTCACTGGGTTGAGCTTTAAAGACAGCATACTCATGCAAGAGTTGCTTCTTTTTCTCTTGTACAGTATCAACATTACCACCATAAGCAACTTCAAGGGCTACCCAAAGATCTTTTGCAGACTCATAGCTTCTATATTTGTGCTGATTTTCTTGTCCCAAAGAGAGTTTGAGAATGCTTAGGGTTTTTATGTCATTCCTTCTCTTTGCCATGTCCTCAGTTGAGACAGCTCTACCATCTTCAGGTTTTTCTTTTCGATCCTCTTCAGTAGAGCCTTGAAAATTTGTTCTTTGTAAGATGGCAGCTGCAATCTTTTGAGCTTTATTGAATGTGTTTCCATATTCAATAATTTCCCATAGGGTGTAGTCATGAATTTGTAGATACTGTTCAAAGTTAAACTTCCATAGCTCAAAATTGTCTGGGTCTAGCATGGGAATCTTGATGTTGGGGGTTGAAGAGGAGGAGGAGTTTACTTCTAGGGTAGACATGGTGTTTTTAGGGTTTCTTGAAAATTAGGTTTTTTCGTGATTTAGGGTTCTTGTGTTCTTTAGATCAAAGTTTCTCAACAAGCTCTGATACCACTTGTTGATCCCAAACTTAGATCGATTTAGCTTGTGTAAACGAGATTAAATCAAGTTAAACACGTAGAGAAACTTTGTTGTGTATAAAACAATTTAAGTATTATGCGGAATTAATACTCAAACAAGAACACACAAACAATGTAAACCAAACATTCACTTGATTGATAAAACAAACTTGCGTACAATGAAAGTGTTAAACGTATATCAAACATAAACCTAAAGGCCTCCTTTTATAGACATAAGGAGCCTTGTACAAGAGTCTACGTATCAGCTATTTTAGGTAAAGATAAACATAGAAAATACATTTTGGATCATATCTTTACTAGAAACAAACTAGAAACATAACACGTGTAGACTAAGTCTTCTATCAGTGCTTGACTTTATCCTATCAACGCTTGACATCTTCGTGTCAACGCTTGTCCTGTCAAAGCTTGTTTTCTTCTTATCAACGTCACGATTGCTCTTGTCAGCATCCAAGTGTACTGGCTATATTTTATTCCCAACAATTAGAGTTTTCAAAAAATCAAAAATCACTCAACCTTTTATTTAATTAAATAATAATTTTTTAATGCTAATTAAAGCCCAAAAAATCAGTTTACTTAACAAAAAGCCCAAATTGAGATTTTTTAACTTTTAAACCTCTAAAATGACTTAACTTAATTTAAAACTATTTTTGAAAATTTTAAAATTAATTAAAGCTATTTAAAAACAATTAATAACGATTAAAAATTAAAATAATTCTAAAAATTAATCTAATGGCCATAAAATTAATCTAAAAATTGTAACATTCCTAACTTAATGTATTTGAACTAAGAAAAATGAAAAACTTGTAAAAATCTAAATTTAATTTTTAATAATAAAATAATAATAAAATATTAATAAAAATCCAAAATTTATAATAAATTCTAAAAAGTTGTAAACTAGTTTATTTTAACCTAAATAAAACAGAAATGCACTTGAAATTACAAAATACCCCTATTGGGCTTTGAAATGGGCCAAAAGTCCAAACAGACCCCTTAATGGGCTTTTAATGGCCCAATAAGAAAAATGTTGTCCAATGTAACACACCCAAATATTCATACTTTAGTTCAGCGGAAGAGTCGTTGGTGTTACGGGATAGCACATTACTCAAATCATAGACAACGCATAAAAATCGCGTCGTTTATAATAAAACATTTTCCATTCATGAATATCAAATTTACATAGGTCCCAAGTCATAATATTTCATACAATTTTACAAAACATTTGAATGGAAATTGTTGTTTAAGTGCGGGCCATAAATTCTTGTCATCTTCCCGAGAATTACCTTAAAGTACCTGAGATAAAACATGTTAAAAGAAAAGGTCAGCGAAAACGCCGAGTGAATTCATATAGTTTAAATAAACCATTAATATATCATCGGTATAAATTTATTACCGAAAATCATTTTGTACAAATCTTTGTAGTAGGCTATGAAATAGGCCAAAGACATTTTATACAACTCTTAGCCGTAAATCATAATATAGGCTTCAGCCTTCAAATCCATTATACGAACCATTGTCATAAAAACATCATACGATACGTTTTATAACATTGTATAGAGTTTAATGAATACCGTTATAAGAAAAAGGTTATGTAAAACCAAAATACGAACATAATATCAATAATAAGACCCCGTATTGCTAGTCAGACAATATATCATAATTCAATGCGTATAGCAGTATTTTCGTTATTGGATTATCATAAGCCGCATGACATTGCTACCTTACTATAACAAACAACGGGTAGCTAACCCAAAACTCATTTTCCCATCTAAAACAGCGTGTCGTCACAATAATCATGCTTATATAAATCTTCTCATACATAAATTCGCTTACCAATCAATGTGGCACGACGGGGATCAACCGTCAAGGCGCGAACTGGGGTGATCTTCCCCAAATAGTACTATTATATGCATAAGCGTCTACCAAATACCGGTAGTTCACAATTCATGCTAATGGGACTCTTAGTGACATAACCTAACTAATAATAATCCATTTCGTTTCATTCATCGGGTCATATAATCATTCATCGGGTCATATAATCATTCGGGTCCAAATCAATAAGCAAACAAACTGGACAACTGGTGTCCTATTTTTTATTAAAACTAACATGTTATGTAAAACCCACAAAATAAGGTCATTACTTAATTCTTACTTTTCAAATATTTTTGAAGTATTTTATAATCTTAAATATTATTACGTTTAACGGTTTAAGTTGAAATCGATATTAAATATGTTATCTTAATATTTTGACGAGCAACGAGGACTACTAGTGATCGCGATACCGACGGATGCCCATAATTTTATATTTCGTTATCGATCGTTTCAATATTTAATATTTTCGACGATATTGTTTTAATTACGTATCGAGTCGTTATATTATTATTTTTCGTGTGCGTTTAAACTTTTAAGTATTTTTACGAAACCCGAGTCCCGTAAATATTTTCAAAATTGACTAGTAATTATTTCGCACTTTTTAACTAACTATTTACAATTTTTAGCCATAACTTTTGCCAAATTGCAATTTGGTCCCTACCCCACTAAATAAAAATTTAAAATAAACACACAAAATATATTTTTTTTACTTCCAAAATCCACCAATCCTCTCTCCTTCTTCCTCCTTTTGCAGAAACTCCACCCAACCCCCCAAATCCATACAATTTTCAAATTATCTTGAGTTTGAGGTTGATTCAAGCTAAACCAAGCATAGAACCATCTCTATTTTTGATCAAGGATCACATAGGTATAAAAAGTTTACACATGCAAGCACTTTTTATTTTCTTGATGTTGGTAGGTGGAAGCCATGGTTATGCATGGTGTTTTTATCATGATCCATGGTGGTTCTTGCTAGAAATCTTGTTAAAAACTTTATTTTGATCCAAAGTTTTTTTATTTTTGTTATGATTTTGATGTTATGGTGGATGTAAGATGATATTAGAGTATAGAAATGATCATTTCTATGGTTGGTTTTGGTCAAAAAGTTGATTTTGTACAAGATTTTGGTACCCATTTTATAGCAGTAGGTAAACTGAAAAATCCGAATTTTTATGTTTTGAAAATGACTTAACTTATTGCCTAGGGTTGTAGATAATTTCCTTAGCTTCGATTTGATATAAGGTAGAGCTTCTAGCTCAAAACGAGCGCGAAGTTATGATGTTTTGAATGATCGTGTACCGGGAGACGAGTATCGACACTACATATAGTTGTTGTCGATATTTGGATCGAATCTCGGGGACTCTAAATGAAAGTTTTAAAATGTGTAACCTACTGATAATGAGGTATTTATTTATTAGGTTGAGTTTATTTTAAAACCCGAGTGTCGGTTTTGTAAATGGAGTCGTTTAAATAAGTTAAAACGGTTGTATGAAAAATTAACGTAAATCTGTCCGGATTTTGTGGTTTGAAAATGAGTCGAGTAAAGGACTTTAAAAGTAATTTCATTTGATAAACTTGTAGGAGGACTTTCTATATATAGTAAGTTAGTTTATTGAGTCGTTTCATAAACGGTCTACAAGTTTAAAAAGGGTAAATAAGCTAGTACATGTAGTATGTACCGGCGGATTTTGTTAAAAGTATAAAATGGTAAAGTAAATGAGTAGTAAAGTATAATGAAGTTATTTATATCGTTTACTCTCGAGTGTATTGTGGTTTTATGAGTTCGAGTTTGATTTTGTTATGTATGAATTACTTCTCGAGTCTATTATTAATATACGCACCTTAAATGCTAGGTTGCGGTTATTGTGACTATCGGGCATATACTATCGTCGGCGATTGTCTTCAACTACTATAAGTACTAAGGTGAGTCTATAGCCTCGTTTGAGCTCATTCAAATATTTTAAAACCCGCGAGGGGGAATAAATGTTTTGTAAACTTAGAACACAAGATTTTTATGGTATGCTTGTCCCTTTATGAATGGACCCGTGGTTGCCTTTAAATTGTATTAAGTGATTGCCTTTGTTAAAGCCTCAATTATGGACCGTTAATTAACCTATGATGGGTTAACCGCTAGTACAATTAATAGATCTATGGGGGAAGCCGCCCCGATTCAGTTTTTGTGGACTTGTCATAGAAGCTTAGGCCCGACCTCCACACTGTTTGAACATATTGTATTGAGAAGTCAGGTATACAGCAATGTACCAATAATCTGGAGGTAACCGACAATTAATAAATCTCCTGTCTTATCAGACCTCTAAAGGGAGTGTCTAAGGGCTCGGTTCCATGAGCTTATTGCAATTTATGCTATATACAATTATTATTGTTGATGCAAATTTTTATTTGATGCTTGTTGCCTTCAAGTATGCCACAAACTTAAAATTCTTGCTTGTGTTCAAAATGATTATATAAACCTATAGATTCACTCGGCATTTTTGCTGATGATTTTCTCACATGTATTTCAGGTAATCAGGAAGGGTGAAGCTTGGAAGCCACGAGAATGACTGTTGTGCACTACTTTTCAATATAAACTCTTTGAATATTTGTCGTTCCTTTTGTTCAAAACAATTTAAATATTTTGTTTTTGTTGTACTTTGGTTACGATGTCTTGGGACTACGCTACTCTGACAAATGTTTTAGGAACGATAAATCTAAAGCGTCTCTTTTTGAGTCGTTCTTTATAAATTATGTGTTGTTGTATCATTGTTTAGCACCCAAAGATGTATTCCGCTGCGTGTAAATTTGGGGGTGTTAAAGATTGGTACCAGAGCCATGAGTTATAGAGAACTAGGTCTTTTTTATAAAAACCTAAACTATAACTGTCGGTTTTTATTTTTCAAGGAGTCGGTGCACATGATTTCACGTGAGTTCAGGTTCAAGCTACTTCTGGGATTACAACTTTAGTATACATTATTATGTATGCCTTATTGCTAAGTATTTATAAATAAATACTATAATCTTTTATCGATATATATATTGATATCGTTAAACTTTTCGATAAGAGTTATCATTTATTAATGATTTACTTAAATAAATTTCTGGAATTTTTCTTGTAATTATTTTGAAGGATTCTTTACATTTATTTAAGTTTTTGCAAATTATTATATTTCATTTTATTATGACCTTATACCTATTTTGTGAAATTTACCACCATCAAATTACGTCTTCGATGAGGAGGAAGCAGGTTTCACTGCCACAAGCGAGTCACAATCAACTAAGCCATGTGGATCCCCACGTTACTAGTGTCTATTACTTTGTGTCATTGTACTCTATTTGTCTTTAAGATCATTCCTTGTTGATCAATGATAATAGTTTCCTTTTATCCTTATAATGATTGTGAATCCTTGTATTGATAATGTGTATGCATTTGATGATTGATTTTGTACATGATATGACTATACCATGAATACAATTAACTCATTCATTTTATCTTTTCTCTTTGTGATGTGACAGAATCATGCCACCTAGGAGAATGACAAATGATGCCATTGCAAGGCTAGTTGCTGAAGAGGTTGCTAAAGCATTAGCTGTGGATAGAGTTGCGCGTGTTAACACTGAAGGAGCAGGTGGCTCTGGAGGTGCGGGTGCTGAAGGTGAAGGTGAACCTGCTGGACCAGAAGCTGCTGGGGCAGGTGTAGTTGAGAATCCTGCAGATGAGGTTGCTCCGGCTGCTGCTGCGGTTAAAGAATGTACTTTTGCTGGGTACATGAAGTGTGGACCTACTACATTTCAAGGAACTGGTGGAGCACTGGAATTATTCAGGTGGATTGAGAAAACAGAAACAACATTTGAGATTAGTGATTGCTCAGAAAGGAACAAGGTTAAGTTCGCAGTTGCTACTTTCAAGGATCGAGCTTTAAGCTGGTGGAAGACTCAAGTTGCTACCGTTGGTTTAGAAGCTGCAAATAGGAAACCTTGGGATGAAATTAAAAGGTTGTTGAAAGAAGAGTTCTGTCCAGAAGAAGAGTTATCTGCTTTGGAGGATGAGTTGAGGCACCTAAAGTTGAAAGATAACAACATTGCTGCATATACTAGCCGATTCAATGAGTTGGTTTTGTTGTGTTCAGATGCTTTTGCTACTGAGAAGAAAAAGATGGATCAATACATCAAAGGGTTGCCTGGGTACATTAAAGGTGAGACAACTTCATCTCGACCCAAGAACTTTGTTGAGACTGTAAGAATGGCTCATACACTCATGGGGGCAGAAAGTTCAAGATAGAGCTGAGAGAGCTGCTGAAGGTAGTAAAAGGAAATGGGAGAATTCGTAGAGTGGTAATCAAGGTAGTAACCGCCATAGGCAGTACAATCAGAAGAGAAATGATGGGGCTAGAGCTGCGACTAACAAGAATGATAATGCTGACCAAGGGGGACCAGCTCAGAAATGTAGGAGCTGTGGTGCTTGTCACTTTGGTGATTGTCCACCAAGGTGCACTAAATGTGGAAAGGTTGGTCATGTTGTGGAGAAATGTAAGACAAGGGTTCCTGCTACTGGAGCGAATGCTATTCCGATCAAGACTTGTTTTGAATGTGGAGAACGTGATCATCTTCGTCCTCAATGTCCGAAGTGGAAGAACAAGAAAGCAGGAGAAGCTGCTGGGGCAGTTTATGTTGTTAAGGATGCGGATCAGGCACAAGGTCCAAATGTGGTGACGGGTACGTTCTTACTCAACCATCGTTATGCTAGTGTGTTGTTTGACTCAGGATCTGATAGGAGCTTTATAAGCACTTCCTTTAGTCGTTTAATTGATGTTGAGCCAACAAGCCTAAATGCTAGTTATGAGGTCGAGTTAGCTGATGGACAATTAGTTAGTACTACCATTATATTTAAGAAGTGTCCTTTGAAGTTAGAAAATCATTTGTTTGAGATTGATTTGATGCCGATTGAGTTGGGTTCGTTTGATGTGATTGTTGGTATGGATTGGTTGGTTGCTCATGATGCGGTGATTGTATGTGGGGAGAAAGTTGTTCACATACCGGTTAAGGGTAAGGTGTTAGTAGTTAAAGGTGATGTCGGTAGATCTTGTCTGACGGTGATATCTTGTATCAAGGCGAGGAAATATGTAGAAAGAGGTTTGATGTAGTGATTTTACTACTCTTTAGGAAAAGAGAGCAAAAAGGGCAAGTATGCACGACGATTTAGGAAAACCGTGTGTGAATGACCCTAAAAGTGAGTTCGTTCTCGAGGAGGCTAGTGCGTTGTGTAATGAATTGATTTTGATTTGTGATTATATGATTGAAAAAGAAAGAAAGAAATGAGATTAGAAAAGGAAGACGGTTACGAAGACGGATTAAACTGAGACGAAAAAGGCGATCACGTAAAACCGTAAATAGTGCAAAATTTAAAATTTTAACCTAAAAATTCCTAAAAATTACTAAAAATGCACAATAATATTCTAAGAGTTTACAAAAAATCCAAACTTGCTAAAACCTTTTAATTAATTAGATAATGACTTTTTAATGCTAATTAAAGCCCTAAAAATCACAATTAATTATTAAAAAGCCCTAAACAAGATTTTAAAGTTTGTAAACTCAAAATTAACCTAATTAAGCTAAAAAGTATTTTTTAAAATTTTAAAACCAAATAAAACTATTTTTAAACACTTAAAAACTATTAAAATCAATTAAAACTTAAATTAATTCTGGAAAATAATTGAAAAGTCCTAAAAATATCTACAATCTAGGAAAAATGTCTACAATCTAGGAAAAATGTAAAAACTTAAAAAATCAAACTTTCAATTTTTAATAATAAAATGATATTAAGATATTCAAAAAAATTCAAAGTTTATAAAAAGATTCTAAAAAATTACCAAAAATCTAAAATAATGTAACTAAGACAGAAATACAATTAGAAGTTTCTAAAACCTATTTAATAATTTTATATTAAATTTTAAAGTTGGTTAAAAACCCTAAAATCCTATAAAATCAAAAATAAGACTTTTTGAAAACTTAAATAGCTGTAAACCTCAAAAATATGATTAAAAACCTAAAATCTATTTTTTCATATTTTTAAAATACCTTTTCCTATTTTTAAATTACTTTTCAAAATTTAAATTTAAAATAATCCTAGAAAATTAATTAAGCACGTGAAAAATAATCTTTTTAAACAAAAAAGTCTTAAACCCTAATGAGAACCAAAGAAAAATGCTAACTTGTAAAAATCCTATGAAAATAAGCTGGAATAAGCTTTTAAATAAGCTGATAAGTTATATAAGCTAAAAACAGATACTACTTAAATATCAAGAAAACCAAGTGATAACCAGTCAAAGACCCTAGGGAAACTGGTTATTACGTTGGTGTGTGAGAGGAGTGGCGCAGGTTCGAGTCCTGGCCACGTCCTTTTTGAAAAACTTTTTTTTTTCTTTTTTAAACTTTAAATACTCAAACACAGTAACCCTAATTCACTCTAAACAAACTTTTTAATCAACAAACAACTAGAATTAAGCCTATGAGATCAAAACAAGTGCCCAGGTTGCACTTTTAACTGATGAACACAAAGTTAATATTTTCACTTGTGTAGATTTGAACAAGAGGCCTTGTTCTTGGATTTTGTGGTGTTGGATGGACAATAGGGGCATCCCTATACTCAGTTGAGTATAGAGAGTCAATATTAACACAAAAACTAGCAAGCTCAAATTCAGAAATCACAAAGTCAAGCCAATAATAAGTTACTGATAAGGCTTAGATAGGTCTGAGAGTGTTTTTCTGATGCAATTGGCACTAAAACGAGTTTTAATCCCTCAAAACTTGCACACACATCCACCAAGTAGTATATAAGCAGTTACAAAACCTACTAAAACCTATCTCCTAACAATTTGTCAAGTTTGATGCACAAATTTCCACAATATCATGCATAAGAAGGCCTTTCTGATTTTTAACTAGTATTATCAAAAAATAAGCATGCAAATCTGATTTCCAACTCCCAAAATGAAAACTAAACTAGCATACAACCTAATAACTGCCTAGTGAGTGATTAAAACAGGTTTTCAAGCAAGATTTAAATCATTTATCCCTACTTAACCCTTAATCCAAACACCCCTTTATATTACTGAAAAAACCAATTTTAACACACCAAATCACATCAAATCCCATCCAAACTGAATCAAAATGCTTCTCACATGCAAACAATCCTAAATGAACAATATCAAACCAGGAAAACAACACTTAAACAATCTTATGCAATAAATCACAAATTCACATAAATCATACAATTCACCAAATTTAAAAACTGAAACAAAGATACAAGGGGGTACCTTGTTGGGCCTACATCCAGGCCCAACAGTGACTGAAAAGTCACCTCCAATCAGGCTGGGGCCTGAGCAGAACTTTGTTGAGATGCCTATGAGGATTTGCTTGAAAAAAAATGGATAAAAATGGTTCTTGTTTTGAACCTGCTAAGAGAGAAAAAAGAAGGTTGTGTAAAAGCTAAGGGCAGACCCCTAGCTTATGGGTAAAGCTAGAAGTGAGCTTTAGCTTATGGATAGGACTGAGATAAGCTAAACAATGGGCTAAACCAAGGCTGTCTAAGTTTGGGTACCCACTATACCAGAACAAGCCATGGTATTATGGACATACACAATCTCAAACACCTCTAAACTAACATATTCCATCACCATTTATCAGATTTTTATGAAAATTTAAGGTTTAAGAAAAACTTGAAAAGAAAACAGAAACTTGGACAACTTAGTAAACTTGCTGAAAATTTAAAACCAAACTGAATAATGATAATTGTATTAAACTGAAAGTAAAATGGAACTAGCTTTCTTCACATAACACTTCACCAACTTTTCATTCATAAAAAGGGGCTTTACAAGGATGTGAACAAGGAAAGCAAGAACAGTTTAAACTAAGTCCTATGAGGCCTTTATATAGAGGCTTACATTTGTTCTAGAACTGAAAAGAAGCTAAAACCCTAATGACATGAACTTCCATCATTGCCCTTGTCGAATATTTGAATATGCCAATTTTTGAACTTGGTCAAGAACCCATGTGATGAATTTTTGATGTATGTGGGATGCCAGTGGTGAAAAGAAGATCTTGGACGTCCATATTTTCTTTGGGAGCACGAAAATGCTAATAGGCGTTGATTAGCTGTCCTCAGTTTGTCTTCAAGCTTGGATGTGGGTCAGGGGAGGGTTGGAGAGCCATGTGAGGGTGAGGGGGACGTTTTTGGGAGTTGGGTTTGGGTTTAGGTGATGGTTAATTATCAGTCTGGAAATAATGAGCACAAAACCCTTTGTTTTAAGCCTAGCTGGGGATAGTTTAGGGTTTATGGGGATAATGGGGTGGTTTTAATCCGTTTTTAGGGGTGATTAAATTTAAAAAGTTGTTTGGAGGGAAGTTTAAAACTGATTAATTAAATCAGTTTAAAATGTGAGTGGAGGGTGATGTGGCTAAAAGGGAGGTGGTGATTGGCTGGTGGGTTATAGTGGGTGACGTGTCAGGCTGGCAGTGGAGGGTTTAAGTTTGTTTGTCTGGCATAAGTGGCCCTCATTCTTTCTTGTTTTGTTCACTTTGAAATAAAAAAAACTTCTTTTCCTTTATAAACATCTTTGGGCAGTTGGCAATTTTGGCACAACAAGTTTTTAAACTTGTTTTAAGGACTAAACATGCAAACTTATGATATTTGAAGGACTGATTTTGGCATTTTCTTCATTCTTCAAGGTTTGACTTGTTTGTTGACTTCTTGGAGGACCAATATTGACAATTTAGTTTTGTTGAGGGACTAAATTTGCCAATTCTTCAAAGTTAAGGGTCCTTTTTGTAATTTTGACAAACTTTAGGGACCAAACTTGTAATTATGAAGATACAAGGGTATAAAGTGTCAATTCTTCCATATTGGAGGACCCTTCTTCATAATTCTTCAAATAATCAAGGGTTTTCTTGGAAAATTCTTTATTAGGGCTTGGTTCATCGTGCGACTTCGTTTCCCGTGTTTGTTTTTGACTGATTCTTGTGATCTTTTGTCATTTTCTCAATATCCGTACCTAAAATACACAAGCAACAAACACAAGCATATATTTGGGTATTTTAATGATATTTAATGCATTTTAAGCCCGATTTGGACGATGAGACTATGTATAAAAGCAGTCTCATCACTCCCCCATACTAAACCATTGCCGTGCCCTCACGCAATGCTAGAATAAAGTATCGTAGCACTTCCAAAATTCATTTTTATTCACTTTTATTGAAATGATAAACTAGCTATACTACTACTATTGCTACTACTGGTGTTTTAGACATAATGTATGATTTTCATCGCAAAATGGGACGTTTAGGTTCATAGAATAAGAACACGTGAATGCTTCGTTAGAAATAATTTCATCGTCCTCGATTTTCACCCCAATTCCATGCCAAGCGTGGAACGAGATCATTGTCATTATAAGTTAGTAATGCTAACACTACTCATATGCCCTAATCACGTACTTATCCTCCCATTATTCCTAAGTTGTATCTCTTATATTTTATTTTGTCTTGAATGTTTCACGAGGATACATTGTTTGACTTATGCGATAATAGAGATTTAGGTCTAAAAATAGAGTCCTAACGGTGTAACTAAAACCATCAAATCAATAACCCCTCCTAATAGACAACGATGTTAAAAAATTAAGTTGACAAGAAGAATCGATAAACACGGTTTTATAACGGTTTTGAACATGAGACTTATTACCAAGACTTTTATACGCCCCCTAACGGAAGGGCCTTATTATCTTTGGTTTACCTCCATCTTTTATTCAACTTTGCCATGAAGCTTTTATTATGACTTCGGTCTTGCCTTGCCTTTTATTATCCGCCTCATCGGTGGTTTTATTAGCCAAAGACGTATATCCTCACGCTAAGGCGAATTTTGGATCTTTAAAGCTTCGAAGATTAAGGCTTGATTCACTTTCAATTTTTGCATAGATTTTTCAGCCTTGTGCGGCTTCAAATTGTTTGCTAGATTTAGGTGAGCACTTGAAATCTTATTATTGGGTGAAGCTTTCGATTATTCGTGTAGCCAATACTTCAAAACCGTGACGCTGTCGTTACCTTAATGTCTTCCTAATTTAATTACACGGAAGCTACTAGAAAAGACTAGAAACCCAACAATCCTAACTAAACCGCTAAGTCATTATTTATTAAGGAAAAAATATTTACATGCGAAGGGAGAATAAGCAAACAACGAGAACACATGAGTTTTTGAAAGAATACGAGTACTCTACATTTAGCATAGTAACTTATAATTAACTCTATCATTTCTCGTCCTCATTTAAGAGACTTAGCCTAATGTGTAGTTAAGGAATCAAAGCTAAGTGCTCAACACGCACGGTCGAGTCAAAAATTACTCTTATTCTCGCCATCGGAAAACCTACATTCGTGTCTTCAAACACTTATAAAACATGAGAAAATTTTTAAAATTTGGCCATTTTTAGCCTTATTTTGCAACAAAAACGATAAACAAAAAGATAAACTTTGGAAAGCGTGAAGGTTTGGCAAGGCAAGTATCTATTCACCCCCCCCATACTAAAGTTAAACATTGTCCTCAATGTTTCGAGTCTAGGGGTGCAAACACCCCCATACTAGAGACGTAGTCGAATGCCTAATCTAGCATTGAAAGGGTGTAACCAATAAATTAATAGCCCTTTATGAAATGTGCTAAAAACCTAAGGTTAGAACATCAAAGGATATATCATGGATATTGAGAGAGTCTTCAAAGCAAATGATCGAGTGCTCCCATAAAACGAACACGAGAGGCTCCAATCGTGAAGATCATGATCATCTAAAGTCCACGATTCACAAACAACCACGGAACAATGGTTGGAAGGGCACAAATCCCCACACGTAAGCTACATTAGAAAGCGATAATATGTACATAGGATATGTTGATCCCAAACTTAGATCGATTAAGCTTTGTGTATACGAGATTAGATCAAGTACTACACGTAGAGAAACCTTTGCTTATGAATAAAGTAACAAAGTGTTATGCGGAATTAACACTTGATCTAAAACACAATGATGTTAAACAAACTTTCACTTGTATTAGAATAATCGTTTTGATTACAATGAAAGGTTTAACTTGCGAATATTATGAAAACTGATATTCAACATTAACCTAAAAGATCTTCTTTTATAGAACAAGAAGTCTTGTACAATAAGCTACGAATCAACTATTCTAGGTAAAGATAAACATAGAAAATACATTGTCGTTTCTATCCTTACTAGAAGTAATCTAGAATATAATAAACGTGTAGCTCAAATCTTCCATCAGTGCTTGTCTTCAATCTGTCAACGCTTGACTTTAACTTGTCAACGCTTATGCTGTCAGCGCTCACTTTGCTCTTGTCAACGCTTAAGTTGTTCTTGTCAGCGTTCAAGTGTTCTGGCCTAAATTTATTCCCAACAATCCTCCCCTAAACTTGATATCCACTCTTATGATCAAGTTTCTGAATAAACATTAAGGACTTGGAGGAGTCTGACAAACCTTGTCATATTGATGATAAATAAATCTGATCAAATTCTTTGCCACGTCACTTGTATAGTCTATCTCCAACTGGGTGTCCTTCATCTTCTCCAAAACAGCCTTGGATATGAAATACTGAGCATCTACAAGTAGATACTCAGCAAACTTTGTAGAACTCAAATGGTATACACCAGCAGCTGAATATAACCTCCATTGAAGACCACTGAGGTCATCTTCAAGATCCTTCCATATTTCAGGATCTTCTTCTTTTGTCCCACACATTCTTTTGAATGTGGTCCAAAGTTTTATTCCATTGGCTGAAGTTGGTGCTTCAGCCTCATACTTGGTCTCTAGTAACCTCCAAAGGTCCACCAAGTCTTCTCTGTCACAACTTGCAAATAAAGATATGAGAGTGGTAAAAGTGTGTACCTCCTTGCCAAATCTTCCAATTTTCCAGAATCCACATTCATCTTCCTCATAACTTACAATTGGATTCCTGGAATCTAGTGGTAACACATGCACCATATCTGAAGCTTCTAATGGGGAGAGCTTGAGGCTCTTTCTAATGAATGCTTCACTTGGATATAGTTGATTCATATCTTTTGGAAACTCAAGAATAAATCCCTTCTTTACTGGTCTAGGAACTATCATAGCTTTCTTGATTGCCATCTCTTCTGCAAGTTGCTCCTTTCTTTCATCTGAAAGAAGTCTGAAAGTGTTTTCTTCCTGTACTTTCACCCAAATAGGATAAGCCCTATGTTCCAGCTCATCAAATGTCAAAGCCTTCAGCTTCTGATGTGTCCATCCAACTCCATGACATTTGAGCAACATAAAGTAGAGCTTCCTTCTATCCCTTTTCAATTCAGAGAGAATGTTGCTTGCCTTGTACTTCAGCATCACCTTACAATCCTGCTGAACTCTAAGAAGAATTTCCAAACCCCATATTTGATCTGAAATGGTCAAGTCTGGATTATCCATACAGCTTTCTTCCCAAGAATTGTACATCTGAACTACCTCTGGCATATCAAAATCAATTTGCAACTTCAAATCTCTCAGCCTTTCCCTAGCAAGCTCATCACCATACTCAAGTCTTTCTGGTTCAACAATCATCACACTTGAATCTGAGCTAGCTCCATCACTTTCTTCCTCAGAAGTCACAACAAATGGTGACTTTTCCTTTTCACCTTGTTCCATCATTTGCTCAGCCAATCTTCTATCAAATTCAACCTGAGCTGCATTCTTTGGAACAATTTCTTCTACCAACTTACCCTTACCCTTATCTGTTGGTTCAATTGTTGGTAGGGTAGATGATAATACCTGAGAAGGAACGTCTTTGATGATAGATGATGACTGGAATACATCACCCCCATATGCAGATCTGTCAACGCCCAAATCTCCTCTATCAGCGCCCAAAATACTTCTGTCAGCGTCCAAACTTGTCTTATCAACGCTCAAATATTTTCCCTCAGCGCCTTGTGTAACCTCCCTCAACATATCTGTAAATGACAAATTTAAATTGGTTGGAGAGATTAAGGACGTATCAAAACCTTTTTGTTCCTTCAAAGTAGTAAGAGCTTCAGCAATATCCAATGATTGACCATCTTGACTGCTCTTATCACTCAGATTTCTTTGATCTTCCTCCCCTTTGGAAGACTCCTCCATACCTCCCCTTGAATGAGCACTCTCCAAAACAACAATCCTCTCCCTCAAATCTTTGAGTTCAAGGCCTTGGTTACTGACAATTTGTACTAAGTCTGCATTTTGCTTTTGCAAGCTAATGCAGACAGCCGTCAATTCTAAAAGCGTCATTGGTTCCAGTCTGCCCTCTTCTAAAATGGGGATTTGACCTCCCAAGTCAGGTTCATTGGGCATGGATGAGGACTTAAGTATGGTGGGACTGCCTTGGCCAGCTTCTAAGCCAGAACCAATAGTCCCAGCCTCATCCAGGTCACCAGCCACACTTGTGGTGGTGGTTCTCTCTGCTACATGGCTAGGACCACCAGAGGAGAACACTCCAGCAGTCCTTTAGCGTTTAATCAACCTATATTCAGGTGGTGTGGAAGATGGTGTTGAAGAAGGTGTAGATGTGGGTTGGTTAAGGGGTGTTTGGGAGTGTGATGGTTGGGTGTCAGCGGTTGAAATAGGCATATCAACGCCCACATTAGATGTGTCAGCGTCGAAGGGATTTTGGTCTATTTGCATATGGTCAGGTGAGGGTAAAGGTTCAGGGATAGGCTCAAGTTGTGGGTGAGGGTCAATATGAGGTTGGGGGTCTGGTTGGGGTTGTGCTGCTGCAATAACAGCAAGCATGGCTGGGGTCAATGGTAGATCTCTATGAGGTGGTGAATTCATCTTGGTAAAAATAGCCTTCTTTTGTTCAGGGATCTTATAAAAATCATTGTGATCCCTTGAACAATATCTTTGAACATCAAAAACCATTTGCAGAAAACGGGGATAAGCCAAAGTCATTTTTGTCCCCTTGTTTTTACACATTCCTTCAAAAATCATTTTAGACCAATTATAATTTTGCCCTGTTGTAATACACACAATAGCAGATGCAATGGATCTATTGATCTCATTGTGTGCAGTACATTTGGGACTCAAACATTGAAGGAGAATGTGAATTAGGTACTTCCAGGCTGGGGGAAATTCCTGCTTATGGTACTTATTAAGAGTACCTTCATCAGGAATAGGGTATCCCAAAGCCCTAAGCCCTTGTTCTATTTCAGATATGGGAAGAATGGTTATACCATCAGCATCATTAAGATGCAAGGCCTGGCATACCAAGGCCTCAGTAACCACCCAAGGTCTCCCATGGACAATAGAAGTCAATGTTGTCACTCCAGTAACTGTTGAGGAACTAACAGTGTTCCAAAACTGTTTAATGTGTGTGACTGGAATGAGTGGAGCATGAGAAAGAGCATACCTTAATGGGGATGCATTCAAATACTCCACCATCTGTGTGTATTGAGGGAACAAAGTATTATCAGCAACAAGATAAGCAATCATGTTGTGTTGAGACTTGAACCCCAAATCCAATTCTGCTGAGTTAAATCTTGGTGCCATTGATGAAAGCTGTTAATTTGAAGTATAAAAGATGAAGGTTGATAAGAGAAAATTTGTTAGACAAGAATTATAGATACCCTGTTTAAAATAGGAGCCAAATTTATAGGAATGGATGAATGCACGTGATTGGCCCAAAAATAGGCAAAGATTTTCAAAAATCAATCATGAAAATATTGAAAAAGTTTATAAGATATCCCATGCATTTAATGAAAGTAACAACTCCTAAAATTACGGCTTGAAAATATGTCAAAAAGTAACAACTGGGTAGGTCCCATTGTTTGTCAACGGTCAAATATAACCCATCAACGCCCAACGGCTATAATCTTGTCAACGTTCGCCTAAAGCCATGTCAGCGTCCATTTTGGTCACAACAACGCTTGGAAAAATCTTGTCAGCGTCCAAAAATAAAATTGTTTTAAAAAGTGAAAAATGACCTTAACAAGTAATTTATCCTAGAGAAGATAACCAAAAGCTGATAATTATCATAGGGCGGCAAGCACTGTCCAGTTATGCACACTTGCATAAGCAAGATAGACATAACAGTCCTCTAGTGTCCCTTGCTAACCAAAATTCTTAACAACCAAGTTACCTCATAAAATCCTTGTTACTCCCAGGTAAAACCCATATCAAAAGGGTTCCCAAGTCTCCCAACAGACCACAACCAATTCTAGGCCAAAAATGTCTTGGCAGCATGCAAAGTTGATATACTATGCATGCTACAGTGCCTCATGGTTTAGTAAAACTAACCCATACTCACCTGTGGACACAATCTAGAATTGTGATGAGAGTATTCTAAGAATACCCAAGAGTCCTAAAGGTTCCTTAAACCTCCCCTTAAACTATGATGCATGAGTTCTCAAAATATATATATGAACATTAAAAATTTATGTCAAGATAGGAATATAAATATTCCAACCATCATCCATAAACAAAATATGTCCAAATAGCTCTTCAAAGATCCATAAGCAACTCTGTATCCAATGGCATAAAGCTACCATTACCTGCACATTTAGATGAAAACCACAAAACTAACATTTGTTGCTGACAGCGTCCCGACAACACTTAACAGCGTTGAAGGAACTCTTGTCAGCGTTAGACAATAATATCTCTAACAACGGCAAAATAACACTTGACAGCGTTACATCTACCTTTGTCAGTGTTAGCAAAATAAAGTGGAAAATCTAAATCATCACAAAGACCAATAACAATGCATTATCCTGTACATACTTTTACAAAAAGGTTCCAAACCACATATTAAGTGAGATTAACCATTCCAATATTTGTTACCAAATATTGAAATCTTCCAGCATCAAAAGGTTTAGTTAATAAATCAGCCACATTATCTTCTGTATCTACCCTATCTGGTTGTATTAAACCTTTCTCAAAGCAATCTCTTATAAAATGATGTCTAATTTCTATGTGTTTGGTTTTAGAATGATGTACAGGATTTTTAATAATGCATAAAGTACTGTTATTGTCTACAAAAATCTTGGTATGCATAAAATTATACCCATAATCCAACAGCTGGTTCTGAATCCATAAGACTTGTCCACAACATGCAGCTGCTGCAACATATTCTGCTTCAGTTGTAGAGTTTGCCACCACTGTTTGTTTCTTGCATTGCCAAGATATTAATCTGCTCCCAAGAAATTGGCATCCACCAGTTGTGGATTTCCTATCAAACTTGTCACCACCATAGTCACTGTCTGAATATGCAATAAGGTCCAATGGAGAATCTTTTGGATACCATAATCCAAGATCTGGATAACACCTTAGGTACCTAAAAATTCTCTTCATAGCAAAAAGGTGACATTCTTTGGGAGTCACTTGATGGCGTGCACATGCACACACAGCAAACATGATGTCAGGTCTTGAGGCTGTAAGATACATCAATGATCCAATCATTGATCTATAGTGCCTAACATCCACATCCTTTCCAGCTCCAATTTTTCCCCAAGGGTGTTGTCTATCCATAGGAGTGGAAGCCTCCTTCTCATGTGGAGAAAAACCATATTTCTTCAAGATTTCAGCTACATACTTGTCTTGGGAGATGAAGATACCATCTTCTTTCTGCTGAACTTGTAAACCTAGAAAGAAGTTCATCTCACCCATTGCACTCATCTTGAATTTATCTGTCATGAGCTTGGAAAAATCCTCACTCATTTTTGGATCAGTAGACCCAAAAATGATGTCATCAACATAGACCTGCACCAGCAACACATGTTTTCCTTTCTTCTTTGTAAATAGTGTCTGATCTATGGTGCCCCTTTTGAAACCATTTTCCACCAAGTAGGTGGACAATGTACCATACCATGCTCTTGGGGCTTGATGAAGTCCATACATTGCTTTCTTCACTCTATAAACCTTGTCTGGATTCTCAGGATCTTCAAAACCAGGAGGTTGCATGACATATACTTCCTCAACAATTGTCCCATAGAGGAAAGCACTCTTCACATCCATTTGGTAAACAGTAAAATTCATACAAGAGGCATAAGCTAGAAAAATTCTTATAGCTTCAATTCTTGCAACTGGTGCAAAAACTTCTTCATAATCAATTCCTTCCTCTTGTGTATATCCCTGGGCTACCAAACGTGCCTTGTTTCTGACCACAATGCCTCTTTCATCTTTCTTGTTCCTTAGAACCCATCTTGTCCCAATTGGTCTCACATATCTGGGACAATCAACCAGCTCCCAAACATCCTGTATAGCAAATTGGTGAAGCTCATCCTGCATTGCTTCCACCCAACTAGGTTCCTTGAGAGCATCAAAAATTTTCTTGGGTTCATCCTGTGACAGAAAACAGGCAAACAAACATGCTTGTACAAGAGGGGTATCAACCTTCTTGTGTATATTGGCAATAAATCCACCAAGACCTTGATGGGATCTTCTTGTCTGAACTGGAGCCATAACATCACCAATGATTTGAGATGTGGGGTGATCCTTAGCTGTGGAAGTAAGAACTCCTCCTTCAAAAAGTCTGGTGTCCTCAACTTCACGCTCCATGTTGCCAATATCTTCTTCAGATTCTTCTTGATCAACAGAAATCTCTTCATGGACATTGGAAGGTCCACCCTGTTCAAAATGGGAAGAGAAAAGCTGTGTAAAGGTGTCTCCAAAGTCTGATCCTTGTTTGTCAGCGTTTGGGCTAACAACACTTGAACTGTTGTTGTCAGCGTTGGAGCCATCAGCGTCTGAATTGGTCGTGTCAGCGCTTGATTTCCCTTTGTCAGCGCCTGAAGAATCATGCATGTTTGTATTTGGTGGTATTTGAACACCACCATTTTCTTTCCTAGCAGCAGTAGCAGCAGCATAATACTCATCTGTCCATATAGGAAGTGTAACATATTCTTGTGTGGGAGATGATTCAACTGCTGGTGGTCCATCCTCCTTAGCAACCTGTATACCTGAAACATTACCAATTCTCTTTTCCAAAACACTTGAAGTTACCTTCACAATGTCTGGATCAGTAACAGGCATATAATTTAAAGCTCTAGATAAAGGTTCTAAGTCAAACAACCAATTTGGACCACTCTCAGGATCACTAGGTTTACTTTCTAAAAACCTAACATGTACTTTTTCAAGTATACGTTTTTCCTTTTTAATGTAAACCCTATATCCTTTACTCTGCACTGAATAACCCATGAAGTAGCCTTCATCACCTTTTGAATCAAATTTACCTAGGGCCTCACTAGTTTCTAGAACAACTACATGACATCCAAAAGGCTTGAGGAAGCCAATATTGGGCTTCCTTCCCCAAAGTAATTCATAAGGTGTCTTATTATGTATCTTGTTGACCAATGCCCTATTCTGAACATAACAAGCTGTGTTAACAGCTTCAGCCCAAAAGGCTATAGGAAAGTGGGCATCAACCAACATGGTTCTAGCTGCTTCAATAAGGGTCCTATTCTTCCTTTCAGCAACCCCATTTTGCTGTGGGGTTCTAGCTATGCTAAACTGCCTAGTAATCCCTTTCTTGGCACAAAAATCATCTAACAACTGATTTCTAAACTCACCCCCATTGTCACTTCTAATAATTTTGACCTCATTACCATTCTTCTTCTCTATCTGGGTAATGAAATTAATCAGACTTAGGGCAGTTTCACTTTTCTTGGCTAAAAAGAAAGTCCATGTAAACCTGGAGTAATCATCAATAATAACAAAACAATATGATTTACCCTTCAAACTTTCTATATTAGTTGGACCAAAAAGGTCCATATGCAATAAGTGAAGTGGTTTAGAACTAGAGTGCACCTGTTTAGACCTGAATGAGACCTTGTGCTGCTTGCCCTTAAGACATGCAACACAAGAGTGGTCATTGTGGAAAGCCTTTTCAGGCAAACCATCAACTAAACCAAGCCTCACAAGTCTATTGATATTCTTAAAGTTTATGTGCCCTAGTCTCCTGTGCCAAAGATTACTTTCATCTACTGAGGCTTTAGCATACAGACATGACATTTTATTATTTACCTTAATTCCATTAAGATTCACATTATATATGTCTTTATGCCTTGGTGTTCTAAAATCTATGTATTTCTCTTCAGGGAGCTTATAATCTTTGCTTAACACCAAGCACTCAGTATCTGTGAAAAGAACCTTATTTTTGTTATCACACACTTGTGATACACTAAACAAATTATAATCCAGATCTTTCACCAAGAAGACATTCTCAAACCGTAGATTGTTGGTGACAAGGGTTCCTTTTCCAGTAATGGTGCCGTAGCCCCCTCCAAAATATACCTTATCACCATCTTGAATAGGAGAGAAATTGGTCAGATAGTCTTCCTTTCCTGTCATGTGCCTTGAGCATCCACTATCCCAGTATCCATAATCATTGATCTTCTTCTGAATGCCCTGCACATAAAGAAAACACATTAGTTTTCTTTGGGAACCCAAGCCTTAGAAGACTTGGATTCATTTGGTTGTTCAACAAGAACAGACTTGGTTCTCATAACAACCCCATTTTCATCCCTGTTTGAATGAAATTCCCAGTTAACCCCAATTGGTGTTGACAATGCCTTAGAAATATAATGAAACCTGTTGCATGTCATAGAAATACCAGTAGAATTAGGGTTTTGGTCTTGTTTTGGTCTCCATGTTAAGCTAGTAGAAGCTTTAGACCTATTTCCCTGTGGTTGCAAATACCTAGGTTTAGCAGTGTGTCTGTCAGCGCTGAAATTTCTCTTGTCAGCGCCCCGATTGCTCTTATCAGCGTTGAACCTAGGGTTTGCTACAGGAACCCATTGCCTATTTGACCAAGTGATTGACTTTTGAAAAGGTCTTAGGCCTTGTGTGTTAGACCCTCTAGAAAAGAATGGGGCTGGTCTAACAACTTGTGAACTTTTGTTCACAAAAGTATTGGGTCTGACAGTGTTTGACCTATGTTGACTTTTGTCAGCGCTGAAATGGTTCCTATCAGCGTTGACATTGGAAACGTTGACACATTTGTAGGCCAAATGTGAGAAGCTACCACATGTATAACAAGCTTTTCTAGACATAGTCTTAGGTCTAGAAGCAAAGAAGCCTGTTCCATGATCACTAACTTGGCTTTTTGGTGACCTAGTATTCCTATACATCTCAGCATACTTAACACTAGGTTTTCTAACAGTTTGTGAGCCAAGGTCAACAGCTTTGCCAGTGGTAGGGTGTGTGATCTTAATAGGTTTAGGATCAAGGCTCGTGATTGGTGTGGGCTCATTTGGACTTTCACACAATAACCCTCCCTTAACAAACAAGGTGTGATTAGCTTTCTTCCACTCATCAAGGTCAGTTAGTTTTTGTTTGTATTCCTCAACTGGGGAAATCACTCTAGGTGGAGGAATGAATTCCTCCTCTTGACATTCTGGCAAGCCAGTCCAAGATAAGTCCTTTGATTGGACACCATAGAAATCCCCAGCTGGTGGTGGGACAACAGTATAATTATTCATCCCAATCCCACTCATATCCTTAGAGTCTCTTTGTTTGCTAACACACTCTCCTAGGGATTGTGTGGCCTTATCAAATCTCTGGATTTTAAGACTCACATTATCTTTATTTTTGTTAGCCTCTTCTAACTGAGCTATCAAATCAAGATTAACCCTATTTACTATATCTTGAACATCTTTACTCTGAAATAACTCATGTTTTAAGATGTTTATTTGATCCTTTAAATCAAACTCCATTTTCTTATACTCAGCTACAGTCTTTTCTGTTTGGGTAAGAGCAATTTGATAATTAGATACTTTGCATCTTTCAGTACTTGCCTCATCTAATAATTTAACTATCTCTTGTTTTAATTTCTCAGTATTTAAACGACAACCCTTAGAACAGAAAGCATCATCATATACCTCATTATCTGATGAGGAGGAGGAGTGTGCCATGAGAGCATATTCAGCATGCTCTTCTTTAACCTCAGCAACCAAAGCTCTGTCCTCTTCCTCATTCTTAGCCATCCAGCTCCAATCCCATTCTCCAACACCATCAATTTGTTGAACAGCAACCATGGCCTTGGGATCTGGGCTCTTAATCATTTGGCTAGAAGGCTTCCCAGCATCAGATCTTCTTGGAGATCTACATTCCCTCATAAAGTGCCCCATCCTATGACAGTTGTAGCACTCAACCTTGGACTTGTCAAATCCAGCAACATCCTTAGCATTAAAGGTCATCTTCTTCTTGAACCTTTTATTGAACCTGTTTGCTCTTAAACTTACAAGAGCCATAGTCCACTTGATGTCCATCTCTTCCAATTGTTCATCACTTATCTGCTCAAGATCTTCATATGTGATTCTTGAATCACTGGGCAAAGAAGCAATGAATGCACACACAGTGTCTAGATCAAAACCAGCAGGTTTAATTCTATCAGCGCCATGATTGTGTGTGTCAGCGCTTGAGTACAAAGCGTTGACAGGATATGATCCAGCGCTGACAGATTGACATCCAGCGCTGACACCCTGAGATCCAGTTGCTGAATGTCCATAGAAGTTCATGGAATCAAATTGGCCTTCACTTTGTGAGAAGAAGGCCATGTTGCTGCTGGAAGATTTATTATCACTTTCCAATTGCCATTCATTCTCCAACAGTCTTAGTTTGTTGAAGATGTCATCAAACCTGGAAGTCTTGTGGGTGTTATTGACAAGAATAGATCTTGTCTCAATCTTCCATACATCACCAAGGCTTTTGAGAAAAGTAGCATTCAATTCAGGGTCATCAATCTGTTTTCCCATGAAGGAAAGTTGACTTGTGATGTCAAGAAGTCTACTTCTCACACTGCTGAGATTCTCATTAGGTTGAGCTTTAAAGACAGCATACTCATGCAATAGTTGCTTCTTCTTTTCTTCTTTTGTATCAGCATTGCCACCATGTGCTACTTCAAGAGCTTCCCAAAGCTCTTTTGCAGATTCAAAGCGTTTGTACTTGTGCTGATTCTCATGACCTAGGGCATGTTTCAAGATGTTCAAGATTTTCATGTCCACCCTCTTCTTAGCTATGTCTTCAACAGCTACAGCTCTCCCATCTTCAGGCTTTTCCACCTTATCAGATGCAGGACAATTAGGAACAGCTGTCCTTGTGGCAATTGCAGCAGTAATCTTTGCTGCTTTATCGAATGTGTTCCCATATTCGATAATCTCCCAAAGAGTGTAGTCATGAATAGCTATTTATTGCTCAAAATTGGACTTCCAAAGCTCAAAGTTCCTGGCATCAAACATGGGAATTTTGATACTAGGGTTTGAGAAGTTGTTTTGAAGCAAAGCAGGAGGTTGATTTGTGCCAGACATGATGTTTTTAGGGTTTTGAGAATTTTAGGGTTTTTAGGGTTTGGTGTTTTAGGGTTCTGCGTTACTTAAAGATCAAAAGTTTCTCAACAAGCTCTGATACCACTTGTTGATCCCAAACTTAGATCGATTAAGCTTTGTGTATACGAGATTAGATCAAGTACTACACGTAGAGAAACGTTTGCTTATGAATAAAGTAACAAAGTGTTATGCGGAATTAACACTTGATCTAAAACACAATGATGTTAAACAAACTTTCACTTGTATTAGAATAATCGTGTTGATTACAATGAAAGGTTTAACTTGCGAATATTATGAAAACTGATATTCAACATTAACCTAAAAGATCTTCTTTTATAGAACAAGAAGTCTTGTACAATAAGCTACGAATAAACTATTCTAGGTAAAGATAAACATAGAAAATACATTGTCGTTTCTATCCTTACTAGAAGTAATCTAGAATATAATAAACGTGTAGCTCACATCTTCCATCAGTGCTTGTCTTCAATCTGTCAACGCTTGACTTTAACTTGTCAACGCTTATGCTGTCAGCGCTCACTTTGCTCTTGTCAACGCTTAAGTTGTTCTTGTCAGCGTTCAAGTGTTCTGGCCTAAATTTATTCCCAACAGGATAAGCATGGGACTCCCCCACGAGGCACCTCGTTTTTGATTACCGAGTCATGAGCTCGACTCGATCCCCTCAGTACTAATTATCATTGGGGAAGGTGACTTGGTCGAGGTAGTTCAAGGATGGAACTTCCCCGCCAAAGTAGTGCTTCAACCTATGTCCATTCACCTTGAAGTTAGGACCATCATCTTGAGCTAGCTCGATGGTCCCATACGGAAACACTTGAGTCACGGTGAATGGACCGGACCAACGGGATTTCAATTTACCGGAAAAGATTTTCAATCTTGAATTAAAAAGCAAAACTTGATCCCCAATGTTAAAAACCCGGTTTTTAATTATAGAATCATGCAACTTTTTAGTTTTCTCTTTATAAATCAATGAATTTTCATAAGCAATGTCCCTCAATTCATCTAATTCATTCAATTGCATTTTCCGGTGTTTTCCCGCGGTCTCCATATCATCATTACAATGCTTTAGGGCCCAATAAGCCTTGTGTTCTAACTCGATAGGCAAATGACAATTCTTTCCATAAAAAAGCTTATAGGAAGTGCACCCAATGGGCGTCTTATGAGCGGTCCTAAAGGCCCATAAAGCATCGTCCAACTTATCCGACCAAGTTTGTCGGTTTTCCCTAACGGATCTCTCCAAGATCCTCTTCAAAGCTCGGTTTGAAACCTCGACTTGCCCACTCGTTTGTGGGTGATAAGCCGTAGAAAGCCGATGTGTAACCCCATATTTCCTTAGGACCCTTTCGAATTGGTCGTTAGAAAAATGGGTTCCACGATCGCTTATGATAGCACGAGGGGTTCCAAACCGAGAAAACAAACTTTTCAGAAACTTGACTACCACACGAGCATCATTGGTGGGCAAGGCCTTGGCCTCCACCCACTTAGATAGGTAGTCAACCGCAACAAGGATGTACTTATTACCACGAGATGATGGGAACGGCCCCATAAAGTCTATACCCCAAACGTCAAAGATCTCACACACTTGGATGATATTTTGTGGCATTTCATCTTTTTGTGAGGCTTTTCCTTGTCGTTGGCATGCATCACACGACTTCACAAGATCTTGTGCATCTCGGTAAATAGTAGGCCAAAAGAAGCCAGCATCAAACACCTTCTTAGCCGTGAGATTAGCACCGTGGTGACCACCCGTGGGTCCCTCATGGCAAGCTCTAAGGATGTTAGAAGCTTCGGTGCCAAATACACAACGTCGGATGATTTGATCCGCACAAGTTCGAAACAAGTAAGGGTCGTTCCAAAAGTAGAACTTGACGTCACGAAAGAATTTTTGTTTTTCTTGAGTCGTCATACCCTTAATGATGAAGTTACCCGCATGGTAATTTGCAAAATCCACAAACCATGGGGTAGAAGAATCAAGCTTAGAATTCACTACACCAAGTGTCTCGAGCGGAAATGTTTCGGTGATTTCCTTGGGCTCGTAAACACTTTGGTGAGGATCTTCCAAACGAGAGAGATGATCGGCCGCTAGATTCTCGGCTCCTTTTTTGTCAACGATGGTGTGATCAAATTCTTGAAGGAGGAGAATCCAACGAAGTAATCTAGGCTTAGCATCTTGCTTTGTCATAAGATACTTGATAGCCGAATGATCCGTATACACTATGCATTTCGTCAAGACGAGATAAGGTCGGAACTTCTCAAATGCATACACCACGGCAAGGAACTCCTTTTCCGTTGTAGTGTATTTTAGTTGAGCCTCGGTCATCGTCTTGATAGCATAGTAAATAGGCAAGAAGTGCTTATCATGACGTTGCCCCAAAACGGCCCCTATAACGTAATCACTAGCATCACACATGAGTTCAAAGGGGAGGTTCCAATTGGGAGCAACAAGAATGGGAGCTTCGGTAAGTTTCCTCTTAAGGATATCAAAGGCTCGTACACAATCTTCGTCAAAGACAAAACGTACCTCTTTTTCAAGAAGATGTGTAATGGGTCGAGAAATCTTCGAAAAATCCTTGATGAATCGACGATAAAAGCCCGCGTGGCCTAGGAAACTCCTAACTCCCTTAACGGTTTTGGGATGAGGTAATTTGGCGATGACGTCTACCTTAGCTTGATCTACCTCAATCCCCGCTTTCGAGACCTTGTGCCCTAAGACGATTCCACTCTTAACCATAAAATGACATTTTTCCCAATTGAGCACAAGGTTGGTTTCCTCACAACGTTTTAACATTCTCTCAAGGTTCGACAAACACGAAGTGAACGAATTACCAAACACGGAAAAGTCATCCATGAAGACTTCCATCGTCTTCTCGATCATATCATGAAAAATATCCATCATGCACCTTTGAAAGGTTCCCGGTGCATTACAAAGTCCGAATGGCATTCTACGATAGGAAAACGTTCCATATGGACACGTAAACGTAGTTTTTTCTTGATCACGAGGATCGATGGGAATTTGGAAGTAACCGGAAAAACCATCTAAAAAGCAATAGAAATCGTTTCCCGCAAGACGCTCCAACATTTGGTCCATGAAGGGCAAGGGAAGATGGTCTTTTCGAGTGGCCTCATTCAACTTTCGATAGTCAATGCACACTCTCCATCCGGTCACGAGTCTAGTGGGAATCAACTCGTTGGCATCGTTTGGCACAACGGTCATCCCTCCCTTTTTAGGGACACAATGAATAGGACTCACCCAAGGGCTATCGGAAATAGGGTAAATCATTCCCCCGTCAAGGAGTTTAAGGACCTCCATTTTGATGACGTCATGAATTTTAGGGTTCACCCTCCTTTGACTTTGGATTGTGGGCTTGAAATCCTCCTCCATTAAGATTTTGTGGGTACAAAACTTGGGATCGATTCCCTTAGTGTCGGATAACCTCCACGCAATCGCCCCTTTGTGATCCTTTAGAACATCGACAAGTGCGGTTTTTTCATCATCCGAAAGTTCCTTCGCAATAATAACCGGCAACTTGTCGTCCTCCTCCAAATAGACATATTCGAGGTGAGGAGGTAAATCTTTCAACTCGAGAATTGGTGGTTCCTCAAGTAAAGATTTGGGCTCGATACTCATAACCTCCTCGGGTGGAGGAAATGGGAAATCGTTGAGAAAATCCTTGATAATCGAGAAGTCCTCATCGTTGTCGAGGTCTTCGTCACAAGTACGTGGAACATTGCATTCTTCCAACGTAAAACCACCACCTTCGAAAGGAGTGAAGGTTGGTGTCGAATTATCAAGAATTGGATCTAACATAGTGGGATTGCCACTAGTTTCTTCATCACCAAACCCTAAAACTTCTTATGAAAATTCCTCGCAAACCACGTCGATCATATCAACGAGGTTTATGGTAGCAACGGAATAAACATGAGAAAGTTGAGAATTTTGAGTTGCGTTTATAACAAGTTCCTCGTCGTTGAAACGTAAGGTGATCTTTCTAGCATGCACATCAATTAAAGCCATAGACGTATCTAAAAACGAACGACCTAAAATAAGACGAACTTGAGGATCCGTGGGGATATCAACGACGATAAAGTCTACGGGATAGTAGAACTTCCCCACTTTCACAAAAACGTCTTCCGCCAAACCACATGCACGAATCGTGGAATGGTCGGCCATCTCGATAGACATTAGTGAAGGAGTAAGATTAGGAAGATTGAGCGACTTGAAGATTGCAAGTGGCATCAAATTAATGCTAGCACCAAGATCGGCCAAGGCATAGCATTCTTCCATATCTTGAATTGCACAAGGGATCAAAAATTTACCGGGATCACCGACTTTTTGAGGTATGCGATTAAGATAAACCGATGAACAACTAGACAATTGGTGTAATTTCTCCTTGTTGTTCAACATACTCTTAAAGTTAGCAGCAAATCGAGGCATCATGACCAAAGCATCGGCGAAACTCACATTAAGGTGCAACTCACGAAAAATTTCATAAAAAGCTCAAATTGATAGTTGTCGCGCTCTTGTCGTTTCTCCTTCCTAAGTCTCGATGGGTAAGGCAAGGGTGGTGTGGGTTGGGGCATAGGCATAGCCTTTGGAATCTCGGGTTCCAATGTTGGTAAAGGGTCGACCGTAGGTGTGGCATGAGCGGTACTTTGTGGGCTTGAGATATGCTCCTTTTCGACCACCACCTCGGGTTCTTCCTCAATTTCCTCCACCGTTGGAGTAATTGGTTGAGGAGTCGGTTCTTTAAGTGCCTTACCACTTCGTGTGGTAATCACTTTCATCTCTCCCTTCGGGTTTGATACGGTGTTACTAGGCAAACTTCCCGAAGTAGAGGCTTTTTTCCCATGACGGCTTCTAAAATGGCATTAAGCTTAGCATCTTGACTATTAAACTTAACATCTTGACTAGCGGCTTTTTGGTCAATTCTTTGTTCAAACCAAGCATGACTTTGTTCAATTTTATTGTTTTGACCTCTAATTTGATTAGCAAAATCATTTTTCAACTCATTTCTCATGTTAAGATTTTCCTTCACAAAATTAGCCAACTCCTTGGTGTTTTTAGCCGTGTCCCTAGCTTGACTAGCCAATTGCTCGTGTATATTTTCCAAAATCTTATCATTTGTCGTGGCGTAATTCAAAAAGTCCATTGGAAGTTCTTTAGTGTAAACATTTTGAAGACCTTGACTTGTGTTTTGAAAATTACGGTTTTGGTTTTGATTTTGCAATTGGCTACTACTTCCTTGGTTCCTATAGTTGTTATTACCCTTGTAATTGTTCCTTTGATTGTTTTGGTAACCAAATTGATTGTTTTGATAATTTTTAGCATTTTGATTTGGTGGAAAACCCGGTGGAGTCAATTGATTAGTGCGGGGAACTTGACCGTTTTAGTTATAAGTTCCCGCGGCCGCGAAGGCACTCGAAGTGTTACCACCGTTGGTAATGCACTCGGAGTAATCGTGAGCTCCACCACAATACATACAAGAAACCTCAACCGCTTTAGCCGTAGCGGGAGTGGGTTGTTCACCAACTTTAAACTCAATTAACAATCCTTTAAGCTTATCAAAAATCTTGTTCTCCAAATTAGCCTCGATTTGTCAAGCATCAACGGTGTGTGACAATGAAGGCGAAGGTGAAGACGAAGTCTTACGAACACTCGACGTGCTACGAGGACTATAGACCTTAGACCTATTCTCAATGATCAACAATGCTTCGTCGACCGTCTTACACAAAAAATTACCACCCGCGGCGGCATTAAGATAATCACGCTCATGATCGTTCAAGCCATTGTAAAACGTGTCAATTTGATGCAAGTCGGTAAACCCATGATGAGGACATTCGTGCAACATTTCCTTAAACCTATTCCAAGCCGTTGAAAAACTCTCATTATACTCTTGTGAAAACTTTGAAATCTCGTTTTTCAAATGCTTAGTCTTAGAAGGCGGAAAAAATTGGTTCACGAATTTTAAAACGAGATCCTTCCACGTCAATATAGAATTGGGTGGCTCTTTCTCTAACCAAATTTTTGCGGGCCCCGCTAAGGAATACGGAAAAAGCATCATCTTAATCGAGTCGTTAGAGACGTCCTTAAACTTGCAAGTGGCGGTGAGACGATTAAATTGGCGAATGTGGTTATGAGGGTTGTCCTTTTCGTCACCTCGAAACTTGTTGTTTTGAATCATGGACAACAAACCCGTCTTAACCTCAAAATTCTCCGCAAGGATAGCGGGAATCACAATCGCTTCTCCATAACCCTCGGTGGGTGCTTGAAGCAACTCCATCATAGTTCGATTAGCCATGGCTGCTTCTTTCACTACGATGGGTTCGTTAATAGGAGACTCCTCACTAGAAGGAGTGGTTGATTTGTTTCTTCGTTTACGAGAACGTCTTGATTTGGAGCGAGTTTGCATAAACGTCACGTACAACGAGAGGGTGAGCAAAGAAGATTTTTTTTAGTGTTTTTACTTTTTCAATTTTTTTTTGTGGTTTTTGATTTATTTTACTTTTTTTGGATTTTGTGGAATGTATTAGGTAGACACAAATCTACAAATCTCCTCCTTAATCAAATCTCTCGATTAAAGAAGCCTCAAGGAATGAAAACGAACACGTGAAGTGAACGCCTTCGATGACTTTAGAACGATGGTGGAACACCAAATCGTTCAAGAGGGTTTAATCAATGAAACCAAGAAAATATATATGATACTTAAGTAATACTTTGGGCGGCAAAACCCTCGATTAGCTTTCAATATCAAAATACGCACAAGCAAGCGGAGGAAACGAGGCGGCGCGAAGCACTTAAGAGTCTTTTTCCTTTAGGTCGTGAAATACAACCGCCTTATACCCACCTTATAGTTTGTATTTTTCAAAATCGAGCTTCTCGAAAGTATTTATCTATTTTTGCCTTTTTTCTTTGGTTTGAGATTCGAATACAATGATTGGGTAATGACCTCCCAAGTCAAGGTTGTGATTTCTCACGTATTTGGAGTACCTGTAAATTTATTGTTCTACGTATACAATATAGTAATAGTATTCACAAAAAAAACAAAAAACCGATAATACGTATTAGTAGAGTGCTACTAATACAAATACTAATTATGGCTATATATAAAAACAACAATGTTTAAATCAAAACACAACACGCCTCCCCGGTAGCGGCGCCAAAATTGATGTAGTGATTTTACTACTCTTTAGGAAAAGAGAGCAAAAAGGGCAAGTATGCACGACGATTTAGGAAAACCGTGTGTGAATGACCCTAAAAGTGAGTTCGTTCTCGAGGAGGCTAGTGCGTTGTGTAATGAATTGATTTTGATTTGTGATTATATGATTGAAAAAGAAACAAAGAAATGAGATTAGAAAAGGAAGACGGTTACGAAGACGGATTAAACTGAGACGAAAAAGGCGATCACGTAAAACCGTAAATAGTGCAAAATTTAAAATTTTAACCTAAAAATTCCTAAAAATTACTAAAAATCCACAATAATATTCTAAGAGTTTACAAAACATCCAAACTTGCTAAAACCTTCTAATTAATTAGATAATGACTTTTTAATGCTAATTAAAGCCCTAAAAATCACAATTAATTATTAAAAAGCCCTAAACAAGATTTTAAAGTTTGTAAACCTCAAAATTAACCTAATTAAGCTAAAAAATATTTTTTAAAATTTTAAAACCAAATAAAACTATTTTTAAACACTTGAAAACTATTAAAATCAATTAAAACTTAAATTAATTCTGGAAAATAATTGAAAAGTCCTAAAAATATTTGGAATGTTACAAAACTCCTAATTAAATGTCTACAATCTAGGAAAAATGTAAAAACTTAAAAAATCAAACTTTCAATTTTTAATAATAAAATAATATTAAAATATTCAAAAAAATTCAAAGTTTATAAAAAAATTCTAAAAAATTACCAAAAATCTAAAATAATGTAACTAAGACAAAAATGCAATTAAAAGTTTCTAAAACCTATTTAGAAATTTTATATTAAATTTTAAAGTTGGTTAAAAACCCTAAAATCCTATAAAATCAAAAATAAGACTTTTTGAAAACTTAAATAGCTGTAAACCTTAAAAATATGATTAAAAACCTAAAAACTATTTTTTCAGATTTTTAAAATACCTTTCCTATTTTTAAATTACTTTTCAAAATTTAAATTTAAAATAATCCTAGAAAATTAATTAAGCACGTGAAAAATAATCTTTTTAAACCAAAAAGTCTTAAACCCTAATGAGAACCAAAGAAAAATGCTAACTTGTAAAAATCCTAAGAAAATAAGCTGGAATAAGCTTTTAAATAAGCTGATAAGTTATATAAGCTAAAAACAAGTACTACTTAAATATCAAGCAAACCAAGTGATAACCAGTCAAAGACCCTAGGGCAACTGGTTATCACGTTGGTGTGTGAGAGGAGTGGCGCAGGTTCGAGTCCTGGCCACGTCCTTTTTGAAAAACTTTTTTTTCTTTTTTTAAACTTTAAATACTCAAACACAGTAACCCTAATTCACTCTAAACAAACTTTTTAATCAACAAACAACTAGAATTAAGCCTATGAGATCAAAACAAGTGCCCAGGTTGCACTTTTCACTGATGAACACAAAGTTAATATTTTCACTTGTGCAGATTTGAACAAGAGGCCTTGTTCATGGATTTTGTGGTGTTTGATGGACAATAGGGGCACCCATATACTCAGTTGAGTATAGGGAGTCAATATTAACACAAAAACTAGCAAGCTCAAATTCAGAAATCACAAAGTCAAGCCAATAATAAGTTACTGATAAGGCTTATATAGGTCTGAGAGTGTTTTTCTGATGCAATTGGCACTAAAACGACTTTTAATCCCTCAAAACTTGCACACACATCCACCAACTAGTATATAAGCAGTTACAAAACCTACTAAAACCTATCTCCTAAAAATTTGTCATGTTTGATGCACAAATTTCCGCAATATCATGCACAAGAAGGCCTTTCTGATTTTTAACTAGTATTATCAAAAAATAAGCATGCAAATCTGATTTCCAACTCCCAAAATGAAAACTAAACTAGCATACAACCTAATAACTGCCCAGTGAGTGATTAAAACAGGTTTTCAAGCAAAATTTAAATCATTTATCCCTACTTAACCCTTAATCCAAACACCCCTTTATATTACTGAAAACCAATTTTAACACACCAAATCACATCAAATCCCATCCAAACTGAATCAAAATGCTTCTCACATGCAAACAATCCTAAATGAACAATATCAAACCAGGAAAACAACACTTAAACAATCTTATGCAATAAATCACAAATTCACATAAATCATACAATTCACCAAATTTCAAAACTGAAACAAAGATACAAGGGGGTACCTTGTTGGGCCTACATCCAGGCCCAACAGTGACTAAAAAGTCACCTCCAATCAGGCTGGGGCCTGAGCAGAACTTTGCTGAGATGCCTATGAGGATTTGCTTGAAAAAAAATGGATAAAAATGCTTGTTGTTTTGAACCTGCTAAGAGAGAAAAAAGAAGGCTGTGTAAAAGCTAAGGGCAGACCCCTAGCTTATGGGTAAAGCTAGAAGTGAGCTTTAGCTTATGGATAGGACTGAGATAAGCTAAACAATGGGCCAAACCAAGGCTGTCTAAGATTGGGTACCCACTATACCAGAACAAGCCATGGTATTATGGACATACACAATCTCAAACACCTCTAAACTAACATATTCCATCACCATTTATCAGATTTTTATGAAAATTTAAGGTTTAAGAAAAACTTGAAAAGAAAACAGAAACTTGGAAAACTTAGTAAACTTGCTGAAAATTTAAAACCAAACTGAATAATGATAATTGTATCAAACTGAAAGTAAAATGGAACTAGCTTTCTTCACATAACACTTCACCAACTTTTCATTCATAAAAAGGGGCTTTACAAGGATGTGAACAAGGAAAGCAAGAACAGTTTAAACTAAGTCCTATGAGGCCTTTATATAGAGGCTTACATTTGTTCTAGAACTGAAAAGAAGCTAAAACCCTAATGACATGAACTTCCATCATTTCCCTTGTCGAATATTTGAAGATGCCAATTTTTGAACTTGGTCAAGAACCCATGTGATGAATTTTGGATGTATGTGGGATGCCAGTGGTGAAAAGAAGATCTTGGACGTCCATATTTTCTTTGGGAGCACGAAAATGCTAATAGGCGTTGATTAGCTGTCCTCAGTTTGTCTTCAAGCTTGGATGTGGGTCAGGGGAGGGTTGGAGAGCCATGTGAGGGTGAGGGGGACGTTTTTGGGAGTTGGGTTTGGGTTTAGGTGATGGTTAATTATCAATATGGAAATATTGAGCACAAAACCCTTTGTTTTAAGCCTAATTGAAGCTGGGGATAGTTTAGGGTTTATGGGGATAATGGGGTGGTTTTAATCCGTTTTTAGGGGGTGATTAAATTTAAAAAGTTGTTTGGAGGGAAGTTTAAAACTGATTAATTAAATCAGTTTAAAATGTGAGTGGAGGGTAATGTGGCTAAAAGGGAGGTGGTGATTGGCTGGTGGGTTATAGTGGGTGACGTGTCAGGCTGGCAGTGGAGGGTTTAAGTTTGTTTGTCTGGAAAAAGTGGCCCTCATTCTTTCTTGTTTTGTTCACTTTGAAATAAACAGCCAAAAACTTCTTTTCCTTCATAAACATCTTTGGGCAGTTGGCAATTTTGGCACAACAAGTTTTTAAACTTGTTTTAAGGACTAAACATGCAAACTTATGATATTTGAAGGACTGATTTTGGCATTTTCTTCATTCTTCAAGGTTTGACTTGTTTGTTGACTTCTTGGAGGACCAATATGGACAATTTAGTTTTGTCGAGGGACTAAATTTGCCAATTCTTCAAAGTTAAGGGTCCTTTTTGTAATTTTGACAAACTTTAGGGACCAAACTTGTAATTATGAAGATACAAGGATATAAAGTGTCAATTCTTCCATATTGGAGGACCCTTCTTCATAATTCTTCAAATAATCAAGGGTTTTCTTGGAAAATTCTTTATTAGGGTTTGGTTCATCGTGCGGCTTCGTTTCCCGTGTTCGTTTTTGACTGATTCTTGTGATCTTTGTCATTTTCTCAATATCCGTACCTAAAATACACATGCAACAAACACAAGCATATATTTGGGTATTTTAATGATATTTAATGCATTTTAAGCCCGATTTGGACGATGAGACTATGTATAAAAGCAGTCTCATCAAGGTTGTCACCTGTTCTTGGCTCAAGTAGTGGAGAAGGAACTACCGGCTAGGCGTGTGGAAGATGTTCCGGTTATTCGTGATTTTCCTGAAGTATTTCCCAATGACTTGCCAGGGCTTCCGCCTCAGCGAGAAGTCGAATTCAAGATTGATCTAGTGCCAGGAGCTGCACCGGTGGCGCGTGCACCTTATCGTTTGGCACCGTCTGAGATGAAGGAGTTGTCATATCAGTTGAAGGAGTTAATGGAGAAGGGGTTCATTAGACCAAGTTCGTCACCTTGGGGAGCTCCAGTGTTGTTCGTGAAGAAGAAGGACGGATCGTTCAGAATGTGCATAGACTACCGAGAGTTGAACAAGTTAACTATCAAAAATCGTTATCCAGTTCCTAGGATCGATGATTTGTTCGATTAACTTCAAGGTTCGTGTGTGTACTCGAAGATCGACTTGAGGTCGGGTTATCATCAACTTCGTGTTACAGAGGAGGATATACCTATTACAGCTTTTCGGACGTGTTATGGACACTTTGAATTTCATGTGATGTCGTTTGGGTTAACAAACGCACCTACGGTATTCATGGACTTAATGAATCGTGTGTGTAAACCATACCTCGACAAGTTTGTGATTGTATTTATCGATGATATCCTGATTTATTCCAAAAGTCGAGAGGAGCATGAAAGTCATTTGAAGATTATTTTGGAGTTGTTGAAGAAGGAGAAGTTATATGCGAAATTCTCCAAGTGTGATTTTTGGTTGGATTCAGTCCAATTCCTTGGGCACGTGATCGATAGTAGCGGTGTTCATGTTGATCCTTCCAAAATTGAAGCTATTAGAGATTGGGATAGGCCTACAACCCCGACTGAAGTTAGACAATTCCTGGGATTAGCTGGATACTACCGGCGATATATAGAAGGGTTCTCTTTAACTTCTAAACCTCTTACTAGACTTACTGAGAAAAACAAGAAGTATGAGTGGGGTTCAGAAGAAGAAGAAGCATTCCAAACTTTGAAGCAGAAGTTGTGTTCTGCACCAATTTTGGCTTTGCCCGACGGAGCTGAAGACTTTGTGGTATATTGTGACGCATCACGTAAGGGTTTTGGTGCTGTGTTGATGCAAAGGGAGAAAGTGATCGCGTATGCATCTCGTCAATTGAGGAATCATGAGGAGAATTATACTACACATGATTTGGAATTAGGAGTTGTTGTCTTTGCTCTTAGACTTTGGAGACACTATCTCTACGGTACAAAGAGTGTGGTATATACCGATCATAAAAGCCTACAACATATTCTAGATCAAAAGGAGCTCAATATGAGGCAGAGAAGATGGGTAGAATTGTTGAGTGATTATGACATTCAAATATGCTACCATCCCGGTAAGGCAATGTAGTTGCCGATGCACTTAGTAGGAAGGACAGAGAAATAACCAAAAGGGTTAGAGCTTTAGCTATGAAAACTTATTCTGATTTATCTAATCGAATACTTAAAGCTCAAACAAAGGCGATGAAAGAAGAGAATGTGAGAGATGAAGACTTGGGTAGAAGGATGACACCTATATTCGAAATTCGTGATGACGGAATTCGGTATTTCGAGAATCGTGTGTGGTTACCGGTGTATGGAGGACTGAGAGATCTAATTATGCACGAATCTCATAACTCTAAATATTCGATTCACCCAGGATCGGATAAAATGTACCAAGACTTGAAGAAATGTTACTGGTTGCCGAATATGAAGGCTAACATTGCTACTTATGTTAGTAAATGCTTGACGTGTGCTAAGGTGAAGTTTGAGCACAAGAGACCTTCGGGTTTACTGCAACAACCTGAAATTCTAAAATGGAAATGGGAGAAGATCACTATGGACTTTGTTTCGGGACTTCCGAGGACTTCTAGTGGTTATGATACGATTTGGGTGATTGTTGATCGGTTGACTAAGTCGCCTCATTTCTTGCCGATAAAGAAAACTGATGACTTAGACAAACTTACTCGGTTGTATTTGAAGGAAGTTGTTTGTAGACATGGAGTTCCTTTGTCAATTATTTTTGATCGAGATAGTCGGTTCACATCTGAGTTTTGGAAATCGCTTCAGCGAGCTTTGGGGACTCAGTTGGATATGAGCACTGCGTATCATCCGGAAACGGACGGACAAAGTGAGAGGACTATTCAGACCTTGGAGGATATGTTACGAGCGTGTGTATTAGACTTTGGAGGTAGTTGGGATCGACACTTACCTTTAGTGGAGTTCTCATACAACAATAGTTATCATGCAAGTATTAAGGCTGCGCCTTTTGAAGCACTGTATGGGCGAAAGTGTAGATCACCAGTTGGTTGGTGTGAAGTTGGAGAAAGTCAGTTGACGGGTCCTGAATTGATTAGAGAAACGACTGAGAAGATCGTGCAAATCAAGAATCGGTTATTGACAACTCGTAGTAGGCAGAAGAGTTATGCGGATAAGAGGAGAAAACCATTGGAATTTGATATTGGCGATATGGTTATGTTGAAAGTATCACCTTGGAAAGGAGTAATTCGATTTGGCAAGCGAGGAAAGCTTAGTCCACGCTATATTGGTCCATTCAAGATTATAGATCGAGTTGTCCTGTGGCATATAAGTTGGAATTTCCAGAGAAGTTAAGTGCTATTCACAATAGTTTTCACGTTTCTAATCTTAAGAGGTGTTTGGCGGACGAGAATCTGATAATTCCACTTGAGGAGATTCAACTGGACGACAAGCTGCATTTTATTGAAGAACCGGTGGAGGTTATGGATCGAGAGGTAAAACGACTTAAGCAAAGTCGGATCCCAATAGTGAAAGTGCGATGGAATTCCCGACGTGGACCCGAATGCACTTGGGAGCGAGAGGACTACTTCAAGAGCAAGTATCCACATTTATTCGTAGACGGACCTAAGGAGAAGTAAGCCCCGGGAAGGTGCTCTCCTAAGGTGGTGAGGATGTAAAACCCAAAAAATAAGGTCATTACTTAATTCTTACTTTTCAAATATTTTTGAAGTATTTTATAATCTTAAATATTATTACGTTTAACGGTTTAAGTTGAAATCGATATTAAATATTTTATCTTAATATTTTGACGAGCAACGAGGACTACTAGTGATCGCGATACCGACGGATGCCCACAATTTTATATTTCGTTATCGATCGTTTCGATATTTAATATTTTCGACGATATCGTTTTAATTACGTATCGAGTCGTTATATTATTATTTTTCGTGTGCGTTTAAACTTTTAAGTGTTTTTACGAAACCCGAGTCCCGTAAATATTTTCAAAATTGACTAGTAATTATTTCCCACTTTTTAACTAACTATTTACAATTTTTAGCCATAACTTTTGCCAAATTGCAATTTAGTCCCTACCCCACTAAATAAAAATTTAAAATAAACACATACACTTTATTTTTTTTACTTCCAAAATCCACCAATCCTCTCTCCTTCTTCCTCCTTTTGCCGAAACTCCACCCAACCCCCCAAATCCATACAATTTTCAAATTATCTTGAGTTTGAGGTTGATTCAAGCTAAACCAAGCATAGACCCATCTCTATTTTTGATCAAGGATCACATAGGTATAAAAAATTTGCACATGCAAGCACTTTTTATTTTCTTGATGTTGGTAGGTGGAAGCTATGGTTATGCATGGTGTTTTTAGCATGATCCATGGTGGTTCTTGCTAGAAATCTTGTTAAAATCTTTATTTTTATCCAAAGATTTTTTATTTTTGTTATGATTTTGATGTTATGGTGGATGTATGATGATATTAGAGTATAGAAATGATTATTTCTATGGTTGGTTTTGGTCAAAAAGTTGATTTTGTACAAGATTTTGGTACCCATTTTATAGCAGTAGGTAAACTGAAAAATTCGAATTTTTATGTTTTGAAAATGACTTAACTTATAGCCTAGGGTTGTAGATAATTTTCTTAGCTTCGATTTGATATAAGGTAGAGCTTCTAGATCAAAACGAGCGCGAAGTTATGATGTTTTGAATGATCGTGTGCCAGGAGACGAGTATCGACACTACATATAGTTGTTGTCGATATTTGGATCGAATCTCGGGGACTCTAAATGAAAGTTTTAAAATGTGTAACCTACTGATAATGAGGTATTTATTTATTAGGTTGAGTTTACTTTAAAACCCGAGTGTCGGTTTTGTAAACGGAGTCGTTTAAATAAGTTAAAACGGTTGTATGAAAAATTAACGTAAATCTGTCCGGATTTTGTGGTTTGAAAATGAGTCGAGTAAAGGACTTTAAAAGTAATTTCATTTGATAAACTTGTAGGAGGACTTTCTATATATAGTAAGTTAGTTTATCGAGTCGTTTAATAAACGGTCGACAAGTTTAAAAAGGGTAAATAAGCTAGTACATGTAGTATGTATCGGCGGATTTTGTTAAAAGTATAAAATGGAGTGTATTGTGGTTTTATGAGTTCGAGTTTGATTTTGTTATGTATGAATTACTTCTCGAGTCTATTATTAATATACGCACCTTAAATGCTAGGTTGCGGTTATCGTGATTATCGGGCATCTACTATCGTCGGCGATTGTCTTCAACTACTATAAGTACTAAGGTGAGTCTATAGCCTCGTTTGAGCTCATTCAAATATTTTAAAACCCGCGAGGGGAATACATGTTTTGTAAACTTAGAACACAAGATTTTTATGGTATGCTTATCCCTTTATGAATGGACCCGTGGTTGCCTTTAAATTGCATTAAGTGATTGCCTTTGTTAAAGCCTCAATTATGGACCGTTAATTAACCTATGATGGGTTAACCGCTAGTATAATAAATAGATCTATGGGGGAAGCCGTCCCGGTTCAGTTTTTGTGGACTTGTCATAGAAGCTTAGGCCCGACCTCCACACTGTTTGAACATATTGTATTGAGAAGTCAGGTATACGGCAATGTACCAATAATCTGGAGGTAACCGACAATTAATAAATCTCCTGTCTTATCAGACCTCTAAAGGGAGTGTCTAAGGGCTCGGTTCCATGAGCTTATTGCAATTTATGCTATATACAATTATTATTGTTGATTCAAATTATTATTTGATGCTTGTTGCCTTCAAGTATGCCACAAACTTAAAATTCTTGCTTGTGTTCAAAATGATTATATAAACCTATAGATTCACTCGGCATTTTTGCTGATGATTTTCTCACATGTATTTCAGGTAATCAGGATGGGTGAAGCTTGGAAGCCACATGAATGAATTTTGTGCACTACTTTGCAATATAAACTCTTTGAATATTTGTCGTTCCTTTTGTTCAAAACAATTTAAATATTTTGTTTTGGTTGTACTTTGGTTACGATGTCTTGGGACTACGCTACTCTGACAAATGTTTTAGGAACGATAAATCTAAAGCGTCTATTTTTGAGTCGTTCTTTATAAATTATGTGTTGTTGTATCATTGTTTAGCACCCAAAGATGTATTCCTCTGCGTGTAAATTTGGGGGTGTTAAATGTTATCTCCCTCGCGGGTTTATAAAATATTTCATAAAAACATTTAAAAGAGTGTGAGGCTATGAACTCACGATGATTGGGAAAGGCGGGTTATCGGCGATTTGGATGTACGGTACGTGCTTCAATCACGAAAACCTAGACAAATAATACTCGTCTTAGACTCTTGTCCAATGAATTCATAAAAACAATGGCTATGTATATATATATATATGATGATATTATAAGTATGATGATGATAAAGAGGGTTTTTATATCTTCATTCAACATTATAGTGTTACGTGTTAGTCAAATTTTTGACTAGTTACACTAGTTTCAATCCAATTCCATATCAAGGCCCAATAAGCCCATTAAGAGTTCAACTCTTTATATTAGTCCATTTATACTATTAATATCAGGACTTTACTCATATGTTGGGCCCAAGTGGGTTAAGCCCAATGAGTAAGTCCATTAGTGTTTATCCAAACTAGTTGGGTCAATAGTCCAATAAGGCTACTTTGGCTCGTTAATGTCTATATGTTATAAAGCTCGGGTTTTATCGGTTTTTACTTGTCAAATATACTTATAAATCATTATATGAGTTATAAAAAGTTTACATTAGACGGGTCCGACCATCTAAGTTTTAATTGACGAAAACGTTAATTTATCGGTTTTAGCCGAAAAGACGTAAAACTTATGTATATAGTTTTATAACTTATAAACTTATCAAATTTCCATTTTTCTAAAATGTCCCATTTATTTATCAAAGTAAATACTTAAAATATTTAATATATAAGTTAGTGGGTTTTAGGTAAACATTTTATATTAGTTTTATTTGAGTGCTCATTTTATAATATATACATTTATTTTATAAATCTGATTATTATTCTCACTTTCACCATTTTTACCATATCTTGAGTTCTACAAGGAGATAGAAGCTCATTTTTTGACACCACAAACTACATGATATGTGATACAATTGAATCAGATTTAGCTAATGCTCAATCAACTTTAAATGTCTCTAACAGTTCGTCCAAAACAGACTATACAGATTTGAACTTCAATATTATTTTGATCATATCTCACTCATTTTATGGATTCCATTAAGTGGTCAACTCTCACATATGTACAATTCACTTATCTAACTGAATATTAAATTATCCTAGCTACTTTAACAAGTTATAATATAGTTCTTTACTGTTTTATACAGCCTACACTTTTAGCCATGATTTTAACATCCTTTAATGTAGCTTTTAATCATTTTAACTAAATTTATCAACACATGATCCCCACATAATACTTTTGATCATCATTCATCATCATATAAATATACATAAATAAAGAAAATACAAGATTACATAATCAAAATAACAAGATGATAGGAAGAAACAATCTCTATACCACCAATAGTGATGAAAAGATGAAGTTTATGATGAACAAGGCTTGGTTCCTTGTTACCAAACCTTCAACTTGGTAAATGAACTTCTTGGGTCCTTCAAATGGATGAATATCTTCATGAAAATCAGCCTAGGAACTCCATGGAAACTCCTTTCCACATGTTATAACCACCTCCAATATTCATCTTTTCAATGGGTTTTCATCATATGTAAATTATACATATGATTTATGGTTGATTTTTTTGATCAATGGTGGTGTTGTTGATGAATGATGGACGTTCATAGGGAGTAGATAGAGAGAGTGTGTGAGTTTTGCATGTAACAAAGTGAGTTGGTTGTTTATGTTAGCTTGTTTTTGAGGTTTAGTGGTTTTGTTGCAAGACTAAGACATGTGTCCTAGTTTTGATATAAGGTTGACACCTCAAAGTGTGTTGGTGAATCTTGCTATTTTATTTAGTGGGGATGGGACAAGAGTTATCTTGTCTCATCCCTATTTATTTATGGGTATTCCGGGATTCTAGTTTCCTCGATTTGCGTGCCCTCGGGTCGTTTTACGAAAAACGTTTTTATAAATTATGAATCAACGACACAAAACGAATCTAATAAAAATTGTCTCATAAAAAACGGAGTTCAAAAACATAAATTCATAAACCTAGGGTTTCCGGTTTAGTCGTAAAGGACGTTAAATTATGCACGTAAGTCCTAATCTCTTCTCGTAAATTTGTGAGTTTATAAACCAACACAAATTAAAATTCCAAAATAATATTCAAGGATAAATTTTATTTCCTGAAATGTCGGACTGTCACCAAAAATGGTGTATGTATAACGTAAGCACGTAACGTAGAGTCTTCCGGTTTAGACGTTGTCGACGCTACTTTAAGATGTAAACTCAAATTCCTTCCCAAAAATGTGTGAGTTCATAATATAACATTAAAATAATGATTTTAAATAATACTTGAGAATAAAATATCAATCATAAATTGACGGATTGTCACAACATTTACCCCTAAACAGGATCTTTGTCCTCAAAGATCGATTTATCTTACTACTAGCTTCTTATAGAGTTAAAGCCATGTGGGTATTTCCTCCACATTCGGTCCTTTCTCTCAAGTGTAATTCATTACAGTACGCGTGTTTCATCAAACTTAACTACGGGAATACGATCAGGCTTAATATTGACTTACTTTCTCTATCCATGATGTTCACGGGTTTTTGATGAATGCAACTTTTCGCCGATCTAAACTTCTTCAAGAAGTACTCAGATTTTCACTTGATAGACATTTTATCAAGTTCGATATACGAACATAATTCACGCAGCCCTTGAAGTCCTAGGGTAGATCCAGCTTATATGCCTTTCAAACAAACGTTTTTTTACATTTTCTCAATGGTCCCATACAACGGGGACTTATTTCCCATGATCTTTCAGATCATCAATTCATTTTTCCAAGGTGAGAATTTTTGGCATAACTTCGCTACCTATCCTGCACTTCAAGATCTACATTTCATATTCACATAACCTCTTGCCCACTACCGACAGTCAATAATCAGATCCTAGTTTCAGCAATCATTTCTGGTCTCGCAGTTCGAGTATTTTGTAAGGTTAGGTTTTTCATCATAGGCAACCTTAAACCTAAAATACATGTCCAACTCACAATAGGTGTATGTCGGGTGTCTTCATCCCAACTCCTGCTTATAGATGCTCTCATATTTAGATCCTCACAAGAATCGATCTCAATCCTGTAGGATCGTGTTTTTCTAAGGATTAGGCATTGTATGATTTACCTATTGAGATGGAAGGGAAATGAAAAACTTAGAGAGAGAAAGGTAGAGAGAGAAAGGAGAGAGTTGAAAGAAAGATGGAATATTGTTAAATGAAAGTGTTCAACCCCTCCTAACATGCTAGGAGGGGGTTTATATAGCCTACCCTACATGTGGGCTATATGGGCTATATTGGATCACGAGCCCAATATCATTGGAGTCACCAATCCTTTCTAAATACGTAAAAACGTATTTCCAACAATCTCCCCCAAAGGGAGGTCACTCCAAGTTACAATGTCCTAAATAGTCTATAGCTCGTGATCTATGCTAATAATGATGTGACCGAGACTTTCCTTGGAAAAACGTATTTCAAACAATCTCCCCCAAAGGGAGGTCACACCATTTTACAAAATCTTAAACCTAGCATACTATGCTTGAGTCTTCGATCTTGTTCTTGTGAATATGCTTGATGTGATATTTGACTTTAGCCTTGAGCATGTTTCCTTGCCTTGACCTTGTGCATTCATCACTTGTGATATTCGCCTCTTTGTGACTTCATGTTCCACATACTTACACCTTTATAATTCTTGAAAGCTTCAGAGTTTGATATAGCGGAAGACTTGACCTTCAGACTTTCTTGAATTCGTTGAAGTACTGAGTGTATGCAGTATAAGCATGTGGTGACGACTTCTTCTAGATTGTACACCGCAATACCACCTTCTTGTTACGCTGCATCAGACAGTTAGTAACAAACCATATACACGGATGAAATGGCCTTGAACATTTCATTCTAATTCAGTAGCATTTTACCTCCGGTCGGTGAAGACCGTTGGACGATATTAAATATCGTACTTGTGGAAGGTAGTTTCAATAAAGAACCTCCTTGACAAAATTTCGTGGGTAAACCCGTTCTCTTCACTCGACCGTCTAAAGCTGACTGCGAACGTAAAGATTGAATCATTTTGATAATAATATCCGCATGATTTGAGGCCGTCAATTCATGTTCCTGGAACAAGTGAAATTCAATTAAGAACCGCACCAACGTTGCTTTCCAGTTGTCATGAGCTTGATTCGTATAGAATCTTGCAAGTTACCAACCAAGTGCTGTTTGAGGTTAACACTAGAAGGATTTCCACTCATCACTGTGAACACTAAGGTATCACTCCGAGTGTTCTGGCAAGATCACTAAGATATTGCGTAGAGGCCTGGAACGTGTTTAAATTCATTTAAGAATTAAACCACTATTGCTTTCCAGTTATCACAAGTTTGATTCATAAAGAATCGCACAAGTCACCTACCATGAGCTTTTTGATATTCGCTCAAGAAGGATTTCCATCTTCATTGTAAATACTTTCGTATTAATCGGATGTTCAGGCAAGATCATGAAGATTTTGCGTAGGACTCTTAAGATCTTTCTTACTTTTCACAGTGTGTGAAGAAGCAAGGAAATATGAAAGTGTGTCCTAATGAGATATTTGATGATCTCAAATGGCTCTAGACTCGATCGTGCATTTTGGATTTTTAGTGATCGGAGGATGGAGAGGAGTGCCACCATTTCAATACCAATTTATTCGGAGTGAATAAATCAATAGATAACGTGTTGTCTCCGTGTGATTAAAACAAATATCTTTTAAGAGATATCTGAGTTAGCTGGGATGGGTTGTGCCTTGCATCACTGGGTCCATGATGTCTGTCTTCAATATCAAGAACCATTAAACAATGATCTTAATAGCATATGTATTGACCCGGTTTCTGCCTAAGTTGTAAGGAGGGCTTCTTTCTTTACACCCTTTATCTTTACAATTCTTTTTCACTCTTCAACCCCTTCAATGCTTACCAATACGTCATCATTAGCACCTTGTTATGATTGTTCCAGTGCTAACTTAAGTACTTGGTCGGCATTCAGCTACGTTCACAATCTTTCTCCATCTTTCCTAAGGACTACTATTTCTAGCTATGGGATGTCCTTGTGAAGATTCCGCCGGTTCTAGAGGAATCATTGGACTTTAACCTATCCTACCATCCTTATGTCACCACAATCTTCACCGTCGTGAATAGAGATGTTTTAGGTAAGTGTAAGTCACCATGAAATCCATTTTGAAGTGAAAATCCATTTTGCTCCCCCTTAACATATGCCACGATATTCGAAAACATTTCGCACATGTCGGGATGAGCCAGCACATTAAGTCAAACCATTAAATTGATTGATCTCATTATTAAATCACATCTTCTCCCCCATATTAAAAATATTAACCCAATCGATGTTTTTAATATCAATTGATTTAATAACGTTTTAAGAAAATCTGGAAGAAAATGCAAATCCAATTATCTTCATGCGTTTCACAAGCTCCCCCTCAAATTAATGAGGGTGTACTTGAAACGTAAATTAAATACCTTTTAAACACAAGTGTAAGGTATTTATCACGTGCAAAGATTATATATGATAATGTATTCACAAGATTAGCAATTTACGAGGTTGGACTTGAATGATGAAGAACATCATATGAAAGATTCACATGGTTCTTGTTCACGAATGTTGGTCACCTCGTCACGTCTGAAGTTATCTCTTGACTCCATGTGTATGATTGATATCATTGTCTTGACACCAATATGTGAACTTGGCACTCTCGGCATCAAGGATTCGGAATGCTGGACAAATTGCTCCCCCTCAATTGTTGACCCGTGTTCTATTGAAAGAGTTGTAGTCACCGTTTGAGTAGTCGCATCGTCGAGTATGTAGATATCAATTGTAAGTTGCTACGGTTGGTGGAGATGATAACTTCATAAAAACAAGACTTCTCTTGTTTTAACAAATAAATGCACTGAATCGTACATATATCCGTGTTAGATTGTGTTATAAAGTAAACACAATCCCTTACATTGTTATAAAGTAAACCATGCCCGAGAAAATTAATTCCCGTTGTTGAGTCAAAGCTTTCCGGTGAAATGCTTGACTTGAATATGAAAAGCGGGTTACGATCTGAAATAATAGCAAACCATTTTGAACATGTTTTAAATCATTTGAACTTCTGCTCGAAATTTATTTACAACCCCGTGTCATAATTGAATGACATTTCTAGTATCGTAAATATTATCGATTGCAGAAGACATGTTCTTTTTATCAAAACATTTTTGAACACACAATTTTGAAAGATTTAGAAAAACCTTTTGAGAAATTCTCGAAAAATTGTGTTCAATGTTTTGGGAACCAATTACTTGAGCTTAAGATGTTGAATATCTTACTTAACGAGCTCAAGTCTGAGAAGTTGTAAACTTCCCGTTGTTAAGGATAAGTTTATCATCGGCGACAAACTTTCCTTTTAACTGAGGAACGAGTCCTAAGTTGACATTTACTTAGAAGTCGTGTTCATGAGCTTGAAAACTTTGAATGTTTTAACGGAAAGCTCATGACCGAGAAAGATGAATTTCTCGTTATGAGGAAAAGTTCTCTTATTTAAAAGATACACTTTTCTTTCTGAGCTTAAAACTTGGAATGTTTTAATACAAGCTCATGACCGAGAAAATTTAATTTCCTGTTACGAGGATAAGCTATCTTTAAAGATAAGCATTCCTAATATTGAAGTCCGAGTTACAGTCTGATATTTAACTGTAAGTCATTGTGCATGAGCTTAAAAACTTCGAATGTGTTTTAAAATTAGCTCATGCCCGAGAAAAATTAATTTCTCGTTGTAAGGATAAGTTTATCATCGGCGATAAACTTTCCTTTCTTTGATGCACGGGTTATCGTCTGATATTTAACGATAAGCCATATACATGAGCTTAAAACCTTTGAATGGTTTTAGGATAAGCTCGTGTCCAAGAAAACATAATTTCTTATTAAGAGGGTAAGTTATCGTTACGTAGATAAACTTCCCTGTCTCTGAAGTCCGAGTCATCGTCTGTCATTTAACGAGGAGCCATATACACGAGCTAGAAACCTTTGAATGGTTTTTAATGTAAGCTCGTGTCTGAGAAAAATTAATTTCTCGTTTTGAGGGTAAGTCATCGTTGCGAAGATAAACTTCCCTGTCTCTGAAGTCCGGGTCATCATCTGTCATTTAACGAGGAGCCATATACACGAGCTAGAAACCTTTGAATGGTTTTTAATGTAAGCTCGTGTCCGAGAAAAATTAATTTCTCGTTTTGAGGGTAAGTCATCGTTGCGAAGATAAACTTCCCTTTCTCTGAAGAACGGGTCACAGACTATGATTTGAATGTGAGCCTTTGTGCATGAGCTTAAAAACTTGGAATGTTTTTGATATAAGCTCATGCCCGAGAAAAATGAATTTCTCGTTCTTAGGATAAGATTACCATCGGCGATAAACTTTCCTTTCTTTGAAGATCGAGTTATAGTCTGTGATGTGACTATAAGTCCTTTTACACGAGCTTAAAACCTTTGAATAGTTTTAACGGAAGCTCGTGTCCGATAAAATTTAATTTATCGTTTGTCATCATCAGGATGAACTTTCCTGTCTTTTGAGAGCGAGTTAAAGTCTGTTATGTGACTGTAAATCATTTACACTGTAAGCTTAACTGCAAATCCCCTGAGACACTTGTTTCTTAGATATCAGCTTCTTCAGTAACAAAACTCTGAGAGTGTCCTTTATTGAATGGTATATAATGATTGGACCGCTTCGTTCTTTTGGAACATCCTCTTTGGTACCTGCATTCTCATTTGGAATTTGCATCCTTTGATATGGGTTAGCGATATCTATCTTAGAAGCAAGTGGGGGTTCACAGTTGGCCTTACTTGTGCCAGAGGTGTTCTGAGGAGATGATTCACTTGTCTTAGCTGGTAAACGTTTCCTTTTATAGAAAACCTTAAGTTCAGGCTTAGGTGATGCATCCTCCTTTTCAATTTCCTCCCTAGTAGTCTTAATAGAATCGAAGACTATCCTAGTTAAAGGGCACTCGTTTTCTACAAGGGTGAAAGTTCTACCATTGGGGCGCCACATTTTACCAATGGGTATGATTTTGGCAACCCACTGGGATTTAAGTCTAGCACGGGAGTTCACCACATTAAGTAGTTTCTTGATACAAGAATCATGATTTGCCGTAAAGACACATTTTCTACATGTTTTACAAGTAGCATCTTTAATGTCAGAGTAAGATCTAGAATTCCTAGATGACTGATTGATGCTCCTAGGATGTGACATGCTACGGTTAGCAGTGTTGGGTAAACTAGAAGGCATCTGACTAGGTTTGAAATTCCTATCTCTTACTTGTGTCTTTTGCTTAGCTTCTGTTAGATCAAATGTATGGAAAACGTCATTTGAACTAGTTCGAGACTTGTTCTTTGGACTATGCCTAGGTAAACTAGATGCAATCATGTGATTAGGTCTTGCAAAAGCTGTTTTTGTCACATTGGCCCTAGTTGGTGGAGTGACTGTTCTAAAAATATTTTCCATATCAACTTAGGAGGCAAACCACGGTCTCGAGGATTGTGGTCGCTCGGATCTAAATGCATTCGGTTGTCTAACGGACTGTATTGGAGGCGGTTTCCCCAAGATTGATGGTTTTTCAAGCTTAGTGTCCACACTAGTTCCTTTGGTTTTCTGCAACTCGTTTTTCAACGCAGCTATAGCAAAGACCTTTTCCTGTACTTGAGCTTTTAATGTCTCATTCTCTTTGAGTAATTCATCTTGGGATGCCAACTTAGATTCAAGCAACTTAATTTGTTTAAAAAGATTATCCTTTTTAGCTTTAGAATCTAGAACAGTTTGATCCAATTTTCGTTCAAGAACAACGTTTGACTTTTCAAGTTTTTCAAAATAAGTTTCAAATTTCTCCGTTTTCTTTGAAAATTCAATTTTGGCATCCACAAGCTCTTTGAATTGCTGAGCTACAATCGTTTCAAGCTCTTTAATCCTAGAATCAGAATTATTTAACGAAGCAGTCATAAGACACTTATCATGATGTTTAGCATTTTGAACACTTTATCCCCCATTATGACTCACATCAGATGAATCAGAACTGGTGTCACTATCACTCTTTTCCATCCCATGTTTGGCATAATTAGGTTCAGAATGCTCAACATGTTGTATATTGTTGAAACTTGGCACCTGAACAGTTGGTGCTTGTGACTTGCTGCTCGTTTCATGAGTTCCTCCTGATTCCTTGCCATTGCTTATCTGATCATCTGTTGACGATAGCGTGAAGCGTGTCTCTCTCTCATGTTCATGCAATGATTTAGACGACTCCTTGATTCTTTGAATCTGACCCTCTTTCAACAGTATCTCGTTGTAATTAACTAACCTGACCTCAATACACTTCTCAAGTATATTGATGTGATTGAGTAAACCACTCTTAAAGGTTTCAGTCTGGCAACCCGTATACGTGTTGAAAAGCTGGTGAAGAACTGAATTCGAATAATCAAAAGGGGGTACCATTGTTGAGGCAAAGAAATCCTTAAACTGAGTGCGAAGGATTTCTAGACATATCTTTGCTTTAACCTCAAGAAGATTTTCCCTTTCAAGTTGCAACCGTAACTCATCCAAATTATTGAAAATCTTCTTTTTAAAATTATCCACTTTGCCAAAGAATATTTGAACCGTGGCTGGAAGTTCAGGCATGTTGTGCGGACAAAGAAGTGCAAGATGTGTCTTGAGCGCGTGAAAGATTTCCAATGTTTTTTGACGCAATTTGATCTCGTTGAGTTCCATGTGTTGCAGTTCTTCCTCTTGAACTGTCGAATTCGACGATTCCATTGAATGTCGATGAAAGGTAATTATAGATGTGGTTGTTTTCGGAATTAAACAATTCGTGAAGAAACGTAGAAACAGAAAGTCACAGAATATGACAAAACCAACGAAACGATCCGAAAATAAATCTGAAAAATCCTCGATTTATGATATAACTTTTTAAGAGTTTCGTGTCGGCTCAAACGTTGATAAAACAAACCGGAGACCAAAGCGAAGTCGGCTCACTCCAAAAATAAAGCCCGTCAACAAATAAATCGAAGCTACGGTAAAAATAATGATCGACCCGTTAAATATTTTACCACTTTGGTTATTTCTAAATACCCGCCCCAATACGATTTACCAAATCCAAATATATCAAAAATTTACTAAACTAAAATTCAAAAGTGACAAAAATACAAAATTAATTTAACTAAAAAATTAACTTTAAAAATATAAAGCTAAAAAAAATTAACTTAACTTTAAAATCTAAAATAAACAATTTGATATACTTTAAATTAAAAACTTATTCTAGGAGATAAATGTTGAAATCAAATATGCCAAAAACAAGACAAAGAAACAAAAAAACGTGGCAAGATATGTGGCATTCAATAGCCGCCCACGTTAATGCTTTGTAACCTCCGCCTGGTATATAAAACCCTCCTTCTAAAATAAGACTCCTAATTATTCTCTCTCTCTAAACTCACACAACCTAATTCTTCTCACACATAACTTTCTCCGCCCCTTAATCTGAAAACAAGATCACCAAACTCCTCCGTCTCAATTGATCTTAACTCTTTTCTTGGTAAACTCAAACGCAGCCACCTTTTCACAAGAATACTAGAAACGGAACTCCAATATCTTTTGGTTCACCAGTTTGAATCAAATAGAAGTACGAGAGCAACTTCAAGATCGTGTAAAAACGGTCTCGGGTAGGTATTTTTTGTTGATTGCACGATAGTGATCAATTTCATTTGTTGAATGAAACAAAGAAAAAGCTATAACAGACTTGTTATAAGCTTTTCTTAAATTCAAATATCAAAAGGGTTATAGAACCCTACACAGATCAATGATGAAAGTTAAATTCGAGGTAGATCTAAAAGGATCTTGGCATGCGTGCCAATCCCGAAATCTTATCTGAGATCTTTTAATTGATTTTCGATTTTTTTTAAAGATCTATGAAAGAATTATAAATCTTAAATCGATTTGCAAACTGAGATGGAGTTGTGAGAGTTTTTTTTGTGTTTTGGTTTTGAGTCAAGAATGTGAGTTGAGAGTTGTGAGGTGTCGAGGGTTGTGAGGGGGTGTGAGTGAGAGTCTGATGAGACGAGGATGAGTTGTTAGTTTGAGAGATGATGTTGGAGTCGTGGGTTCAAGATTTGTTTAGGTCGAGGGCAAGAGTCAGATGAGGATTTTAGTCTCGTGTGATGGTGTTAGACGAGGGATTTAGATTGTTTGTGTGTGTTTAGATGTCGAGGGTCTGACGAGAGAGTGGGTTTGTTGTCGAGAGGTAAGGGTGAGTCTTGTTTGTCGAGTCTTGTGTGTTTGGTTTTGTGTGCGAGGATGACACCTGTTAGTTTGGTAAAAAAATTTGATTTTGAGTCCTTTTGTTTGAGATTTATCGAATCAAAAGTTGGTTAAATCGTAAGAAATAATCAAGGCATCGCAAATATAGAGTCCATTCATCGCATCATTTTCATGTCCATCGCATTCATAACAACACACCATCGCAGTCATTGATCGTACTAAGATCGTACTCGCACTCAGATCGCAGTCCGATCGCAGTCCGATCGCAGCTTCGATCGTACTCGTGATCGAAGCTTCGATCTTCGATCGTAGTGGAGATCGTAGTGGAGATTGTAACTTTGGATCGCAAGTTGAAACCCCCGGGGTTTATGCGATCACAAAATATCCCGATCGTAGCCGAAAATATGTGAAGGATCGCAACGAGGAAACTGATACTCAAAACTCAGATCGTACCGTACAAACTTGTTCCTTGATGAACACGAGGAACTGATATGCCAGATCAAGTGGACTGAAACTGATACTCAAATAAGACAAGATTGAAGAAATGACCACAATTTATATAAAAATGATAGAAAAACAGTTTATATAAAATGATACTCAAATAAGACAAGAAAATATAATAACAACGATTCAAAATTTATATAAAAAAACACAGTTTATATATAAAGATAAGCAACAATAGGATAAAAGTTTTATAAACGATCCAAGATTGTTGCTTTATAAAAATTTTTTTATCACCAAATTCATAAAATTGAAAATAAGAAAGACGAGAACGAAAATTGTGAAAGAAGAAAAGATTTGCCACCAAATCAATAGATAAAAAAAACATTAATCCGAAGAATCAACCATGCTCTGATACCAATTGTAGGATCGTGTTTTTCTAAGGATTAGGCATTGTATGATTTACCTATTGAGATGGAAGGGAAATGGAAGAACTTAGAGAGAGAAAGGTAGAGAGAGAAAGGAGAGAGTTGAAAGAAAGATGGAATATTGTTAAATGAAAGTGTTCAACCCCTCCTAACATGCTAGGAGGGGGTTTATATAGCCCACCCTACATGTGCGCTATATGGGCTATATTGGATCACGAGCCCAATATCATTGGAGTGACCGATCCTTTCTAAATACGTAAAAACGTATTTCCAACAAATCCTAATACTATAATTATCAATGATAATCTCTCCAAAGGAAAACGATTATACGGTTTATTACCAAAGGTCAATTATTCAAGCATAAAAAATACTTCTAGTGTTTTTTATCGTTACTTTACCTCGTCCCTTCGATTGGGGTGGTAAACAGTAATCTCATCAAGGTTCGTTCCCAATGACTTCTGAGCATATCTCTAGAAATTCGATGCGAAGCGATGATCTTGATAGAGATGATCGATATAGGCACACTATGTTTACACAACTCCTTTAAATACAAAAGAGGCAATTTCTTCATCGAGAATCTATCATTTACAGGAATGATATTAACATATTTGGTTAGTCTAACGACGATGACCCAAATCGAATCAAATTCAGATGATGACCTTTGCAATAGTTACACGTTTACTAATGTATGAGGCGATATCTGCCTTCATAATTTGCCATCAGTACAACTTCTTCAGATAAGATACATTAAATCAGAAATGGCATGAATAGAATACTTAATCTTATGAGATTCCAACATGACTAAATCTCGAAATCCTCTGTATTTAGGCAACCACAAGCGGCCTTTAAAACATTTACCGCCATCAGCTTCTTAATTCTAATGGTTCACATTAGCCGCGAACCCCTTTTATTATCTATATTATCCTTCTTACAAGCCTCAGCTATTTTTAAATTGTTCGGGTACTTTATTTTGCACAGTCATTACTAAGGAACACATCCTAGTTGATTCTTTATCTTTTCTACATAATGCGTCAATATTTACATTCACCTTTCTGGATGAAATAACTATCATGACCACAATTCACTCAGAAGTTCTTTCTTTGTATTTTCTAAGTTTTAGTTTCGTCTCAACTATCATTTTTATTAGTTTTGCTCAATTCGACGTCTAAAGCGTCGATAATTATTACAAGTAATTAAATAATAAATATTTATTTTTTATGAAACTTAAAGGTAAAAATTTTAAATTTCTTAGTTCGACCAATTATATTAGAAAAATGTTCAAAATAAATTTAAATTTAATTAACACGATTTTTGTTGATTTATCAAAAATAATTAATAAGATCCGTAAATGTTCGAAAAATCTTTGTTTATACTTCGGTCAAAGTTTTCTTAGTTGAAAAGAAAAAATTGTCGTTTCAATTTTAATGTCATGGTTTAAATGGTTTCTCAATTCCTCTTAGGTTGTCTTGAGGTATACACAAACATTTACTGTTGGGCCAATGAAAGTTTTAACTATGGCCCAGTCTAGATTTGTTTAATTAGACTCAGTGTTTGCTGACCGCTGAGAGGACCAGCGACAGAGACTAGACCAGTGGAAGGTAAAGCCTCAGCTGGCACACCAGGAACATTCAAGTAAAAGACAATGTCAGAGAAGTCAAAGATAATCTGAAGTCAGACTCACCAGCGATTATGAATAGCTGGGATGTTGAAGGAATGTACTAGTGTTCAAGATCTCTGAGTTGAAAACACTCAGAGATCACTTAAGAACCCTAGAAGTCTGGGATAAGCAAAGCTTACCGAATCCTTTATAGTTTTGGCGGGAGAATCTACCAAGTGTTTTGAGCGGGACAAAACAAGAGATTCAAGATAAAGCCTAGTACGACCTAGTGGGACAAAAGGTGAACAGTTGGCAGAACTGTTCACCTAAAGTTGGTTAAAGGTATGTCTCGATTTAGACATGCATTTAATACGTTGTACTCTTTCATTCAGAAGGTGACACGTATCAACTACTCCCACTAAGGAAGCAACCTCGTACACTATAAATAGGAGTGAGAAGGAAGAATTAACTCAACCCTTGTGCTTGGATAATCTATCTAAGTTAATTCTCTCCTTAGAACCGCTGAGCCCTCAGCTGTCTACCAGCGTCTCATTGGTTCCCTTGTAAACTTGAGTCTCGAATCTAGTTTACTTATTTCTAGGGTTCATATCTTGTTGTCATTCAACAAGTGTATTCATAGCACTTTGTAATACTTTGTTTATAATACTTAATAAAGCATTACGCGTTTGAAAAGTATTTCATTATGTTTCGTGGTTAAAAGATTTGTAGTTTATCAACAATTGTCATATTAAGGGACTTTCAATTGGTATCAGAGCGGTTTGATTTATTAAACTTTTCATAAACCGTTCTAGTTTTTAAAATCAAGATCTTAATATGGCTGATAATATACCTCCTCCACCTTTTGGTCAAACCAGTTTAGGTACCACTTCGACCCCCATTCCGGCCACCACATCTACTACCATGCGTACACCAGTTGTAAGCACTGGTAATAATGATGATGACCTTCCCCAACTACTTGATATTAGAGGGGGTAACATGTGTCCAATGTACCAGCATTCGATGAAGAGGATTTCTCAAGTTGGAAAAGTGAATTTCTTATATATTTAGATGGCTTAGAACCCTTCTTGATAGAAATCTTAGAAAATGGTCCATATGTACCACTGGCCGTTTCCTCTACCCCCGAGAGACCCATTAAGACACCTGCTAAGCAATGGTCTCCAGCGGATAGACGTCCGGCTAACCAGGACAAGAGACTCAAAAGTATCATAGTCTCTTGCCTACCCAAGAACATTATGAAGTCCATCTTTAAATGAAACTCTGCTAAAGAGATGTGGACTTAATTAGTTCTAGGGTATGAAGGTCCAGAGGAAATAAAAGAAACCAAGATCTAAGCCCTTAGACTTAAGTTTAATGCCTTTAAAGCTTTAGAAACAGAAACTGTTGCACAAACTTATACTAGGCTTAAGATTCTATTGAATGATTAGGAAACAATGGAGTTGTTCTACCTAAGGCTGAGGTTAATGCTACTTTTGTCAATAGCTTACCTAGAAAATGGCTTAGCCTGAATCAGACCTTAAGAGCTAATAATGCTATAAAGAATGACACTTTAGCCCAATTGTTTGGAAGATATAACTATGAAGAAGGGCTAATTGAATCCATTTATAAATCAAAGACTGACAGATTTACCACCAGTATCAATGGTTCAAAAGCTCTTGTTGCTAACCATTCTTTTCATGACAACGACTCTGACATTGAAGAGGACACCAGAAGTAGTCAAGAATTTCTTGATGAATTACATGTTGAGTTTCATGACAGAGCTCTGTTAGCTGATCAAAAGAGGTACTACAAGAGATCTGGTAGAGTTGGAGCAACAAAGGTTGATAAATCCAAGGTATCTTGCTACACTTGTGGAAAGACTGGTCACTATCAAAAAGATTGCTGGTCAAACAAAACCTCCTCTCCAAGCTTCCCTTCATCCAGCAGCAACAACAACAAGAAGTTTTCCAACTCTCATTTCAAGCAAACCTCTCTCTCTCTGACTCAGAAGGAAAGAAGGACTACAAAGTCAAATACAAAGCCTTGAAAGCCGAGTTGCTAAAACTCAATCAGAAAGCCGATGATGCAGCAAAGAAAAAGGATGTTAAGAAGACTGAAAAAGGTCTGATCCCTGCCTCATTCGACTGAGATGATGAACCTCTCACCTCTGAGGATGAAGGTACCACCACCGTCAGAGCCTTTATGGATGTCTCTGATGAAGAACCCGCCGTGGGTAAAAGTGAAGCAAGATCTGGTGAATGGGTGGATATCACCATGAAAAAGGAATATCTGAAGAAATATGTTTGGTATCTGGACAGCGGGTGCTCCAGACACATGACAGGGGTTAAACAATATCTGCATAGATATAAAAATGAGTCTGGTCCTAAAGTAGTCTTTAGAGATGATTCCTCAGGGGCTACTGAGGGTTATGGCTCAGTGGATTGTAATGGAATAACCTTCAGAAGGGTCACTTATGTCAATGGACTGAAGCACAACCTAATCAACATCAGTTAACTCTACGATGCTGGCTTCAAAGTTCTGTTCACCAAGACCCAAGGAACAATCTTCAATCAAAATGATGATGTTGTTCTTAATGCACCTAGGAGAAGGGATGTGTATGTCATCGACATGACATCTTGTCCAGAGGGGACAACCACTTGTCTCTATGCCAAAGCATCTGATAGTGAAAATTGGCTATGGCATAAGAGACTCTCCCATCTCAACTTCAAAAACATTAACAAACTGGCCAAGAATGATTTAGTAGTTAGGCTTCCCTCTCTGACCTTTACCAAAGACAGACCCTGCTCAGCGTGCGAGAAAGGAATCACCACAGAGCCTCATTCAAGACTAAACAATCATTCTCCATAAATAAGTCCCTCCATCTCCTTCACATGGACTTATTTAGACCAGTAAAACCTCAATCCCTAAATCACAAAAAATATACACTAGTCATTGTAGATGAATTCTCCAGATACACTTGGGTATTCTTTCTCAAAAGAAAGAGTGATGCTGCTGAAAGAATAATGTCCTTCATCAGAGAAATTGAGAATCTCAATGACTGCAGAGTTAAAGCTATCAGAAGTGACAATGGCACTGAATTCAAGAATCATGCCATGGAAGCCTTTTGTGATGAAAAGGGCATATCACAGAACTTTTCCAACCTAGGCACCCCTGAGCAAAACGGTGTCGCTGAAAGAAGAAACATAACCCTCATAGAGGGTGCTAGAACAATGCTCAGCGAATCAAGACTTCCTAAACAATTCTGGGGTTAAGCTGTGAATACAGCTTGTCATACACAAAACAGATCCATTATTGTGAAGAGACATGGCAAGACCTCTTATGAAGTATATAGGAAGAGAGCCCCTGATGTAAGCTACTTCCACGTCTTTGGTTGCCCTGTTTTAATTCACAACTACAGAGATCACCTGGGAAAATTTGATGAAAAGTCTGATGATGGATTCCTCGTTGGGTACTCTCTCACCTCCAGAGCTTACAGAGTGTTCAATATCCGTAGACAAGAATTAGAAGAATCCATCCATGTCACCTTCAATGAAGCAGATGCTGTCATCAGCCACACCAACTCAGAAGAATGTGACATTGACTTCAATGAAGTTAAATCCTATCCAAATGATGATTTCTCAAATCCCAAGGAATCATCCAAGGGCGGTCACAAGGACTTCCCTTATGTTCATGCATTTGATCCTCATTCAATATCTGACATCACTCCAGAAGTTTAAAATGTTGAACAAATCACTCCACTCACTACTGTGAATGCTGATCTTATTGAACCAATCTCTCCTCCGGATGAAGAGATTATGGATGAAGAAATAATCTGTGAAGAACCTTCAGCATTCATTGAACCTGTTTTGACTCCTGAACACACAGAGACTCCTGCTCCTCAATCCAAATGGAGTAGGAACCAAGATATTCTTCTGGTGAATATTCTTGGTGAACCCTCTGAAGGAGTCACCACCAGAGAAAAATTAAAATCTCTGGAAACCGCCTGAGCAAATGAATGCCTTTTCGTTGATTTTCTCTTTGAGGATGAACCCAAGAATGTGGTTGCTACACTTCTAGATGAAGGATGGGTGGTTGCAATGCAAGAAGAGCTTAATCAGATCAAGAGAAACAAGGTGTGGACTATGGTAAAAGCTCCAGCTGGAAAGCAAGTGGTTGGAACTAAATGGGTCTACAGAAACAAGAGGGATGAAGCTGGCATGATTGTCAAAAACAAGGCTAGGCTTGTGGTGCTGGGATATAATCAATCTGAGGGGATTGACTATGATGAAACGTTTGCACCAGTAGCCAGATTGGAAGCTATCAGAATCTTCCTAGCCTTTGCTGCTTATATGGGGTTTACTGTGTACCAGATGGATGTGAAGAGTGCTTTCCTCAATGGAAATCTTGCAGAGGAAGTATATGTCTATCAGCCCCCAGGGTTTGAAAGCAGTGAGTATCTTGACCACGTCTGCAGGCTTCACAAAGCACTCTATGGGCTAAAACAAGCGCCTAGAGCCTGGTATGAAACCCTATCCAAATTCTTGCTTGAAAATAAATTTGTCAAAGGTACCATTGATCAAACCCTGTTCACATATAGGTCCAAGGGTGATGTCATTTTAGTACAGATTTATGTGGATGATATAATTTTGGTTCAACCAATATTACATTGAGCAAACAGTTTGCCAAATTAATGACCAAAAAATATGAAATGAGCATGATGGGGGAATTAACTTTTTTCTTGGGTTTTCAAATTAAACAGAATTCAAAAGGAATTTCCATTTGTTAAGAAAAATATGTTAAGGATTTGCTCAAGAAGTATGATCTGTCTGATTGTGCATCAATGAAATGCCTCATGCTTCCTCCCAACAACTTGGGAGCTGATGACTCATGGGTCTTTGTTAATGAGACCTTATATAGAGGCATGATTGGGTCACTGATGTACCTCACAACAAGCAGACCAAACATACAATTTATCACATATCTCTGTGCTAGGTACCAAGCTAACCCCAAGAAATCCTACCTTGTAGCTGTCAAAGAATTTTCAGGTACTTAAAAGGATCTCCCACATTGGGTCTCTGGTATCCAAATGGATCAGGCTTCAACCTCAAAGCCTACTCAGACTCTAACTACGCTGGGTGCTATCTTGATAGAAAGAGAACCTCTGGGAGTTGTCAAATCCTTGGTGGAAAGTTAGTATGTTGGAGCTCCAAGAAGCAAAACTCTGTGGCCATGTCATCAGCTGAAGCTGAATATGTTGCGGCCGCTGGTTGCTGTGCTCAAGTTCTCTGGATGAAAAGTCAGCTGGCTGATTATGGGATCATTTATGAAAAGGTTCCCATATTCTGTGACAACACAAGTGCTATAGCCATCTCTAATAATCCGGTACTTCATTCCAGAACTAAGCATATTGACATCAGGTATCACTTTATAAGAGACCATATTTTAAAAGGTGATATTGAGCTCCATTTTATACCCACTAAATACCATCTCACTGATATATTCACCAAACCTCTGGCTGAGCCAAGTTTCACTAGGTTGGTTGCTGAGCTGGGTATACTCAATATTGGTAAACAAATCTGATAAGTGATCTCTGACCTCTGTCTCTGGGCATTAAAGGGAATTGAATGTAACAAGGTAGTTACATTCCAATGGGACTTAATAGATTCCCATATTTAATTCAAATGATTAACCTTTATTGTCAACAACTTTCCCGCTTTCCAAGGGTCAGAAATATCACATGAAGAGTCAAGGGGTCCCACTTTTCCTAAAAGGTAATTTTTTGCATTAAATGCTTTAATTGTAAAACGACAAACCCTTTTATCAAAACCCTTGACTCACTTTTCAAAACTCACTTTCTCATAACTTACACACACACACAACTATTCATCTTCTCAAAACCTTCATTTCTTCCACACTTCAACAATGGCGTCTTCATCATCTAACACCGCTTTTACTGTTCTGGCCGCCTCGAACGTTGATTTTAGGATACATGATGGCAAAATCGCCTTGAACAACTGTGCAGCTCTCTTGGAACACACAAATTCACTCTACCAACCTTTGTTCTCCTTCCTCAAAAACTCCACCATTTTTGATGCCATAACCAGAGTACCCTCCACTTGCTACCACCAATATTTGAAGGAGTTCTGGTACAACGCCGAAGTTGATCCAACCTCTTCTCACATCACCTTCAACCTTTCCACTCATCCCCAACCTCTCACCTTTGGTCTTCCTACTTTTGCCAAAGTCATTGGACTTCCTGTCAATGAAGGTATGTCCGCTGTGCCTGCCAGCGCCACTGTGAAGAAGGCTCTTGCTACCCTTCGTCCTCATGACGACAATGATAAACCCTTTACCGCACAAGGTTTCCAGACCAAATCCCTGATCAAAGTGAACTACTTCTCACCTATTTGGAGGACGCTGATGTTATATATTGTGAAATGTCTGGGTGGAAACCAAGGGTCTCATGATCAACTCAGTGGAGCCCAGCAAGCTATTGCCTACAGCTTAATTTGGGGACAAGATATAGGGATCGCCCATATACTCTACTCTGACCTCATTGCTAAGTTAGAAAACAAAGGGAAGAAGAACAAACTGGCCACCATATGCTACACTAGATATCTCTCTCTTCTCTTAGAAGACATGCTGGGTGAAGGATACACCAATGATGAACTTCTCTCTTTCTCTCCCTATCACATCACTGCTGCATCACTAAAGACCCCACTGGAAGATGAAGTGCCTCTCAGCAGGTACATGATGCAGGTTGCTGGGTTACCGGTTGCTGATGGAGAGCCCTTGATCCCTCACAATGAGGTGAATGATGAAAGAGCAACTGACAAGTCTCTGTTAAAGACCTCTATGCTGTCTTCTTCTCAGCCTAAGGTGCCCAAGGAAAAGAGAAAAAGAGGAAAGACATCCCCCTTTCCTCTGAAACCCCTTCTGTTAATCCTTCCAAGCCTAAGAAGACCAAGAAGAACCCATCCCCTTCTCTGGTGGATGTGGTTGTAGAGCCTGTCGCTGACAAACAACCAGAGTCTAGCGTCTCCCAGTCAGCAGAGACGACTAAGAACCTTCTCAACGCTGATATCTCTCAGGTATTAGTTTGCCATTTTATTCTTTTGGAGGCTCATAAACAATCACTCTCAACATTCTGTAGGAGAGAGTGATGAAGACTTAGGGTTTTCTTCAACCCATAGAGTGTCTATGTCAGCACTTAGATCCTTAGGATTATCTGTACACTCTGTCTTAACACAAGGATATGACTCATTTGTTCTCGTAACGCACCCCGATGATCCTTCACCCTCTGGACTGTGCCCTTGTCCACAACAACTTGAGCATGCTATAGGTCCTGACCCAGAGTCTCTGCACTTCACACAGTCTCTGGGTCCCCTCATTAAAAAAAGAGTCCCAAAGAATTTATTCTTTTGGGGGGACTGAATAATCACCCTCAGTCCTCCTAGGGGCAACGATAAAAGGCGACCATTACCCTCAAACAATTCACAACCAAAAGAGTCCCAAAGAATTTATTCTTTTGGGGGGACTGAATAATCACCCTCAGTCTTCCTAGGGGCAGCGATAAATGGCGACCTTTAACCTCCATGAATTCACAACTAAAAGAGTCACAAGGAGCAATCCTTCAAGGGGAGCTGGATAATCACACCCAGCTATCCTAGGGGCAGCGAACGGCGACCATTCACCACATAACTTTCACAACTCAAAAGAGTCCCAAGGAGCAATCCTTATGGGGTAGCTGGATAATCACACCCAGCTATGCTAGGGGCAGCGAATGGCGACCCTTCACCATAACTATTTCACATTTAAAAGAGTCCCAAGGAGAAATCCTTAGGGGGGCTGGATAATCACACCCAACTTTCCTAGGGGCAGCGAATGGCGATCTATAACTTCATTATTTTTCACAATTGGTTACTAACAAATGTCATAACAGGCTCATAATCTTCATGAAGAACAGCAGAATGATGATGCCTATTCTATCGCTGGTGATGACAATGCTGAAGTCCCCCACATAGATCTTGATGCCATGTCAGACATTGATTCTATACCAGAGGATGAGGTCTTCATTATCGAAGAAGATTTGACCATTTCAGACTATGCTGATATGGATGCTGATGATGACCAAGTTACATCCGAACTGAAACCCATCCCCTTCCCATCACTGCCAAATGTGCAAGAACTAGCTGCTAAGCGGCTATTGGACCAGAGCCTCTGTGCACCAACCCTATTTCCCTTCCCAACACTTCCAAATGTCATGGAACTAGGGGCCAAGCAACACTTAGAATATTTACAAAAGCTCAAGCCTGTCCATGTTCCTCGAATGAAAGATGTTCAGGAACTCGCTGCTGAGGCTCTCTGGATCAAAAGGGGTGACATCAGTATAACAAAACCCAAAGTCACAAATGATGTCATCCTCTCTGAACTGCAAACCCTAACCCATGCTGCTGAGGAGCTTACCACAACACTAGAGACTTCACTAAATTCATCTGTGGAGTCCTCTATGTCTACTTTACTTCCGCAACTACTGGGGAGTGCCTTGCAAGCTCACCTCCCAGCTGTTATTAACCAGAGCCTCCAGCAATACATACTATCCGTCCTATCATCAGCTGTCAAAGCCAATGTTGCAGCGATTGCTAAGGCGTCTGAGCCTTCACGAACTCTTCTTCAAGAGCTGTTGCAAGAGGAACTTAAGGAATTCTGCCTCTTTGTTCATCAAGAATTCAAGAAGTTCCTTAGTCCTGGTTTAGGCACAGCTACTACCGGCGCTATGCCTGAGGGGGAGAATTCAGCAACCTACACCTCTGAAGAAGAAGAAGACACTGCCTCACCTAAGGGGGAGCAGTCAGTCAAACACCCAAAACCCTCAACAGTGATTCCTACACCACAACCTCTTAGATCCTTCAAACCTAACACTGATGCAATAAAGGATAAGGGTAAAGGAATTACCATTGAACAACCTGAAATAACCCTGCACTCCCTCCAAGAAGAAGGTGGATCTACAGCAAGGCTCTCCAAAGACTCTGATCTGAACAAATTTAAGAGTGTTGTTGAACCACCACTTACACCAGAGCAGGCAAAAGCTCAAATCTTAGAACACCAAAGGCTGGCAAACATCAAAGCTGCTGAACTTAAAAGCAAAGAAGCTCTGAACGAACTCTCTCCTGCTGTAAAGGAAGCTCAGCTGGTAAAGCTCAAAGAATTGGAGGTTAAAAGGAGCAACCTTCAAAAGGAATATGACAGACTTGTAAACCAGAGAGTTGAACCTGGTCAAATCACCAAGTATGCATGTTACACTGATAAAGACAAAAAGGTGGTGATGACCCTTTACAGAGAGAACCAACTAACCAACTATAAAGTCTTCAGTGACTTTAAAGTCAGAGATCTGGGCCTCTCTGAATGGTTAGAAATGCTGGCTCTTGCCCAAAAGAAAACTAGGCCTGGTGCTGCCCAAATGATGAAGAATATTCAAGCAAAGCTTAATTGGGTAAGAGACACAACAAAGAAGCTGAAGGTACCCCTGCCTCCTTAACTCTCACAACAACAACCTTCTCAAGGACCAAGGAAAAGGAAAACCCAAATGGGGCCTCTGGTGGAGAAGTTGGTTACTGAAAATATTGTGGTTGATGGGATGCACAGAAACTTGGTTCTGCCCAAAGAGATCACCAAACGAGTAGGGGGTCAAGTATACTCAGAACCAGAGACAGGGATGGTCTTTATGAATGGTAATTGTGAGTATTGCTTTCAGCGGATGAATGAACTACATCTGGCTTCAACCATCCAGCTTATCAGACTCAAACAGGGCATCCTAAGGAATTGCAAAGCAGCTAAGGACTTTGAGTTTGAAGTTGAACTTGTCATCAACTCTAGGAGTGACAAGGTTGAATCCCATAGAATCTATGATCAAGGCCTCGATCGCTGAAGAACCTTTTGCTTTTTATTTATGTTTACACCTCTAGGTGCTTTTGTAATAGACTACGTTCTTTATGTTTAATAAAACTCTGAGGTATGTTTGTTAAATTATGTGTAAGAAGAAGCTGTGTACTCACTTACAATAATTTTAGACTTAGTATAATTTATAAACAAATAGGGGGAGATTGTTGGGCCAATGAAAGTTTTAACTATGGCCCAGTCTAGATTTGTTTAATTATACTAAGTGTTTGCTGATCGCTAAGAGGACCAGCGACAGAGACTAGACTAGTGGAAGGCAAAGCCTCAGCTGACACACCAGGAACATTCAAGTCAAAGACAACGTCAGAGAAGTCGAAGATAATCTGAAGTCAGACTCACCAGCGATTATGAATAGCTGGGATGTTGAAGGAATGTACTGGTGTTCAAGGATCTCTGAGTTGACAAAACTCAGAGATCACTTAAGAACCCTAGAAGTCTGGGATAAGCAAAGCTTACCCAATCCTTTATAGTTTAGGCGGGAGAATCTACCAAGTGTTTTGAGCGGGACAAAACAAGAGATTCAAGATAAAGCCTAGTACGACCTAGTGGGACAAAAGGTGAACAGTTGGCAGAACTGTTCACCTAAAGTTGGTTAAAGGTATGTCTCGATTTAGACATGCATTTAATACGTTGTACTCTTCCATTCAGAAGGTGACACGTATCAACTACTCCCACTAAGGAAGCAACCTCGTACACTATAAATAGGAGTGAGAAGGAACCATTAACTCAACCCTTGTGCTTGGGTAATCTATCTAAGTTAATTCTCTCCTTGGAACCGCTGAGCCCTCAGCTGTCTACCAGCGTCTCATTGGTTCCCTTGTAAACTTGAGTCTCGAATCTAGTTTACTTGTTTCTAGGGTTCATATCTTGTTGTCATTCAACAAGTGTATTCATAGCACTTTGTAATACTTTGTTTATAATACTTAATAAAGCATTACGCGTTTGAAAAGTATTTCATTGTGTTTCGTGGTTAAAAGAGTTATAGTTTATCAACAATTGTCATATTAAGGGACTTTCATTTACCCCTAAAGGAGTCTAGTTAAATGATTTGGGTATGAGGGAATAATCCCTTAAAATTCCTTTGATAAATTATTTGTCAAAACATATTTCTACTTTATTTTGGTAAAACCCAAAGCCTTAATGACTCTAATCTTTGAAAGTCAATATAGATTCCATTATTTATTAATCACGCGGTCAAATAATGTAAAGGACTAAGCCTTAAATCATATGTCAAATACTCAAGGTACAGGTTATTATTGCTCGGCCAATTCAGGGCAGTTTATATATGATTATTAACGCCTTCCTATTCTTAGAAACAAACAAATGGTCGTTAATTATCACAAGCATGAATGTATCAGATTACAGCCTACACACGTGATTCACCATATTTATGGATGCTACATGTTCATTAATCAATCCAAACAACATAACATGAAACTCATAATGGTCATTACAAGTTCTGGATGTAGGGATTGGAATAGATAATCTTTTCGGATGCAAAATTGATGATAACCATGTCGTGGATCAAATCTTTAAATATACGCTAGAACCTTGTAAATGATCGAACAAATCTATCATCTTGGGTAGTGGATATAAATTTTGATCGACAATTTACCTAGTTCACGGTAATCAACAAATATAAGGAATGATAACACCATAGCTATTCATGATGACGAGCTTGGTAGAATAAAAGCTTTCTCCGACAACTCTCTTAGTTGTACGGTAATTCTTTTAACAAATGGTGCTGACGTACAGTGCACACGCCACAGGTGCAGCACCGGGAATATAATCAATATCAAATTCAACTTGCGTTAGTGGCGAAAGTCTAGGTAATTTACCAGCAAATATCTCCGAAAATTTCCGATAATAGAAACATCTTTTAATAAATTTACTTTAAGTTCTTTCTAGATTACAAGATCTATGACTAGTTCATAACCATTCATGGTATAATTTCAAGTCTAAATGCAGGATATGGTCATCCATCAAGAATTATTTAGATCACTTTTTATAATCAACATCTTATCTTTTAGGGGATTTCTACTCGAGTTCCCATCAATTAAAACAACGACATCATGTCATAATCAATCAATCCATTCTAATGGCACTACCAACTTTTCAGTTTTATTGCCGCTGATAAGATGTGAATTTCTCAAAAGACTAATAATAACTCATAATCCTTCAAAAATTCAAGGATATCTGGAGACATAACTAACCTTAAAAAGATTAAGGTTAACGCATGATCTACGCTAGAGAATTTCAAATCAGATACAGACGAAAACATTAACGAATATGAGTCTATCCCATGTTTTCATAAATTCAGTACGTATTCGATAGCTCCTCGGATCGTTACCCAGGTCACTCAAATGAAATCTAATCAAAGAAATGATAGGAACGTCGATACATCCAGTCGGGTATCAATACTCAATATTTAGATACTTTTCCAAAGAATCTCACCATGAGAGAATTGGACAAGAAGGGGAGGTCAATTGTCAAATAAGACAATTTCCACAGATGAGTAAATTCGATTCATAAGTATAAATGGTACGGGCATATGTAGGTGTTCCTAATAATATGCCCCTATTTTGCACTTCTTGCAGATCTCATAAAATTTAATCTTTCACAACTTCAAAGAAAATGTAGTGTTTATTAACACGTCCATGGTGACTACTAATCAGCCTTGCCTGGTCCCTTCAAAATTCTACGTAGGCGCGCAACTATATACAATTTTAAAATTAACGATGCAATACTCAGTTTGTCAAAATTATATCATCATGTCTATAATAAAAATATTTTCATGCTCAATTCTTAAATAATAATCAAATTGAATTTACAGAGATGTTCTTCGTTATGGAAACAATTAAGTTTTCCAAGGTGTTTCATAAACAACTTTATTTCAATAACGGGTACTTATAAATCTCACTTTGAATAATCCATATGGTGATGAAAATTCAATTTTTCTCAAGGGATACTGTTTTAACTTATAAAAACAATGAGTGATCTACAAAAGAGTGATGAAAATTTATTCACCAAGAACTAACTCTAATATATCAGGAAATGAGCTTAGCCAATTAATCATGAGGTTCATGACCTCGATGGCACTCAAAAAGAACAATCCACAACATAACTCAAATCGAGATGAGTACTTGTTCAATGGTTGCATCACTAATGCGAACATTAGGATGAAGCAATAAAAGATAGATAACATCGATACATGTAGGATTTAGCAATCAAAGGTAGTCTTTTCATTAATCACAAACAAGTCAAAATTGTGTCGTAATATATTACGTGTTGCCATGTCATACAATTCCAAAAACTCATCCTACTAACTGATGTCTCAGTTAAGTTAGGGATTTTTAAAAGATACCATAATGAATACTAATCTACAAGAGTCATTAGGTGTTCCACCTGTCCCAGAAGATCCATCGGTCCCAATTCAGAAGAAGATTTCTTTAATTTATTTCTTGGACACTGGGCATCCTCGTTAGTGGACAATGGCCTAGGAACAACCCTTAACACGAACCAACAATCATTTAAGACCTTATAATTAAATCACAGGACTTAACGGATTCCTCTTAACAATCTCATATTCCATATGAGTTAAATTTGACTTTATTCAAGTTTCAACCAACTTATACTCAATTCGATATCCTACCTCATTCTCCAATACTTTCAACCTTATTCTTAGACCTTGAAAGGGAAATAAAAGCTCGATATGAACAACACTTAATTTCCAATCATATAGCTCCTTCATGAATAATTATCAAATGAGTCACTAGTAGGAAATGACTCACACATTCAATTAGACTTCTCGGAAAGGTACTAGTGGCATGAGGCTTTTGGGTAAAGGCTCCAATGACAGCCTCAAGTGCAACATTCAACCTTTCGATTTCAAATTTAAGAATTGGGTGACACCGAATCAGATGACATCTTTCTAGGTGGTAAGGTTTTGTCAAACTCCACTCTATAAGTAAAGATCGTCATGACATCGATATCAAATTTAATATCGCCAATTCTTCTTCAAGATCATAATCAACTAATATCAACATTTCTACTAATATCAACCATTTTGTTGGGATCATAAATATCCACAACTTGGTTTAGATCTAGGATAGCTAGAATTCCTACGAGAATAGCTTCGATTAATTTACTAGGGGATTTAGGGTTTCTTGTGACACTCTACGTCGTATAAATACCTCGTATAAGTATTAAAATAATCATCAAACAATCATATAATCAAATTACAACATATATATATAATCCAAGTTATATATTTACATATATTAAAATAACACTTCTCAGTCTGGCCTTGTCGGTAACTCGGGAATTCTTCGGCACCGTTATAGTCAAAAGATTTTTAGAAATTTTGAGAAAAACGTTTATAGTTAAAAGATTTTGAAATGTTTTATTCAAAACCTTGGTTTTAAAAATCTTTCGTTCTCTATAACGAGAGCTCTGGTACGAAACTGTAACACCCCCAAATATTTATACTTTAGTTTAGCGGAAGAGTCGTTGGTGTTACGGGATAACACATTACTCAAATCATAGACAACACATAAAAATCACGTCGTTTAATAATAAAGCATTTTCTATTCATGAATATCAAATTTACATAGGTCCCAAGTCAAAGTATTTCATACAATTTTACAAAAAATTTGAATGGAAATTATTGTTTAAGTGGGGGCCATAAATTCTTGTCGTCTTCCCGAGAATTACCTTAAAGTACCTGAGATAAAACATGTTAAAATAAAAGGTCAGCGAAAATGCCGAGTGAATTCATAGAGTTTAAATAAACCATTAATATATCATCGGTATAAATTTATTAACAAAAATCATTTTGTACAAATCTTTGTAGTAGGCTATGAAATAGGCCAAAGAGATTTTATACATCTCTTAGTCGTAAATCATAATATAGGCTTCAGCCTTCAAATCAATTATACGAACCATTGTCGTAAAAACATCATACGATACGTTTTATAACATTGTACATAGTTTAATTAAAACCGTTATAAGAAAAAGGTTATGTAAAACCAAAACACGAACATAATATCAATAATAAGACCCCGTATTGCTAGTCAGGCAATATAACGTAATTCAATGCGTATAGCAGTATTTTAGTTATTGGATTATCATAAGCCGCATGACATTGCTACCTTGCTATAAAAAACAACGGGTAGCTAACCCGAAACTCATTTTCCCATCTACAACAGCGTGTCGTCACAATAATCACGCTTATATAAATCTTCTCATACATAAATTCGATTACCAATCAATGTGGCACGACGGGGATCAACCGTCAAGGCGCGAACTGGGGTGATCTTCCCCAAATAGTACTATTATATGCATAAGCGTCTACCAAATACCGGTGGTTCACAACTCATGCTAATGGGACTTTTAGTGACATAACCTAACTAATAATAATCCATTTCATTTCATTCATCGGGTCATATAATCATTCATCGGGTCATATAATCATTCGGGTCCAAATCAATAAGCAAACAATCGGGACAACTGGTGTCTTATTTTTTTATTAAAACTAACATGTTATCTCCCTCGTGGGTTTATAAAACATTTCATAAAAACATTTAAAAGAGTGCGAGGCTATGAACTCATGTTAATTGGGAAAGGCGAGTTATCGGCGATTTGGATGTACGGTACGTGCTTCAATCATGAAAACCTAGACAAATAATACTCGTCTTAGACTCTTGTCTATTGACTTTATAAAAAAAATGGCTATGTATATATATATATGATGATATTATAAGTATGATGATGATCAAGTGGGTTTTTATATCTTCATTCAACATTATAGTGTTATGTGTTAGTCAAATTTTTGACTAGTTACACTAGTTTCAATCCAATTCCATATCAAGGCCTAATTAGCCCATTAAGAGTTCAACTCTTTATATTAGTTCATTTATACTATTAATATCAGGCCTTTACTCATATGTTGGGCCCAAGTGGGTTAAGCCCAATGAGTAAGTCCATTAGTGTTTATCCAAACTAGTTGGGTCAATAGTCCAATAAGGCTACTTTGGCCCGTTAATGTCCATATGTTATAAAGCTCGGGTTTTATAGGTTTTTACTTGCCAAATATACTTATACATTATTATATGAGTTATAAAAAGTTTACATTAGACGGGTCCGACCGTCTATGTTTTAATTGACGAAAACGTTAATTTATCGGTTTTAGCCGAAAAGACGTAAAACTTATGTATATAGTTTTATAACTTATAAACTTATCAAATTTCCATTTTTATAAAATGTCTCATTTATTTATCAAAGTAAATACTTATTTTTATGTAATATATAAGTTAGTGGGTTTTAGGTAAACATTTTATATTAGTTTTATTTGAGTGCACATTTTATAATATATACATTTATTTTACAAATTTGATTATTATTCTGACTTTCACCATTTTTACCATATCTTGAGTTCTACAAGGACATAGAAGCTCATTTTTTGACACCACAAACTACATGATATGTGAAACAATTAACTCAGTTTTAGCTACTGCTCAATCAACCTTTAAATGTCTCTAACAGTTCGTCCAAAACAGACTATACAGATTTGAACTTCAATATTGTTTTGATCATATCTCACTCATTTTATGGATTCCATTGAGTGGCCAACTCTCACATATGTAAAAGTCACTTATCTTACTGTATATAAATTATCCTAGCTACTTTAACAAGATATAATATAGTTCTTTATTGTTTTATACAGCCTACACTTTTAGCCATGATTTTAACATCCTTTCATGTAGCTTTTAATCATTTTAACTAAATTTATCAACACATGATCCCCACATAATAATTTTGATCATCATTCATCATCATATACATATACATAAATAAAGAAAATACAATATTACATAATCAAAATAACAGGAGGATAGGAAGAAACAATCTCTATACCACCAATAGTGATGAAAAGATGAGGTTTATGATGAACAAGGCTTGGTTCCTTGTTAACAAACCTTCAACTTGGTAAATGAACTTCTTGGGTCCTTCTAATAGATGAATATCTTCATGAAAATCAGCCTAGGAACTCCATGGAAACTCCTTTCCACATGTTATAACCACCTCCAATCTTCATCTTTTCAATAGGTTTTCATCATATGTAAATTATACATATGATTTATGGTTGATTTTTTTGATCAATGGTGGTGTTGTTGATGAATGATGGACGTTCATAGGCAGTAGAGAGAGAGAGAGTGTGTGTGAGTTTTGCATGTAACAAAGTGAGTTGGTTGTTTATGTTAGCTTGTTTTTGAGGTTTAGTGGTTTTGTTGCAAGACTAAGACATGTGTCCTAGTTTTGATATAAGGTTGACACCTCAAAGTGTGTTGGTGAAGCTTCCCATTTTATTTAGTGGGGATGAGACAAGAGTTATCTTGTCTCATCCCTATTTATTTACGGGCATTCCTGGATTCTAGTTTCCTTGATTTGCGTGACCTCGGGTCGTTTTACAAAAAACATTTTTATAAATTATGAATCAACGACACAAAACGAATCTAATAAAAATTGTATCATCAAAAACGGAGTTCAAAAACGTAAATTCGTAAACATAGGTTTCCGGTTTAGTCGTAAAGGACGTTAAATTATGCACGTAAGTCCTAATCTCTTCTCGTAAATTTGTGAGTTTATGAACCAACACAAATTAAAATTCCAAAATAATATTCAAGGATAAATTTTATTTCCTGAAATGTCGGACTGTCACCAAAAACGGTGTATGTAAATGTAAGCACGTAACGTAGAGTCCTCCGGTTTAGACGTAGTCGATACTACTTTAAGATGTAAACTCAAATTCCTTCCCAAAAATGAGTGAGTTCATAATATAACATTAAAATAATGATTTTAAATAATACTTGAGAATAAAATATCGATCATAAATTAACGGATTGTCACATCCAAATAAGCCTAAAACTTCCTATCTGACATAAAATTTGATTTTAAGAACAAAACTATGAAGGCCCAAGAGCTGAAAATGTGTTTAAGCTAGTTTATTTTAAAGCAGCTTATTCTTAATGGGCTTTTTGGCCCAATAAGTTATAAGCTGATGCCATAAGCTAAAATTTGACACACAAGCTTCTTTTGAGTTACTTAAGAGATCTGTAAAAAGAAAATTTGAAAAAGCACAAGAAATAAGCCTGAAATAAGCCAAGACTCTCTTCACAAAACGACAAAATAGTCGTTTTTGAGTTCTAGACCACCTCAAGTGCTGATTCAACTTTCAAAAGGTTTACATGAATTAATTAAGCAAAATAATCAAAAAGTTTTCAAATAAGCACAAGCAATAAGCCAGAATAAGCAATTAAGCACTTATGTAAAAGTCAACTTAATGAGTTTTCTAGTCAAAAGTCAATGTCAAACCCTAATAAGCTCCAGATCAAATAAATGGGTTAAATAAGGAAGATCTATCAGAAAAATAAGTTGTTGCAGGTCTGGATAAGCCAAAATGGCTTATGAATAAGCTGTTTGAAGTTTAACACTAGGAGGGGCTAGTTTTGGAGGTTCAGCAGTGGGAAACGTTTCCACTGCTTGACCTTTTTGAATTTTTGTCTTTTGTGACTTCGATATGAGTGATTTTACACATATCATTTGTATCTATAAACAATGAATAAGTGCATAAAATGTATCAATATTGCCTTGTATTTGCATGTTTTGTTGTTTGATGTGTGTAGGTACCAAGATCGCGAAAACCAGCGAAACCGGCACGAGTTTGAAGAAGAGATCGACAAAGCCAATAACAAGTTGTATTATTCGCGGATCTACCAAGTTTGACGACAAGTGGGTCCCACATTTTGGAAAATGGGCTCAAAAGCCCATTTGAGATTTAAGATAATACTTTGTTTTATTTTAAAATCCAAACGGCCCAAATAGAAGAATAAATATGAAACGGATGGAAAGTGAAGAATTGGACTTCAAGCCCATCATCAGTTCACTAAACTTGTGAAGTTGTAACTGTCCAAAGCCAATTAGGGTTATTTATTTATGAAACGGTGGAAGGATTAAAGATATTTATCTTGGTCAAAGCTTATAAGTCACACAGTCAAACGATTTTACACGTTTTTCTCACTACAACCACATATCGTTTTCGATACTCCCTATGCTTTTCTTCTTCCTCTCCAATACCCAAAATAAACCTGTGAAACTTAATATTCACAAACCTAATTCAATAAAAAGCTCAAGTAAATTTGGGGCTTTTCTACACACGTGTGATTCACACTTGGGGGAATTAAATCCCCCAAGTTTTCGGATGAAAGAGATGGAAGGCTAGGGGTACGTGGCAGCATATCATGGGCCAAGACACCTCATTTTACCTCATTCATCCAATCAAGAGAGGCCAAATCAGCATCAAACTAACACAACTAGCACAAACGGATGCCACGTTGTCGATCCGTGTGCTAGTTGTGTATTTTCAGCCATCCGATGATAACAAGAAAGAGAGAGAAGATCAAGATACCCTTTGAAGGGCCAAGATGAGTTATTAGCCTCAACAACAAACTCAACCCCAACCCTATTGGGTTCAAGTATAAATACCCCCCAGTTTCATTGTATTTTTCATCCTTTTTTTTTGTTTTATTGTTATTATGTCAATTTTTAGTTAGAAATTTGTAGATTTAATTTTTAGAAAGTATTGTAATATTGTTTGGAATTAATGAAAGATAGCTTTTGATTTATATAATCTCTCTCTCGCGTTTAATTTTACTACTGTTTTAAATTTTCTACATAATTTAATACTTTAAATTGATATAAGAAATCGAAGTCCTACATATAAACTTTCTTAATAGTTTATCTGAGTGATTTAGAGTAAGATTGGGGATTAATATTTATCCCTACTGGATAAATATATCAAAAATGATGTTACTGGTTCGAGATTCCAATTGATGGTATTGATGGTGGTTCGAATAATGGTGGTGATGTCGTTTAGTTTTTAAGCCAGCTCAGCGTTGCGCTTCTTCACAAAGGATATCTTCAAAAGGTGTAAATTTCTTTTTAGTTTATGATTTATTAGATTATGATTGTTTATGCTATGATTTAGTTAAGTTTAATGTCTGATATTTTTGAATAAGTGTGAGAACAGTTAATGTGTTGTTTGCTGGAAATTAGACTACCTTAGCATCATTAGGATAGTTATGAGTTGCTGATGATTATCATAGTTGTTATGTAAAGTGGCTGCTGATAAGTTTTGAGTAAAGTGTGATAGTGCTGCTGTTGCAATTTAACTTTACTGAATAATAAACTGATATTGTGTAATCTGGGTAACTTGATTTGGTCTTTAGTATAGATGTTGTTAGATGATTATATCTGTTATAGGTTTAATCTGATAGTTTTAATATGATTAGCCTTATTTGTTATTGATTTGCTAATATGGTAATTATGTTTTCTAATGACCATCGGATTTGTTAACTGTGAGTTAGGAAGTTAAAGTGCTATTAATTTTTTTTGGTATGTTGAATATCTACTTGTTATTGACCTGCTCGTATAAATTTGCTAAAATAATATAGGATTACTGATAACTTGGAGTGTTAAGTTTATAGATATTGCTGAAGTTTAATTCATTCCTGCTGGACTAGAGTTTACCGTTTGCTTGCGTTTTGGCTGTAACTAGATCTGTTATAGCTAAGTTTTTATTTTTGATTGTCATACTTTAGTCTGATTCTGATTTCTTTGCTGGGTCGAATAAATTTAGGCTAGCAGAAACCTTTGTTTTGCTGGTTCTTGACTGTTTATCAGTCAAAATATTCAATCAAAAGTCACCTCCTGTGACTTATAGTTTACTTTGTCAAAAAGAAAAATTAATCACAAAAATATGTCACCTGCAGGTCTCGAACTCGAGACCTGCCCCTCAACATCCCAACGTGACAACCATCTGAGCTAACTGGCTTATTTGGTTTAACTTTCTGTCATTCAATTAATATAGTAGATTTGAGTTTAGCAGATTTTGATTTAAAGTTTGTTTTAAGTAAACTTACGTTTTTAAATAACTTTTAATTAATGTTTTTATCAAAGAAAATTATGAGTTTTTAAAATAATTATTAGTCCAAAATAAAATAAAATAAAAATAAAAATGTTTTTATTAATTTTAATTAGTTTAAAAAGATAATTAGATTTCTAAAAATAGTTTAAAAGTAATTTTTATTAAATAGAATTATTTTTATAGATTTTTAAATAGTTTAATTTTTTTAAATAGTTTTAATATTTAAGTAATTGATTGTAGATTTAAATAATAGTTGGGTTTACGATTCATGCACTTTAGGATAAGATTTAAAAGTTTTAAGTTGATAGATTTAATTTTTAGTTCAAAAAACCGAAAACCAATTCGAATCGATTGTCCAAATAAATACAAAACGTCTCAAATTCATAAGATCTTCGTGTACAACGAACTTGGTTCATCACATGTTTAATTGAATTCGTCTTTGGTAATTTTAGACTATTACTTTTTCCTAAAGGTAATTTTCTAAGTTACCCCATTAACGTATCTAATTATCACTATACTATCAACGACACATCAAAAATTTTGGCGCCGCTGCCGGGGATCTTGTGTACGATTCGTTTTCGTTGAGATTTGTTGATCGTTGATTTGGAGACCCTTTCCGTCCTCGGAAAGTTTGTTATTTTTCTATTATATAGTATGTATCGTTTTTCTCGTTTTTTGTGAATAATATATTGTATTACGTAGAACAATAAATTTACATACTTTTCAAATAAGGCCTTAGTTGGGATTTCATCACCTAGCTATTGTAGTCGAATCCAAAAAAAGAATAAAAGGCAAAATAGATAAATACTAATAAGAAGTTTGAACTCGATTTATACAAACTATAAGGTGGGTATAAGGCGACGTGCTATAAAAAGCGGTCTAAGGAAAAAGGTTTTTAAGTGCTTTGTGCCACCTCGTTTCCCCGCTTGCTTGTGCGTATATTGAGAGGGACGACCTATTATTGGTTTGCCGACTCAAGTAGTAATAAATTTTATTTTTGTATTTTACTTATTGAACCTCGTGACGTTTAGGTTTTCACCTATCGTTTCAAAGTCGACCGAGTGTAATTTACTTCCATAGTAGTTATCCTTATTCCTTGTTTTTTATCGATCATTTTTTATTGAGCAATACCAATAAATACCAAAAATAATCTTCTTCTTGTCTAATTTCTTTTCTCGTCTTTGTAGTGTATGCAATTACGTTCTTCTCGTCTTGTGATTGATTTTAATAGGCTTGAAAATATTCCTCGTAGAAATAGAAATCGTCAACAACGAATAGTGGAACCCGAGCTTCCACCTATTGTTGTAGAGATGGCCGATAACCGAACAATGGAGGAATTGCTCCGTGCACCCACCGAAGGGTATGGGGAAGCAATCGTTGTGCCGCCTATTTTGGCGGATCATTATGAGATTAAGACGGGTCTTTTATCGCTCATTCGTGCCGACCAATTTCGTGGCAATGAGATCGATAACCCGCACTCTCACATTCGGAATTTTCTTCAACTTACCTCGACTCTCAAATTTAGAGATGTGCCGAATGACGCGATTAAGCTCATGCTTTTTCCGTACTCGCTCGAGGGTAATGCTAAGATTTGGTATGAGAAAGAACCACCAGGTTCGATCTTAACATGGGATGATTTAGTGTCTAAGTTCATGAATTATTTCTTTCCACCATCTAAGACAACACACTTTAAGAACGAGATCACTAGATTTGAACAAAAAGTGCATGAATCGTTTGGGGTTGCTTGGGAAAGATTTAAAGATTTGTTGAGACAATGTCCACACCATGGTTTCTCGGAATTGCATCAAATAAATACTTTCTATAATGGGCTAAATATGATTGAACAAGATTCATTAAATGCCGCCGCGGGTGGTAATCTTTTAAGAAAAATTCCGAGAGACGCGTGGTGCATAATTGAGAATAAATCTAGAGCATAATATTCACGAAACACACCGAGTGCTTCCAATGTGAATTCGTCTAATATCGAGATTGCTAGATTGGACTATAAGATTGATAATGGATTTGCAACATTGTTGAATGACATTAGGAAGAATCCTCATGGATCGATTAATATGGTTGAAAATGTTTGTGTATCATGTGGTGGAGCACATCCTATTTATGCTTGTATAACCATGGGGTTTGATCAAGCTAGTGCTTTTGCCGCGACGGGAACTTATGGCTCCAATGGTCAAGTTCCTCGTCAAAATCATGTTGCTCCACCGGGTTTTCCACCGGTTCAAAATAGGTACAACAATGGAAACAATGGGAATAATTTTAACCGTGGTAACCAACGGAATTTCAATCAAGGAAATGGGTTTAATGCTAATCAAAACAATCAAGGTTTTCAAAGCAATAATCAAAATGAGTTGTCAAGCTATATCAAGTCAAATGAGGCAAATTTGAAAGCTTTTCAAAATAATATTCAAGGACAAACGGCAACTTTGAAAAATGAGTTTCAAAATACGATTAAATGGCAAAATAATAAGATTGAGCTTAATCAACAAAGACTTGAACAAAACCAAAACCGTTTTGAACAAAGATTAGAGCAAAGTCATAATCGCATGCAACAAAGTTTGGAACAAGGTCAAAATAAATTGCTTTCGATGTTTGAGGGTTTCATGTCTAAACCATCATCTTCTTCGGGTTGCTTGCCTAGTAACACCATTCCAAACCCGAAGGGAGAGCTTATGGCCATAACCGTTTATGATGATTGTGATAAAGAAGTTGAAGTGATTGAGTTTAATCCTCCACCTAAGGAAACTTTTCTAGATGTCACCAAGGCTACTTTGAATGTGATTAGTACCTCGGTTTTCTTTGATTTCTTTCCCGAGAAGTATAAAGATCCGGGTCAATTCTTGATACCTTATGTTTTCAATGAGCTTGGGGTTTGCAAAGGCCTAGCCGATCTAGGAGCTAGCATTAACTTAATGCCCCTAGCCATTTGGAAAACTATTTACTATGCACCACTTAGTACCACTCGAATGATCATTCAGCTTGCTAATGGTACCACCACTCGACCGGTTGGTATAGCGGAAAATGTCATTGTTAAAGTGGGAAAGCTTTTGTACTTAGCCGATTTTGCTATAGTTGATTATGAGACCAATCCTCGTGTGCCTATCATTTTAGGACGTCCATTTTTGTGCACGGCTCAAGTTCAAGTTGATATGAGGAAAGAGGAAATTAAATTGTTTTATGGGGATAAAAGTATTGTTTTCAAACCAGAAAAGATTCCAAGATTTGTTTCTAAGAAAGTTGAAAGTGTAAAACTTGTTGAGACGATTGAAAGTAATAAGAAAGCTCTCTTTGATAAAGGTGTTTTTCCAATTTTGGAAACTCCATTTTGTGAAAATGAAAAGTTAAATTCAAAGGAAGAAGCTAGCTTTGTTGAATCATGTTGTAATCTTTCCTCATCTCCACTCAATCCACACGAGGATGATAGTTCTAAGATTGAAAAACAAATTGATGAATACCTAAGTGCACCATTTGATGCTAGTGAGTTTAATAGTGAGAATTTTGATCCCGAGAATGATATTGCTTTATATGAACAATCTTTGAAAATGGACTCATTTTCACTCTCTTCTATGGATCATATTGATATTCCTAAGGCACAATCTTCCGTTGAAGAGCCTTTTATTCCTAACTTCACACCGAGTTAGGTTAGTGACTATTCATTTGATAAGTTCATCGATGAACTTTTTACTATCATTGATCCACTTCCACGGGGAAGTGAGGACGTTCTCGATCTCGAGATCGAGCGTGATTCTCGTGTTTTACCTACCATTCTCGAGGAATTCACCGATGAATTACCTTCTAATGAGAATGATGATCTTGTATCCGAGTGTGACACACTTGATACTTTGTCGGATATTTCTTGTGATGACAAGATTGATGACACTTTTGTGACCTACTCAAATCCTCTCTTTGAAGCTTCATTGAACAATAATCCATTGTTTCAAGAGGATTTTGAGAACATCACACCTCCTACATCTCACAACCTTTGTGATGATGATCTTCTCTTGAAGGAGGTTGATGAGTTTTTCTATATAGACATTCCTTCGGAATTTGAGGAAGAGTCTAATGACGGTGATGAAGATACTTGGTTTGATCACCCGATTTATGATGATGATAATGTTGACCCGGAGGGAGAAATTTCTTTTGCTCCAATTATCCTTCCCACTCGCTTTGATCTTAATGTGCGGGTTTTTCATGCGACTCATTTTGAGTACCATGACCCCTTTGTTCACATTCATAAGAGTGATAAGGTCAACAAAGTCATGCAAGTTAAAACCCCTAGTGTTGAGACATTTATCCCACCATTACCTTGTGCTTCATATGATTTAGGATTAGCATGGGGGGACGACACCGTGTTGTCTATTCCTTTCTCCACCGAGGACGAGGTATTCGACCCTGGAATCGTTGATTTAGGGAAATCTCGGCCTTTCACCGATGCAATAATTGAAAGACTTTTTAATCATCTTGGTGCGAGTTTATCTCGGGGAGCATGCTACATCAATACCATGATTTGTGACGACTATCTCTTGTTAGAGATTCGTGTTGGAGTTTTATCCTTTCGTTTGTCATCCGACAACGAGGATGTAATCTTTGACCCCGGCATCGTGCTTTATCATGGAATTTATTCCAATATGCCGGTTTTCACCTCCTTAAGGACCAATGAATGCGGGGATCGAGTCGAGCTCATGACTCGGTTAACAAAAACGAGGTGCCTTGTGGGGGAGTCCCATACATTCTATCTTCTTTCTATTTTCTAACAACTAATAAGGCTTGATCTTTCAAGCTCGTGCTCGTGTTTTGTTGTGTTGTGAATCTTAGGTATGACCTTAATATTTGAAGACTCTCGTGTTCGGTTTTTGCCGGTCCACTTGATCTTCCATTCTTTAAATGCCAAAAAGGGGCACACTTTCTATCCCTTGATTTTTATCGACTAACGTTTTATCTTGAGGCATAATTAATAAACGACTTATAGATTTGCGTGCTCTTTCCATGCTAGGATTTTGCATTAGACTCTTCGTGTTTTAGCAAGGGGGTGTTACTCTTGAGCTAAGAAACATTAAGGACAATGTTTGGTTTTAGCATGGGGGAGTCAATCGATATAATCGCTTGCAATTGCTTTTGTCGTGTCCAAACGTAATTGTTTTTCTCATTTTTCATAAAATTTTTAAATTTTTAGTGTTATTTTTAAATTTTTAATAAAGAAAATAAGGATTTTGACACGAATGTAGGCTTTCCGTTGGTGAAATAAAAATAGTTTTTGACTCGACTCGGTTTTTACCTTAGCTTTTCCTTAATGTATTTGAATTAAGTTTTGCTAGGCTTTTATATAGGGAGCTTTAAAATGCGAAATTCTTAATTCATACGAATTAAGAACAAGAACTTTTCGCAAGTTCCTATAATTGATCCTAGAAATTCGTTTATCAAGGGAACTTTAAAACGCAAATTCTAAAACTTGAAAAAGTATAAGAAGATGCAAGATCCTATAGATGACTTGAAAACCCAAAACTTTGATTTAATAGGCTAAGTATCCATTGATTTCACATTTTTGAAATTTTATAATATGGAGAACAAGAGATGATAGAGTTCAATCATAAGTTTCTAAAATTAACTCTTCTTTGTGCAAGTAATTTTTTGTTTGATTTAATCTCCTCGTATTTACTTTCCACACTTGAATAATAATTGCTTAATAAATGAAGTTTTTAGTGGTTTAGGCGTGATATCTTAACTCGTAACTCCTTCTTTTTCTTCCCTTGTAATTAAAGTGAGAACACATTAAGGGTGTCAGCGTCATGGACTTTTGATCATGGGATTGCGGAAATTTGGCTTACTATAAATATCATATTAAAAAGAAGAATAAATAAAAACATGTTCTCTAGGAGCCTTCGGGTGGGAGTCATGTAGCACTAACCTTGTCATTAGAGCCTTAGGGTGTATGGCGAGGGGACGTGTTGAATAAAAATTGCTTCATCATCATGAGCCATAAGGTGGGATGGTGTTGTCAATTCCCTTATTTTTGTCCAAGGAGCCTTCGGGTGTGGATTTTAAATAAGGAGCACAATTGCATCTTAAAGACACAAGGTGTTATGATGTAGTTGTTGCTAACTCCATTAATAAGGTCATAATTGACTTTGGAGGTTTTATCTTTTGCTTTTAAGTAGCCATATTAGCCAAATTTCGGGTCCGGGGATTTATCCCTCAAATCGAGTTAAGTTATCCTTGATGTGGGCTTTCTTTAGTGACAACGGTTTTTGATGTCGATGTTAGGTTTTGAGTGTTGAGTTTACACCGTTCTTGCCTTCATATTGGACTAATAAATATCAAAATAAGTCAAATGAGCCTTTGGGTGAATGACAAATAAAATCTAGAGATACAATTAGGAATAATAGGAGATTGAGTTTAACACAAATTACCTGTATGAGTTGGTTTAATTTTGGGGCGTATGATTGACAATGATCTTGTTTTTGCACTTGGCATGGAAAAGTGAAAAGTCGGGGACGATGAATCTATTTGAGTTTTATGATCCTAACAGTTATTTTTTAAATAATGAAAGCAATACATTACGTCTTTGCAAAATAAAATGTCAAAAGTTGAATAATGGTGTAGTTAGTGTTTTATATTATCATTGCGTGAGGACACGACAATTTCTTAGCAAGGGGGAGTTTGATATGAGTAATTTTACTCATATCATTTGTATCTATAAACAATGAATAAGTGCATAAAATGTATCAATATTGCCTTGTATTTGCATGTTTTGTTGTTTGATGTGTGTAGGTACCAAGAACGCGAAAACCGGTGAAACCGGCACGAGTTTGAAGAAGAGATCGACAAAGCCAATAACAAGTTGTATTATTCGCGGATCTATCAAGTTTGACGACAAGTGGGTCCCACATTTTGGAAAATGGGTTCAAAAGCCCATTTGAGATTTAAGATAATACTTTGTTTTATTTTAAAATCCAAACGGCCCAAATGGAAGAATAAATATGAAACGGATGGAAAGTGAAGAATTGGACTTCAAGCCCATCACCAGTTCACTAAACTTGTGGAGTTGTAACTGTCCAAAGCCCTTTAGGGTTATTTATTTATGAAACGGTGGAAGGAGTAAAGTTATTTATCTTGGTCAAAGCTTATAAGTCACACAGTCAAACGATTATACACGTTTTTCTCACCACAACCACATATCTTTTTCGATACTCCCTATGCTTTTCTTCTTCCTCTCCAATACCCAAAATAAACATGTGAAACTTACTATTCACAAAACCTAATTCAATAAAAATTTCAAGTAAATTTGGGGCTTTTCTACACAAGTGTGATTCACACTTGGGGGAATTAAATCCCCCAAGTTTTCGGAAGAAAGAGATGGAAGGCTAGGGGTACGTGGCAGCATATCATGGGCCAAGACACCTCATTTTCCCTCATTCATCCAATCAAGAGAGGCCAAATCAGCATCAAACTAACACACCTAGCACAAACGGATGCCACGTTGGCGATTCGTGTGCTAGTTGTGTATTTTCAGCCATCTGATGATAACAAGAAAGAGATAGAAGATCAAGATACCCTTTGAAGGGCCAAGATGAGTTATCAGCCTCAACAACAAACTCAACCCCAACCCTCTCGGGTTCAAGTATAAATACCCCCCATTTTCCCTGTATTTTTCATCCCTTTTCTTGTTTTATTGTTATTATGTCAATTTTTAGTTAGAAATTTGTAGATTTAATTTTTAAAAAGTATTGTAATATTGTTTGGAATTTATGAAAGTTAGCTTTTGATTTATATAATCTCTCTCTCGCGTTTAATTTTACTACTGTTTTAAATTTTCTGCATAATTTAATACTTTAAATTGATATAAGAAATCGAAGTCCTTCCTATAAAATTTCTTAATAGTTTATGTGAGTGATTTAGAGTAAGATTAGGGATTAATATTTATCCCTACTGGATAAATATATCAAAAGTGATGTTATTGGTTCAAGATTCCGATTGATGGTATTGATGGTGGTTCGAATAATGGTGGTGATGTCGTTTAGTTTTTAAGCCAGCTCAGCGCTGCGCTTCTTCACAAAGGATATCTTCAAAAGGTGTAAATTTCTTTTTAGTTTATGATTTATTAGATTATGATTGTTTATGCTATGATTTAGTTAAGTTTAATGTTTGATATTTTTTAATAAGTGTGAGAACAGTTAATGCGTTGTTTGCTGGAAATTAGACTACCTTAGCATCATTAGGATAGTTATGAGTTGCTGATCATTATCATAGTTGTTATGTAAAGTGGCTGCTGATAAGTTTTGAGTAAAGTGTGATAGTGCTGCTGTTGCAATTTAACTTTACTGAATAATAAACTGATATTGTGTAATCTGGGTAACTTGATTTGGTCTTTAGAATAGATGTTGTTAGATGATTATATCTGTTATAGGTTTAATCTGATAGTTTTAATATGATTAGCCTTATTTGTTATTGATTTGCTAATATGGTAATTATGTTTTCTAATGACCTTCGGATTTGTTAAGTGTGAGTTAGGAAGTTAAACTGCTATTATTTTTTTTTTGGTATGTTGAATATTTGCTTGTTATTGACCTGCTCGTTTAAATTTGCTGAAATAATATAGGATTACTGATAACTTGGAGTGTTAAGTTTATAGATATTGCTGAAGTTTAATTCATTCCTGCTGGACTAGAGTTTACTGTTTGCTTGCGTTTTAGCTGTAACTAGATCTGTTATAGCTGAGTTTTTATTTTTGATTGTTATACTTTAGTCTATTTCTGATTTCTTTGCTGGGTCGAATAAATTTAGGCTAGCAGAACCCTTTTTTTGATGGTTCTTGACTGTTTATCAGTCAAAATACTCAATCAAAAGTCACCTCCTGTGACTTATAGTTTACTTTGTCAAAAAGAAAAATTAATCACAAAAATATGGCACCTGCAGGTCTCGAACTCGAGACCTGCCCCTCAACATCCCAACGTGACAACCATCTGAGCTAACTGGCTTATTTGGTTTAACTTTCTGTCATTCAATTAATATAGTAGATTTGAGTTTAGCAGATTTTGATTTAAAGTTTGTTTTAAGTAAACATACGTTTTTAAATAACTTTTAATTAATGTTTTTATCAAAGAAAATTTTGAGTTTTTAAAATAATAATTAGTCCAAAATAAAATAAAATAAAAATAAAAATTTTTTTATTAATTTTAATTAGTTTAAAAAGTTAATTAGATTTCTAAAAATAGTTTAAAAGTAATTTTTATTAAATAGAATTATTTTTATAGATTTTTAAATAGTTTAAATTTTTTAAATAGTTTTAATCTTTAAGTAATTGATTGTAGATTTAAATAATAGTTGGGTTTACGATTCATGCACTTTAGGATAAGATTTAAAAGTTTTAAGTTGATAGATTTAATTTTTGGTTCAAAAAACCGAAAACCAATTCGAATCGATTGTCCAAATCAATACAAAACGTCTCAAATTCATAAGATCTTCGTGTACAACGAACTTGGTTCATCACGTGTTTAATTGAATTCGTCTTTGGTAATTTTAGACTATTACTTTTTCCTAAAGGTAATTTTCTAAGTTACCCCATTAACGTATCTAATTATCACTATACTATCAACGACACATCAGACTTTTTTGTGGATAAGGTTAAGCAAAGGAACCCAAGTGATCAGTTAATCACAAGGAGTCAATAACAACAACAAAAACACAAATTCACTCAGCCAATCAATACAGTTTAATCAAAACATCACCAGATAAGCACCAGACATGAACATAAGCAGTTATGAACTCAATAAACACTTTAGCAAGATTCAGCCAACCAAACATCACCAAATGCACACACAAGCTATAATTAATTCAAATGAACAAATATAAACAGGTTTCATGCATTTATTCAAGGTCTAGATCAAGATTCAAGCTCAAAAATGTTACTGGTGAACAAAGAACATGTAGACTTTAAACTTTGCTGATATACTTGACCACAAATCCAATTTCAAACACTCAAATCTTCTTAACAGGTTATATTAAGTATGTTTAATCAGTTGTTATCCCTAAGCATGCATACAAACTAAGTGTTTCCAAGATCTTAGGTCAAAACAAGCAGATTTCCAACTTTTATAGCACAATCAAGGACTCAAACCTCATGAATGTACATCCACACTCATGAATTTTTAAGCTGATGTGCCTAGCAAAACAAGGTACAAGCTTCCACACTCATGAATTTTTGAGATTCAAGATTCATAAACAATAAACATAAACAAGCAGATAATAAGATTGGCACTTGGGTTTTCTTCACAAATTCAAACTCTACCATATATTGAGAGTAGAATTTACAGAAAAGTGAACAATGGAAAATCCAAGAGCAGGGCTTAATGTTGATACCCTAATGCCTCATTTAGGCTACAAATGTTCTATGAAAGCTGAAAAATACATAAACCCTAGTGTGTAAAGTTCCCAATGTGCCCTTGTCGATTTTGAAAATTCTTGAACATGTGAACTTGTTTTGGCAGTTTGTTTAGGTGTCAAAGGTAGAATTGTGATCAATGGTTCATATGAAAGCTTAGGATTGAAGCTGAATATGGATGGTTGGATGGTTGTCACCTTTTGGCAGTTTCTTCTACCTTTGTAGCAGGGGAATCATATGTGGGGCTTTTGGTTGATAAGGTGTCAAGTTTAGGAGTTGGGTTAAGGTTAGGAGACCCTTAATCAATATTCTGGAGGTGATGGAGGTGTAATTCTTTCTTAATCAATAAACCCCAATTCGTGTTCTTGAGTAAATAGTAACAAGTTTAACCTGTTTTTGGGTTTAAATGATGTGTTAAGCTCCAAATTTAACTAATCAGTTAAGATTAGTTAAATAAAGCTGAGTGGTATGTGAGGTGGAGGAAGGGTGGACTCTCATTGGTGGGTTTTGGTGAGTGGGGCACGTGTCACCCCCTCATAGGTCTATGTAACTTCCTTTGTCTGCCAGGTTTGCTCCCTCAGTTTTCTTCTTTCTTTCATTCATGGTTTTAACAGCCCAAAACGTATTTCCCTTTATAAAGAAGTTTGGTTTTTTATACTTTAGCCACCAAACTTTTTCCGAAATGATTTAAGGGTTATTTCTAGCCATGTTTTGATATTTGAACGGCTGATTTTGGCATATCTTCGTTCTTCAAGGTGTTTACTTGTTTGTTGACTTCTTGGAGGACTAATAATGACAAGTCTTGATTGTTGAGGGACCATTCTTGCCAATTCTTCAAAGTGGAGGGCCCTTTTTGTAAATTTGACAAACTTTAAGGACCAATCTTGTAATTATGAATATACAAGGGTTTAAGGTGTCCATTATTCAATATTAGAGGACCCTTCTTGTACAATCTTTAAATCTTCAAGGCTTTTTCTTGGAAAATCAACACTAGGGCTTGGTTCATTGTGCGGCTTCGTTTCCCGTGTTCGTTTTTGCTTGTTCTTTGTGATCTTTTGTCATTTTCTCAATATCCGTACCTAAAATACATAAGTAACAAACACAAGCATATATTTGGCATTTTTGATGATATTTGATGCATTTAAAGCCCGTTTTGGACAACGAGACTATGTATAAAAGCAGTCTCATCACTCCCCGATACTAAACCATTGTCATGCGCTCACGCAATGCTAGAATAAAGTATCGTAGCACCTCCAAAATTCATTTTTATTCACTTTTATTGAATGATAAACTAGCTACACTACTACTATTACTACTACTTGCGTTTTAGACATAATGTATGATTTTCATCGCAAAATGGGATGTTTAGGTTCATAGAATAAGAACACGTGAATGCTTCTTTAGAAATAATTTCGTCGTCCTCGATTTTCACCCCAATTCCATGCTAAGAGTGCAACGAGATCATTGTCATTATAAGTTAGTAATGCTAACACTACACATATGCCCTAATCACGTACTTATCCTCCCATTTTCCTAAGTTGTATCTCTTATATTTTATTTTGTCTTGAATGTTTCACGAGGATACATTGTTTGACTTATGCGATGATAGAGATTTAGGTCTAAAAATAGTCATAACGGTGTAAACAAGACCATTGAATTAATAACCCCTCCCAATAGACAGCGATGTCAAAAAATTAAGTCAACAAGAAGGATCGATAAACACGGTTTTATAAAGATTTTGAACATGAGACTTATTACCAAGACTTTTATACGCCCCCTACTGGATGGGCCTTATTATCATAGGTTTACCTCCATATTTTATTCAACTTCACCATGAAGCTTTTATTATGACTTCGGTCTTGCCTTACCTTTTATTTAACCTCGCCATAAGGTGTTTATTATGGCCAAAGACGTATATCCTCACGCTAAGGTGAATTTTGGATCTTTAAAGCTTCAAAGATTAAGGCTTGATTCAGTTTCAATTTCGCATAGATTTTTCGGCCTTGTGAGCTTCAAATTGTTTGCTTGATTTAGGTGAGCACTTGAAATCGTATTATTAGGTGAAGCTTTCGATTATTCGGGTTGCCAATACTTCAAAACCGTGACGCTGGCGATACCTTAATGTCTTCCCCATTTAATTACATGGAAGCTACTAGAAAAGACTAGAAACCAACAATCAAGACTAAACTTCTAAGTCAATATTTATTAAGCAAAAAATATTTACAAGCGAAGGGAGAATAATAAAACAACGAGAACACATGAGTTTTTGAAAGAATACGAGTACTCTACGTTTAGCATAGTAACTTATAATTAACTCTATCATTTCTCGTCCTCATTTAAGAGACTTAGCCTAATATAAAGTTAAGGAATCGAAGCTAAGTGCTCAACACGCACGGTCGAGTCAAAAATTACTCTTATTCTCGCCATTGGAAAATCTACATTCGTGTCTTCAAACACTTATAAAACATGAGAAAATTTTTAAAATTTGGCCATTTTTAGCCTTATTTTACAACAAAAACGATAAACAAAAAGATAAACCTTAGAAAGCGTGAAGGTTTGGCAAGGCAAGTATCTATTCACCCCCATACTAAAGTTAAACATTGTCCTCAATGTCTTGAGTCTAAGGGTTGGAAAACCCCCATACTAGAGACGTAGTCGAATGCTTAATCTAGCATGGAAAGGGTGTAACCATTAAATTTAAAGTCGTTTATGAAGTGTGCTATAAACCTAAGATTAGAACATAAAAGGATATATCATGGATATTGAGAAATTCTTCAAAGCAAATGATCGAGTGCTCCCATAAAACGAACATAAGAGGCTCCAATCGTGAAGATCATGATCATCTAAAAATCACATATCACAAAAAACCACAGAACAAAGGTTGGAAGGGAAAAAATCCCCACACGTTACTACATTAGAAAGCGATAATATGTACATAGGATAAGCATGGGACTCCCTCATGAGGTACCTCGTTTTTGATTACCGAGTCATGAGCTTGACTCGATCTTCTTAATACTAATTATCATTGGGGAAGGTGATTTGGTCGAGGTAGTTCAAGGATGGAACTTCCCCGCCAAAGTAGTGCTTCAACCTATGTCCATTCACCTTGAAATTGGGGCCATCATTTTGAGCTAGCTCGATGGTCCCATAAGGAAAAACTTGAGTCACGGTGAATGGACCGGACCAACGAGATTTCAACTTGCCGGAAAATAATTTCAAACGAGAGTTAAAAAGCAACACTTGATCTCGAATGTTAAAAACCCGGTTTTTAACTTTTTAGTCATGAAAATATTTAGTTTTTTCTTTATAAAATAATGAATTTTCATAAGAAATGTCTCTTAATTCATCCAATTCATTTAATTGCATTTTTTGGTGTTTTCTCGCGGTCTCCATATCATCATTACAATGCTTAAGGGCCCAATAAGCTTTGTGTTCGAGTTAAATTGGCAAGTGACAATTCTTCCCATACACAAGCTTATAAGGAGTGCACCCTATGGGCGTCTTATGAGCGGTCCGAAAGGCCCATAAAGCATCGCCAAACTTATCCGACCAAGATTTTCGGTTCTCTCCAATCGATCTCTCCAAGATCCTCTTCAACGATCGGTTTGAAACCTCGACTTGTCCACTCGTTTGTGGGTGATAAGCCGTAGAGAGCCGATATGTAACCCCATATTTCCTTAGGACCCTTTCGAATTGGTCGTTATAAAAATGGGTTCCACGATCGCATATGATCGTACGAGGGGTTCCAAACCGAGAAAACAAGCTTTTCAAAAACTTGACTACCACACGAGCATCGTTCGTGGGAAAAGCCTTAGCTTCCACCCACTTAGATAGGTAGTCAACGGCGACAAGGATGTACTTATTACCACGAGATGATGGGAACGACCCCATAAAGTCAATGCCCCAAACATCAAAGATCTCATACACTTGGATGATATTTTGTGGCATTTAATCGTTTTTTGAGGCTTTTCCTTGTCGTTGGCATGAGTCACACGACTTCACAAGTGCATGTGCATCTCGGTAAATAGCAGGCCAAAAGAAACCGGCATCAAAGACCTTCGTAGCCGTGAGATTAGCACCATGGTGACCACCCGTGGGTCCCTCGTGAGAAGCTCTAAGGATGTTAGATGCTTCGGTACCAAAGACACAACGTCGAATGATTTGATCCGCACAAGTTCGAAACAAGTAAGGGTCGTTCCAAAAATAGAACTTGACGTCACGAAAGAATTTTCGTTTTTGTTGAGTCGTCATACCCTTAATGATGAAGTTCCCCGCATGGTAATTTGCGATGTCTGTAAACCATGGGGTAGAAGAATAAAGCTTAGAATTCACTACACCAAGTGTTTCGAGAGGAAATGTTTCGGTGATTTCCTTTGGATCGTAAACACTTTGGTGAGGATCTTCCAAACGAGAAAGATGATCAGCCTCTAGATTCTCGGCTTCTTTTTTGTCAAGGATTTTGTGATCAAATTCTTGTAGGAGGAGAATCCAACGAAGTAACCTCGGCTTTGCATCTTGTTTAGCCATAAGATACTTGATGGCCGAATGATCCGTATACACTATGCATTTAGTCAAGACGAGATAAGGTCGAAATTTCTCAAATGCATACACCACGACAAGGAATTCCTTATCCGTTGTGGTGTATTTCAATTGAGCCTCGGTCATCGTTTTGCTAGCATAGTGAATAGGCAAGAAGTGTTTTTCATGACGTTGCCCCAATACCGCCCAATAGCGTAGTCACTAGCATCACACATGAGCTCAAAGGGGAGGTTCCAATTGGGAGCAACAAGAATGGGAGCTTCGGTAACTTTCCTCTTAAGGATTTCAAAGGCTCGTACACAATCTTCGTTAAAGACAAAAGGTGCATCTTTTTCGAGGAGATGTGTAATAGGTCGAGAAATCTTTGAAAAATCCTTGATGAATCGACGATAAAAGCCCGCGTGGCCTAGGAAACTCCTAACTCCCTTAACGGTTTTTGGATGAGGTAATTTGGCGATGACGTCTATCTTAGCTTGGTCTACCTTAATCCCCGCTTTCGAAACCTTGTGCCCTAAGACGATTCCACTTTTAACCATAAAATGACATTTTTCCCAATTAAGCACAAGGTTGGTTTTCTCACAACGCTTCAACATGGAAAAGTAATCCATGAATACCTCCATCGTCTTCTCGATCATATCATGAAAAATAGCCACCATGCACCTTTGAAAGGTTCTCGGTGCATTGCAAAGTCCGAATGGCATTCTACGATAGGCAAATGTTCCATATGGACACGTAAACGTAGTTTTTTCTTGATCACGAGGATCGATGGGGATTTAGAAGTAACCGGAAAAACCATCTAAAAAGCAATAGAAATTGTTTCCCGCAAGACGCTCCAACATTTGATCCATGAAGGGCAAGGGAAAATGGTCTTTTTGAATGATGTCATTCAACTTACGATAGTCAATGCACACTCTCCATCCGGTCACGAGTCTAGTTGGAATTAATTCGTTGGCATCGATTGGCACAATGGTCATTCGTCCCTTCTTAGGGACACAATGAATATGACTCACCCAAGGGCTATCGGAATTAGGGTAAATCATTCCCGCGTCAAGGAGTTTAAAGACTTCCATTTTGATGACGTCGTGAATTTTGGGGTTCACCCTCCTTTGACATTGGATTGCGGGTTTGTAATCCTCCTCCATTAAGATTTTATGGGTACAAAATTTGGGATCGATCCCCTTAATGTCGGATAACTTCCATGCAATTGCCCCTTTGTGATCCTTTAGAACATCGACAAGTGCAGTTTTTTCATCATTCGAAAGATCTTTCGCAATAATAACCGGCAACTTGTCGTCCTCCTCCAAAAATACATATTCAAGATGAGGAGGTAATGTAAAGATTTTACTAGTTGAAAAGTTCGTTTCTCGGAATCTCCTCAAATTGATCTTTGGTTAATTGTGCGACTCAATTGTTCTTGGTGGAATAAAAAGGGAATGGTCGTTGTCTAAAACTATTGAAATATAAAGTCTTGAAACAAATAAAATAAAGACGGTAAAAGAAACAACTAAAAGATAAAAACTTGGTGAAAAGTAAATGACTAGAAATTAAAAGGGAAATAAAGTAAATGACACAAACTTAAACTTAAACTAAAAAGAAAAAAAGTAAAAATGCAAATAAGGAAAAAGGCGGGAAAAGTAAAGTTTAAAAATTAAAAACATAAAACTACAAAAAACTGAAAACACTTCATTCGGAATAAAAGCCTTCATTCGGAATAAATAAATTCATCCGGAATAAAATCCTCATCCGGAATAAAAAGGCTTTATTCAGAATGAACATGTTCATCCGGAATAATTGCTTATCCGGAATAAACAACTCATCCGGAATAATATCCTCTTATTCGAAATATTGGGCTTCATCCGGAATAATTGACTTTATCCGGAATAAGTGCTCGTTCGGAATAATGGGTTGATCCGGAATAAAATATATTCCGAATGTAAGACTTGATCCGGAATAAATAAATATTACGAATGAAAGGTTGATCCGGAATATTATTCCGAATGAAAACCTTTTATCCGGAATGTTTATTATTCCGAATAAAGCTCTTGATCCGGAATATATGAAACTAAGCTTTGATTCGGAATATTTAAAACAACAAGCTCATCCGGAACATTGACAGACCCTTCATCCGGAGTGTGTCACTCATTCGGAATATGGGTAATAGTAAGGAAGAACGAAGAACAGGGAATGAAGATCAATGACGAATTTAACCAAAACTAATTAAAATCAACCAAAAGATTAAACCAAAACAACCACAATTGATCTACTAACAATAACCAATCAATCCAAATCAATAACACCAACAATCATAACCAAAATAATCAGAACCCACTTAATCAAAACTATAAAACTCAAGAGCATGAACACAAAGATTAAGAAAAAATCAAACAAGAAAGGTAGATGAGAGATTAAACAAGAAAAGTAAATATTCAATAATACTTACTTGAATTAAAGAGTGCAATACAATAAATTAAAGTGCAAGAATTTAAATTGCAAGGTAAATGAAAATGGTGGAAGTGGTGGTTTGTCAAGCCACCCAACAACTACAAATGAAGGAAATGAAAACTATATATAGTGGATTTAGGGAGGTGCTTAGTGGAAGCTTCCTTCCTCTTTCTTCTTTCTCTAATTGCATCATTAGTCCTTAATCTTCTTTAATCTTTTGACTTTAATGAATTTGTCTCGGGATTTCTTCAAACTCGCCTTGTAATCTTCAATAAATTAGACTTGAGTTCTTCGGCTTTTTAGTAAACTTCCGTCTTTTGACTTTTTCTTCGATAGATCTTCAGAATTGGTCTTGGACTTCCGTTCTTTTTCCACTCTTGATTTCTTGACTTTGTCTTTCGTCTTTTTCTTCGATAAAAGCCCGTGAAATCCCGTGTTTTCTCCACTTTTCACCTTTTCGTCCTAAATCACAACAAAAACACAAACCACGCATAATTCCGACATAAATGACATAAAATACACGTTTTGGCTCGGTTATTATTGTAATTAAGTGGTAAAAAGGATGGGTGTTTTCAGACCTATAAATCCCCTACACTTGACCATTGCAATGTCCTCATGCAATGCATTAGTTACAAAGCAAGATTACATTTCCTGTCATAATCAATCCATATTGGCCTTTATTAAAGAGATAGAAAATTATAAACATTCAAAGGAAGAAAGTAAAGAAATCAAAATCATACCTTAGGGTTTTGAAAATGTCATGAATAATCATCATCCTCAAGTTTTCACTTTCTCCAAACCAAGCTTAAAAACGAGATCATTGTTATTATAAGTTAGCAAACTAACACGAACTCATGTGTGCCAATTATTCACATAGACTCCCTTATTCCTAGGGGTATCTCTTATATTTTATTATTGTCTTGAATGATCACGAGGATGCATTGTTGACTTATTTCGATAGTTTATTAGGCTGAAAATAAAGCGGGACGATTTAATCAATAGTTAGCTAAAGGACAAAATCTTGTAAAACTGCTTCTCGGGACCTCATAAAGTTCATATCTTGGCATAACTCGCTTCGCGATTTGAGACCTTTCTCGGACCGATATTTGGTAGCGACTTCATACTTCAAATCTTGAGAGACGTTCATGAAATAATGGCCTTCTCTTCATAATAGGAATTTCTTCACATGAAGTTTTGAGAGATTCTTCATACTTGGACCACGACTTCTTCATTTTTCTCCAATCTTTACTTTGGACATTGATATACAACGATCCGCCTCCTTTTTGGACTTGGATCTATTTATCCTCATACCTTGCTAGGGTCTTTTCGGATAGACATCTCCATGACTTTTGGGGTGTTTTTGCTTTTCGTCGTGTGTCTCGATCCTTCATATTGATTTTCGATAAATGATTCGTCACATCACTTGGGATCTTTAGCAACAAAATGTAGCCCTCATGCCTTGTTAGGACCTTTTTGGACTCGCCAATCTTCGCATCCCGCTTCAATAAGTTATGCCTTGGCTATGAACTCTAATCCATACCGAGCAACTTTTAAACGATCTTGGGCTAGAAGCTAAGTAACTTTTCAAATCGTACAACCTTATTTATTGCAAATAAATTTATTAGCAAGCGATGGGAGAATAGGCTTATAATTAACTCACATAAATTCACGAAAGAGTACCAAACTTATAATTGACTCTATCATCTCTCGTTCTCCACATTTTAAAATCTCAAGGAATGGGACTCGTGGATGCTTAGCCTATTAAATCAAAGTTTTTGGTTTTCGAGTCGCCTATAGGATCTTGCAAGTTCTTGGACTTTTTCAAGTTTAGAAATCGCATTTTAAAGTTCCCTTGATAAACGACTCTCTAGGATCAATTATAGGAACTTGCGAAAAGTTTTTGTTCTTAACCCGTGAGAGTTAAGACTTTCGCGTTTTATAGCTCCCTATATAAAAGCCTAGCAATACTTGACTTAAACACGTTAAGGATACTAGCTAGAGTAATCTTAGATAAGTAAACTCAGGTTAAGTCAAAAGATTCACAACGTTTGAAAATTAAAACCACTTTATTAAAATTTATTCTAACAAAGAAAGAAAATAACTATAAAAAGGGAAAAACTAATAGGCCAAAATAGATCAAAAATATTGAAAAATGTCGAAAAATTGATTTTCCGGTTTAAAATGAGGAGAAATACAAGGAAAAGGCCACTTAACTTCGATAGAAGTCCCCCTACACTTGATATAAACATTGTCCTCAATGTTTAAGCATGTGGGAGTAAACTCCCTTACAATTAGGACATTGTGCACTTTGTTTAAATCTCGCTAAGAAAGAGACAACTAAAGAGATTCCTATTTTAATATTGAGAAATATAAAATAGGGAATCGAAAAGAGTTTAGGATAGAACCGGGAAGAAGGGAACACGGAATCACGGTTCGTCAAAAGTCATCAAGAGTGTGTCGTTGAAGCTCTAATCCCTGCACATGATAAGAAAGAAAACAAGAAACACCAACGGGGTTCCCCATACACTTTTGGTGAAAACAGGTAAAGATAGATAGATAATTGGGTTGCCTCCCAAAAAGCGCTTGTTTATATTAACCGAGTCACGAGCCTGACTCGTCCCCGAATTAAATGGTCCATGGGGAAGCCTCGAATGTAATACCGGGATCAAAGACCCTGTCATCGTTCCCGGAGGACATCAACAAAGGAGAGGCAGGGGGATAAGTCTTGAATGGGAGAAAAGCCCTTTCAACATACGAAAAGTATGTGAAATCAAGATCCACGGGAGGTGGGGTGGGTAAAGTAAGCACATTGTCATCCCCCAAAGACAATGGATGCTGAGCAAGCGGCAAAGCCGTAATGTTATCAATCATAATATAATCAATGTCACCTCCCGGGTCAAAGCACTCATCCTCCGTAATAGTGGCTAAAGGGGAGGATGAAAGGTGCTCGGGAGGGGGACTTGGGTCAATACCTTCCTGTAGAAAATTATCAAAAATAATATCCCCCTCCGTGTCATCATCATCAATACCTGGAGGTATGGAGTGAATGTCGATTTCTTCCAGCAATGGGTCATTATCTTCAACGGGAGGAACAAATGGAGGTAAAGACTCGGAAAGAGGAGGAGAAGTCAACTTTTCGATTTGAGCAATAAGAAGATGCACTTTCCGTAATTTATCGCGGAGAATCACGTCTTCCACCTCATCTTCAAGAGCAAGTTCATCGGTGAACTTCTCGTAAGCCGGAGAGAATAAATCGTCATCTCCCGCGTCTCCCGGTAGAGATTGAGAAATTTCAAAAAATGAAATTCTCATAGCGGGGAGAAGAATCGTCATTGTTTTGATCGACCGCTTGCGTGAAAGCAACGTCGTCCTGAAGCTCCATAGAAGGTAAGTCACAAACCTCATCATCTAATAATTTGTCGAGACCAACATCACTAAGCTCATTCAACGAATCTAGATCCTTAGACGCAGTAGGAACATCGAGAGTAGGAGCAGCAACTTCAGAAGATTGGTTGAAAGTGTAGACATCATCGTCGTCGTCATCATCATAATAGATGGGACAAGTCTAGTTAGGAGTGACGTAGTTGGCTAACTCTTCCTTGATAACCTCCACATCTTTAAGAAGCTCATGAAACAATTTTTGTTGTTCATCTCCCCGAGTATGTTCAATTTCATCAATTCTATCCCACGCTGTAACTAAATTGGCTCAAAAAGGTGTCTGTGGTTTTCAAGATTTCTTCACTATCAAGCAAAGGTTGATTTTCCTGATGCAAGTCAGCTCGGAGTTGAGCTATACTTTCTAGAATGCCATTCAAAGAAGTTAGTTGTTGATCAAGACTAACTTGCTGAGAGGATTGATGATTGAGGGTGTGATGTGGGGGCTCAAAATGTTGAAAACCTGAATTATAGCATGGATGTGGCTCATAGTAGTTCATCGGTTGAGAAGAATTAGAACACGGATTTGGTTCATAATAATCCATCGGTGAAGAAAATTGAGGACACGGATCTGGCTCATAATAATTCATTGGCTGACAATAAGAAGTATCGTGAGGGCCCCCACAGTTGTTGCAAAACGGGTGAGGAGAAAGACTGGGTGCGTCTTGTGGATAGCTATTATCATTGTCATAATTGTACCCCGGTTCTTGCCCGTGATCATACGGGTATCGAACCGGGCACGAAACATGCCAATAAGAATCGCTTCCACAATAGATGCACGGGGGAACAGGAGGTGGATTCAAAAAGGACTAATTAGTCGAGTTGTACAAAGGACAAAATCCGAATTGGAATTGTGTATTGTCGATATCGTTTCCGCACCGCTCACATGTACCCCATTGACATGAGTTGTTCCCGTATAATCGTCTCCCACACCTGACGCAATGGACATAAGAATCCATAAAGAAAAATAGATAAGCAAGAAGAATATTTTTGGTGCAAAACTTTGAAAAAGAAATGCTTTTTATGGTTTTTCAAATGTTTTTAGATTTTTGAAAATTTTTGACACGAAAAATAACGTTCACGAGAAAACGGATCCCAAAAGCCAACGCGTCTTTCACAAAAAACCGTTAATCCTCATGAAAAGAGCCGGCAGCGACGCCATTTTAATGTAAAGATTTTACTAGTTGAAAAGTTCGTTTCTCGGAATCTCCTCGAATTGATCTCTGGTTAATTGTGCGACTCAGTTGTTCTTGGTGGAATAAAAAGGGAATGGTCGTTGTGTAAAACTAATGAAATATAAAGACTTGAAACAAATAAAATAAAGACGGTAAAAGAAACAACTGAAAGATAAAAACTTGGTGAAAAGTAAATGACGAGAAATTAAAAGGGAAATAAAGTAAATGACACAAACTTAAACTTAAACTAAAAGGAAAGCAAGTAAAAATGCAAATAAGGAAAAAGGCGGGAAAAGTAAAGTTTAAAAATAAAAAACATAAAACTACAAAAAACTGAAAACACTTCATTCGGAATAAAAGCCTTCATTCGGAATAAATCAATTCATCCGGAATAAAATCCTCATCCGGAATAAAAGGGCTTTATTCGGAATAAACATGTACATCCGGAATAATTGCTTATCCGGAATAAACAGCTCATCTGGAATAATTTCCTTTTATTCGGAATATTGGGCTTCATCCGGAATAATTGACTTTATCCGGAATAAGTGCTCGTTCGGAATAATGGGTTGATCCGGAATAAAATATATTCCGAATGAAAGACTTGATCCGGAATAAATAAATATTCCGAATGAAAGGTTGATCCGGAATATTATTCCGAATGAAAACCTTTTATCCGGAATGTTTATTATTCCGAATAAAGCTCTTGATCCGGAATATATGAAACTAAGCTTTGATTCGGAATATTTAAAACAACAAGCTCATCCGGAACATTGACAGACCCTTCATACGGAATGTGTCACTCATTCGGAATCTGGGTAACAGTAAGGAAGAACGAAGAAATAGGGAATGAAGATCAATGACGAATTTAACCAAAACAAATTAAAATCAACCAAAAGATTAAACCAAAACAACCATAATTGATCTACTAACAATAACCAATCAATCCAAATCAATAACACCAACAATCATAACCAAAATAATCAAAACCCACTTAATCAAAACTATAAAACTCAAGAACATGAACACAAAGATTAAGAACAAATCAAACAAGAAAGGTAGATGAGAGATTAAACATGAAAAGTAAATATTCAATAAAACTTACTTGAATTAAAGAGTGCAATACAAGAAATTAAAGTGCAAGAATTGAAAGTGCAAGGTAAATGAAAATGGTGGAAGTGGTGGTTTGTCAAGCCACCCAACAACTACAAATGAAGGAAATGAAAACTATATATAGTGGATTTAGGGAGGTGCTTAGTGGAAGCTTCCTTCCTCTTTCTTCTTTCTCTAATTGCATCATTAGTCCTTAATCTTCTTTAATCTTTTGACTTTAATGACTTTGTCTCGGGATTTCTTCAAACTCGTCTTGTAATCTTCAATAAATTAGACTTGAGTTCTTCGGATTTTTAGTAAACTTCCGTCTCTTGACTTTTTCTTCGATAAATCTTAAGAAATGGTCTTGGACTTCCGTTCTTTTTCCACTCTTGATTTATTGACTTTGTCTTTCGTCTTTTTCTTCAATAAAAGCCCGTGAAATCCCGTGTTTTCTCCACTTTCACCTTTTCGTCCTAAATCACAACAAAAACACAAACCACGCATAATTCCGACATAAATGACATAAAATACACGTTTTGGCTCGGTTATTATTGTAATTAAGTGGTAAAAAGGATAGGTGTTTTCACACCTATCAGGAGGTAAATCTTTCAACTCGTGGATAGGTGGTTCCTCAATTGAAGATTTGGACTCGATACTCATAACCTCCTCGGGCGGAGGAAATGGGAAATCGTTAAGAAAATCCTTGATAATCGAGAAGTCCTCATCGTTGTCGAGGTCTTCGTCACAAGTACGCGGAACATCGAATTCTTCCAACGTAAAACCACCACCTTCAAATGGAGTGAAGTTTGGTTTCGAATTATCAAGAATGGGATCAAGCATAGTGGGATTGCCACTATTTTCATCATCACCAAAACCTAGAACTTCTTGTGAAAATTCCTCGCAAACAACGTCGATCATTGTTGGGAATAAATTAAGGCCAGATCACTTGAGCGCTGACAAGAGTAAAACAAGCGTTGACAGGAGCAAAACAAGCGCTGATAGCTCAAGCGTTGACAAGATAAAGTCAAGCGTTGATACATTGAAGACAAGCACTGATGGGAAGATATACTCTACGCGTTTATTGTATTCTAGATTACTTCTAGTAAAGATAGGAACAACAATGTATTTTCTATATTTATCTTTACCTAGAATAGCTGATACGTAGATTATTGTACAAGGCTTCTTATGTCTATAAAAGAAGACCTTTAGGTTATTGTTTCATATAAGTTTTCATTCGTAAACTACTTTCATTGTAAGCAAGTTTGATATCATTAATCAAAGTGAAAGTTTGTTTATATCATTGTGTGTTCTTGTTTAAGTGTTAATTCCGCATAACACTTAGATCATCATAAGCATATACAAAGGTTTCTCTAAGTGTATTACTTGATCTAATCTCGTATACATAAAGCTAAATCGATCTAAGTTTGGGATCAACAAGTGGTATCAGAGCTTGTTGAGGAACTTTTGATCTTAAAGAACACAAGAACCCTAAAAATCACCAAAACCCTAATTTTCTCAAAAACCCTAACAACATCATGTCAACTCCAGAAATAACCTCCTCCTCCTCACCTTTACCAAACATCAAGATTCCCATGCTTGATGCAACCAACTTTGAATTGTGGAAATTCAACTTTGAGCAATATCTAAGGATCTATGACTACACACTCTGGGAGATTATTGAATATGGAAACACATTCAATAAAGCCCAAAAGATTGCTGATGCTATTGCTGGAAGAGCAGCTGTTGCTGGATGTTCTAAAGCAGATAAGAAAGAAAAGCCTGAAGATGGTAGAGCTGTGTCTGCTGAAGACATAGCAAAGAAAAGGGTTGATATGAAAACCCTAAATATTCTGAAACTCTCTTTGGGACAAGAGAACGAACATAAATATAGAGGTTATGAATCTGCTAAAGACCTTTGGGCAGCTCTTGAAGTTGCATATGGTGGCAATGAAGATACTAAGGAAGAGAAGAAGAAGCAACTTATGCATGATTATGATGCCTTCAAGGCTCAACCTAATGAAAAGCTCAGTAGTGTGAGAAGCAGATTGCTTGATATTACAAGCAAATTGTCCTTCATGGGGACATAACTTGGTGATGTGGACATTAATGCTACTTTTCTTAAAAGTCTTGGTGAGGCTTGGAAGATTGAGGCAAGATATATTCTTGCCAATAATACTTACAAAAGTTCCACGTTTGATGACATCTACAACAAACTGAGGCTGTTGGAAGATGAAACTCTTTTAGAGCATGGAAGCAAGTCTACCAACAGTAATATGGCCTTCTTTTCCCATAGTGAAGGTCAATTCAATCAGAAGGACTCCTACATGCATCCAGTTACTGGATCATCATGTATCAGCGCTGGAACATGTCCTGTCAACATCTCCTTTTCAGACGCTGACACATTCAAAAGTGACTCACCAAGAGTTAAACCTGCTGGTTTGGATTTGGATACTATATGTGCTTATATTGCTTCTTTGCCCAATGGTTCAGTGATTACATATGAGGACCTTGAGCAGATAAATGATGAGCACTTGGAAGAGATAGACATTAAGTGGAACATGGCTCTTGCTAGTATAAGAGCAAACAGGTGGAACAGAAGGTTTAAGAAGAAGATGACCTTCAATGCAAAAGACACAGCTGGATTTGATAAATCCAAAGTTGAGTGCTACAACTATCATCGTATGGGGCACTTCATGAGGGAATGCAGATCTCCTAGAAGATCTGATGCTGGTAAACCCTCAAGTCAAATTGTTAAGGCTCAGATCCTAAAGCCATGGTTGTAGTTCAAGGAATTGATGGTATTGGATGGGATTGGAGCTATCTGACTAAGGATATGGAAGAGGATAAAGCTTTGGTTGCTGAAATTGAAGAAGAAGAGCATGTTGAATATGCTCTCATGGCACACTCCTCCTCTTCATCTGATAATGAGGTATACGATGATGCTTTTTGTAGTAAAGGTTGTAGGTTAAACACTGAGAAACTTAACGAAGAGGTGTTAAGATTATTAAGTGATGTGAGTACTGAAAGATGCAAACTGTCTAATTACCAACTAGCTCTCACTCAAACTGAGAAAACTGTTTCTAAATATAAGAAAATGGAATTTGACTTAAAAGATAAAATTAATATTTTAAAACATGAGTTAAATGCTAGTATGGATATTAGAAACATCATGGAAAGGGTTAATGGTGAGTTACAGGCTAAGCTAGATGAGGCCATTAAGAATAAAGATAATGTTGGCCTTAAAATTCAAAGATTTGATAAGGCAACACAAACCCTAGGTGAATGTGTGGGTAAACAAAGGGATCCTAAGGACATGACTGGGATTGGGATGAAAGACTACTCTGTGGTTCCACCACCAGCTGGTGACTTCTATGGTGTCCAACAAAAGGACCTATCTTGGACTGGTTTGCCAGAACTCCAAGAGGAGGAATTCATTCCTCCACCAAGAGTTGTCACCCCAATTGAAGTGTATCAACAAAAGTTGACTGACCTGAATGAATGGAAGAAAGCTAACCCTACTTTATTTGTTAAGGGTGGCTTGCTATGTGAAAGTCCCAATGAGTCAACTCCTATTAAGGTTACAAACCCAATCACTAGTAAAACTGTTGATCTTGGCTCCAACACTGATAAAAAACCTAGAGTTAAGTATGCAGAGATGTATAGGAACACTAGGTCACCCAAGAGCCAAGTTAGCAATAATGGAACAGGCTTCTTCTCTTCTAGACCCAGGGTTGTGTCTAGAAAAGCTTGTTACAATTGTGGTAGCTTTTCACACTTGGCATATAAGTGTGTCAACGCTCCCAAAGCCAGCGCTGACAGGAACAAATTCAGCGCTGACAAGAACAAAGTCAACGTTGTTAGGAAGTCAAACGTTGTCAGACCCAAACCTTGTGTGCAGCAAAGTCCACAAGTGATTAGACCTGCCCCATTCTTTACGAGAGGGTCTAACACTCATGGACAAAGACCATTTCAAAAGACAAACACTTGGTCTAATAGGCAATGGGTTTCTGTAGCAAACCCTAGGTTCAACCTGACAAGGGTAATTTCAGCATTGACAAGACCAATTCCAACGCTGACAGAAACGTGACCAGACCTAAATATTTGCAACCACAGGGTAAGGGGTCTAAAGCTTCTTCGAGCTTAACATGGAGACCCAAGAAAGATCAAAACCCTAATGATAATGGGATTTCAATGACCTGCAACAGATTTAATTACATTTCAAAGGTCATTACAAAACCTATTGGGGTTAACTGGGTATTTCATACTAAGAAGGATGAAAATGGGGTTGTTGTGAGAACTAAGTCTGTTCTTATTGAACAACCAGATGAATCCAAGTCTTTTAAGACTTGGGTTCCCAAAGAAAACTAATTTGTTTTCTTTATGTGCAGGGCATTCAAAAACAGGTCAATGATTATGGATATTGGGATAGTGGATGCTCAAGGAACATGACAGGGAAGGAAGATTATCTCACAAACTTCACTCCCATTAAGGATGGTGATAAGGTTTACTTTGGAGGCGGATATGGTACTATCACAGGCAAAGGAACCCTTCTCACCAAGAATCTGCATTTTGAAAACGTATTTTTGGTAAAAGAACATGATTACAATCTTTTTAGTGTATCACAAGTTTGTGATAACAAAAATAAAGTTATGTTTACTGATACTGAGTGTTTGGTGTTAAGCAAGGATTTTAAGATCCCTGATGAGAAATATATTGAGTATAGAACACCTAGGCATAAGGACATATATAATGTGAATCTGAATGGGATTAGAATGAATAATAATATGTCTTGTTTTTATGCTAAAGCTTCAGTAGATGAGAGTAATTTGTGGCACATGAGACTAGGGCACATAAATTTTAAGAATATAAATAGGCTTGTGAGACTTGGATTGGTTGATGGTTTGCCTGAGATGGCCTTCCACAATGACCACTCTTGTGTTGCATGTCTTAAAGGCAAGCAGCACAAGGTCTCATTCAAGTCCAAACAGGTGCATACTAGTTCTAGACCTCTTCATTTGCTTCACATGGACCTCTTTGGTCCAACCAATATAGAAAGTTTGAATGGTAAGTCCTATTGCTTTGTTATCACAGATGACTTTTCTAGGTTTACTTGGACATTCTTTCTAGCTATGAAGAGTGACACAGCTGTATTCTAATTGATTTTATCACTCAGATTGAGAAAAAGACTGGCAATGAAGTTAAAATGCTTAGGAGTGATAATGGTGGAGAATTTAGGAATAAGAAGCTAGATGATTTCTGTGCCAGGAAAGGAATTACTAGCCAATTTAGTATTGCAAGAACCCCATAGCAAAATGGGGTTGCTGAGAGGAAAAATAGAACCCTAATTGAAGCAGCCAGAACCATGTTGGCTGATGCTCATTTTCCTATAGCATTTTGGGCTGAGGCTGTTAATACAGCTTGTTATGTTCAAAATAGAGCATTGGTTAACAAAATTCCGAACAAAACACCTTATGAGTTACTTTGGGGAAGAAAACCTAATATTGGTTTTCTCAGACCTTTTGGTTGTCATGTAGTAGTTTTAGACACTAGTGATGCCTTAGGTAAGTTAGTTGCAAAAGGTGATGAAGGCTACTTCATGGGGTATTCAGTGCAGAGCAAGGGATATAGGGTTTATCTTAAAGGAGAAAAACGCATACTTGAAAGATTACATGTTAGGTTTTTAGAAAATAAACCTAGTGATCCCGAAAGTGGTCCTAAATGGTTGTTTGACTTGGAACCTTTATCTAGAACTTTAAATTATATGCTTTTCACTAATCCAGACATTGTGAAGGTACCTTCAAATGTTGTGGGGGAACAAGTTGTTGATGTTTCAGGTATACAGGTTCATGAAAAGGTTGGATCACAAGCAGAAAAGACATCTCCTATACAAGAATATGTCACAATTCCCATTTGGACAAATGCTTTTGCTGCTGCTGCTGCTGGTAAAGATAATGGTGGTCTCCAAGTACCACCAGATACAAACATGCATGGTCCTTCAGGCGCTGACAAAGGCAAATCTAGCGCTGACAAGACCAATTCAGACATTGATGGCTCAGACGTTGACAACAACAGTTCAAGCGTTGTTAGCCCAAGCGCTGACAAACAAGGTTCAGGCGTTGACAACACTTCTGCACATCTTTTCTCTTCCATTTTTGAACAAGGTGAACCTTCCAATATATATGAAGAGGTTCATCCTCATGTTGATGAAAGAGAGTCTGATGAAGAAGATATTGGCAACATGGAGAATGAGGTTGAAGATACCAGGTTGTTTGAGGGAGGAGTTCTTACTTCAGTTATGAAGAATCATCCTCCTTCTCAAATCATTGGTAATGTTAATACTCCAGTTCAGACTAGAAGATCTCATCAAGGTCTTGGTAGATTTATTTCCAATATTCACAAGAAGGTTGATACCCCTCTTGTGCAAGCATGTTTGTTTGCCTGTTTTCTGTCACAACAGGAACCCAAGAAGATATTTGATGCTCTCAAAGAACCAAGTTGGGTGGAAGCAATGTAGGATGAGCTTCACCAATTTGCAATTCAGGATGTTTGGGAGCTGGTTGATTGTCCCAGATATGTCAGACCTATAGGGACAAGATGGGTTCTAAGAAACAAGAAAGATGAAAGAGGAATTGTGGTCAGAAACAAGGCAAGGTTAGTAGCTCAGGGATATACACAAGAGGAAGGGATAGACTATGAGGAGGTCTTTGCACCAGTTGCAAGGATTGAAGCTATAAGGATCTTTTTAGCCTATGCATCCTGCATGGGCTTCACTGTCTATCAAATGGATTTCAAGAGTGCCTTCCTCTATGGAACTATTGTTGAGGAGGTATATGTGATGCAGCCTCCTGGTTTTGAGGATCCAGAGAATCCAGACAAGGTGTATAGAGTCAAAAAGGCTATGTATGGACTTCATCAAGCCCCTAGAGCATGGTATGGTACTTTGTCTACCTATTTGGTGGACAATGGATTCAAAAGAGGCACCATAGATCAGACACTATTTACAAAGAAGAAAGGCAAGGATGTGTTGCTTGTCCAGGTCTATGTTGATGACATCATTTTTGGGTCTACTGATCCAAAGTTGAGTGAGGGTTTCTCCAAGCTTATGACAGACAAATTCAAGATGAGTGCTATGGGGGAGATGAACTTCTTTCTTGGTTTACAAGTTCAGCAGAAAGAAGATGGTATCTTCATCTCCCAGGATAAATATGTGGCTAAGATCTTGAAGAAGTTTGGCTTTTCTCCACATGAAAAGAGGTCTACTACTCCTATGGATAGAGAACACCCTTGGGGAAATATTGGAGATGGGAAAGATGTTGATGTCAGGCACTATAGATCCATGATTGGATCCTTGATGTATCTTATAGCCTCCAGACCTGACATCATGTTTGCTGTGTGTGCTTGTGCACGCCATCAAGTGACTCCCAAAGACTGTCACCTTTATGCTGTGAAGAGGATCTTTAGGTACCTAAGATGCTATCCTAGTCTTGGTTTGTGGTACCCAAAGGATTCCCCATTGGAGCTGATTGTATATTCAGATAGTGATTATAGAGGTGATAAATTTGATAGGAAATCCACAACTTGTGGATGTCAGTTTCTTGGGAGCAGGTTGATATCTTGGCAATGCAAGAAAAAACAGTGGTGGCTAATTCTACAACTGAAGCTGAGTATGTGGCTGCAGCTGCTTGTTGTGGACAAGTTTTGTGGATTCAGAACCAGCTGTTGGACTATGGGTATAATTTCATGGATACCAAGATATTTGTTGACAATAACAACACCTTATGCATCATTAAGAATCCTATACATCATTCTAAAACTAAACACATAGAAATTAGACACCATTTTATAAGAGATTGTTTTGAAAAAGGTTTAATACAACCAGATAGGATTGACACTGAGGAAAATGTGTCAGATTTACTAACTAAACCTTTTGATGCTGGGAGGTTTCAATACTTGGTAACAAGTATTGGAATGATCAATCTCACATAATATGTGTTTTGGAGTCTTTTTGTAAAAGTATGTACAGGATGATGCATTGTTATTGGTCTTATTAATGATTTAGATTTTCCACTATATTTTTCTAACACTGACAAAGGTTGCTTGAATGCTGATAAGTGTTTTTGTAACGTTGTTAGCAATATAATTGTCTAACGCTGACAAAGCTTCCCTCAACGCTGTCATGTGTTATCGTGGCGTTGTCAACAACAATGTTAGTTTTATGGTTTTCAATCTAAATGTGCAGATGGTGTTAGCAGTATACCATTGGATACAGAGTTGCTTATGGATCAATGGATAAGCATTTGGACAAGTTTTTATTTATGGATGGTGGTTGGAATTTTTAGTTCCTATCTTGACATAAAATTTTTATGTTCATGCATGTTTGTAGCAACTTATGTATCATAGTTTAAGGGGAGGTTTTAGGAACCTTTAGGATGTTTGGGTATCCATATGATACTCTTATCACAATTCTAGATTTTGTCCACAGGTGAGTATGAGTTAGTTTTACTAAATCATGAGGCACTGTAGCATGCAAAGTTGATATACTATGCATGCTGCCAAGACATTTTTGGCCTAGAATTGGTTGTGGTCTGTTGGGAGACTTGGGAATAATTTTGTTATGGGATTTACCTGGGAGTAACAAGGGATTTTATAAGGTAACTTGGTTGTTAAGAGTTTTGGTTAGCAAGGGACACTAGAGGACTGTTATGTCTATCTTGCTTAAGCAAGTGTGCATAACTGGACAGTGCTTGCCGCCCTATAATAATTATCAGCTTTTTTGTTATCTTCTCTAGGATAAATTACTTTGTTAAGGTCATTTTTCATTTTTAAACATTTTTATTTTTGGACGCTGACAAGAATTTTTCCAAGCGTTGTTGTGACCAATTTAGACGCTGACATGGCTATAGGCAAACGTTGACAAGATTATAGCCGTTGGGCGTTGATAGTTTATTTTTTACCGTTGACACTCAATGGGTCCTACCCAGTTGTTACTTTTTGACATATTTTTAGGCCGTAATTTTGGGAGTTGTTACTTTTCATTTAATGCATGAGATAAACTTATAATTTTTCAATATTTTCATGATTACATTTTGAAAATACTTGCCTATTTTTGGGCCAATCACATGCATTTTCTTCTCCTATAAATTTGGCTCCTATTTTTAAACAGGGTATCTATACTTCTTGTCTAACACAATTTTCTCTTATCAACTTCATCTTCATCAAACATTTTTAACAGCTTTCAACAATGGCACCAAAGTTTAGACCATCAGATTTGGAATTGGGGTTCAGAAGTCAACACAACATGATTGCGTATCTTGAAGCTGATGATACTCTGTTTCCCCAATACACACAAATGGTGGCGTATTTGAACGCATCCCCCATAAGGTATGCTCTTTCTCATGCACCACTCATTCCTGTCACACATATTAAACAGTTTTGGAACACTGTTAGTTCCTCAACAGTTAATAGAGTGACTACATTGACTTCTATTGTTCATGGGAGACCTTGGGTGGTTACTGAGGCTTTGGTACGCCAAGCCTTGCATCTTGATGATGCTGATGGTATAGCCACCCTTCCCATTAATGAAATAGAACAAGGACTAAGGGCTTTGGGTTATCCTTTTCCTGATGAAGGAACTTTAAACAAGTATCATAAACAGGATTTTCCCCCAGCATGGAAGTACCTCATACATGTCCTCCTTCAATGTTTGAGTCCCAAATGCACTGCACACAATGAGATCAATAGATCTATTGCTAGTGCTATTGTGTGTATTGCAACTGGGCAAAAATTTAATTATTCAAAAATGATTTTTGAGGGCATGTGTAAAAATAAGGGGAACAAAATGACTTTATCTTATCCTCGATTTTTACAAATAGTTTTTGATGTTCAAGGATACTGCACAAGGGATCATAATGATTTTTATGAGATCCCTGTGCAAAAGAAAGCTATTTTTATGAAGATGAACTCACCACCCCATCGTGACCTACCCTTAACCCAAGCTATGCTTGCTGTTATTGCAGTAGCACAACCCCAACCAGACCCCCAACCCCAAATTGACCCAATACCTGAACCATTACCTTCACCTGGACATATGCAAATTGACCAAGAACCCTTCAACGCTGACACGTTGAATGTTAGCGTTGATGTGCCTATTTCCAACGTTGACACACAACCTTCACAAACCCAAACACCCCTTAACCAACCCACATCCACCCAATCTTCCACACCTTCTTCCACACCACTGAATATAGGTTGATGAAACGCCAAAGGAATACTGTAGTGTTCTCCTCTGGTGGTCCTAGCCATGTAGCAGAGAGAACCACCACCATAAGTGTGGCTAGTGATATGGATGAGGCTGGGACTATTGGTTCTGGCTTAGAAGCTGGCCAAGGCAGTCCCACCATCATTAAGTCCTCATCCATGCCCAATGAATCTGACTTGGGAGGTCAAATCCCCATTTTAGAAGAGGGCAGATTGGAACCAATGACCCTAATTGAATTGACGGCAGTCTGCATGAGCTTGCAAAAGCAAAATGCAGACTTAGTACAAGTTGTTAACTCACAAGGCCTTGAACTCAAGTAATTGAGGGAGAGGATTGTTGTTTTGGAGACTGCAAGTGCAAGGAGAGGTATGGAGGAATCTTCCAAAGGGGAGGAAGATCCAATAAATCTGAGTGATAAGGGCAGCCATGATGGTCAATCTTTGGATGTTGCTAAGGCCCTTACAAGTTTGAAGAAACAGACAGGTTTTTATACGTCCTTAGTTTCTCCTACCAACTTGAATTTATCATTTACAGCCATGTTGGAAGAGATTGCAAAAGGCGCTGAGACAGGAACTTTGGGCGTTGACAAGGAGAATTTGGACGCTGACAGAAATATTTTGGGCGCTGATAGAACAAAATTGGGCGTTGACAGACCTGCACATGAGGGTGATGTATCCCAGTCATCATCCATCATCAAGGAGGTTTCTTCACAGGTATCACCATCTACCTTACCAACAATTGCTCCATTAGATAAGGGTAAGGGTATTTTGGTAGAAGAGGTTGTTCCAAAGGATGCAGCTTGATAGGTGTGAAAACACCCATCCTTTTTACCACTTAATTACAATAATAACCGAGCCAAAACGTGTATTTTATGTCATTTATGTCGGAATTATGCGTGGTTTGTGTTTTTGTTGTAATTTAGGACGAAAAGGTGAAAAGTGGAGAAAACACGGGTATTCACAGGCTTTTATAGAAGAAAACGACAAAAGACGAAGTCAAAAGATCAAGAGTGCAAAAAGAACAGAAGTCCAAGGCCTATTCTAAAGATTTATCGAAGAACAAGTCTAAAGACGGAAGTTTAATTAAGCCAAAGAACTCAAGTCTAATAAATGAAGAAATTATAAGACGAGTTTAAATTAATCCCGAGACAAAGTCGAAAAAGTCGAAGAACTTAAAAGACGAAAAGACGTGAAGAAAGAAAGAAAGAAAAGAGGAAGCCACCAACCACTCCCTTTTCCTATAAATACCCTTCATTTCACCACATGAAGGGGGGTTAGTCATTTAGGTTAGTTTTAGTTTTAGGAGTAGGAGTAGTTTAGTTTTAGTGAGAGAAAGTGACAGTTTCTCTCACTAGAACTTTAATCTTTCATCTTTTATCTTTCTTATTTTCAATCAATCCTTCAGTTTTTAAGCTTAATCTTGTCCTAACCTTCATATTATTAATCTTTCTTGTTAATCTCAATCTTGCTTTCATCATCTTTTTCATCAAGTTCTTATTTAAAGTTTTGATCTTTTTAAATTTTCGTGATTTAAAGTTCATCTTCTTATGTTTCGATTTTAAAGTTTGTTAATTTTAAGTTTGATAAGTTGATGTTCGTGCTTATTAAGTTCATTTCGATTTAGATTCGTTCTAGTTTTGAGTTTAAGCTTATTACCATAGCTTATTACTTTTGCTTATTTTTCGGATCAAGAAACAAATTGGAAAAGGTTTTAAAACCCTTTTCCGATCAGTTATTCCGAGCAGCTCTTCACCCTCTTTCCGATCGCCCAATCGGAAAAGGGTTTAGTTATTCCGATTGGCTTGTTTAGTTGATTCCGATCGTGATGGTTTCATCACATTCCGACTGGAGCATTTTGCTTAATATTCCGATTTGGTTCTTTTTGAGCATTCGGATCACGTCTTAGTTTTAATATTCCGATTCGCTTAATTTCAGCATTCCGATTATCCGATCGGAATATATTCCGATCGGGCCCCTTTTCACATTCCGATCATGCCTTTCCGATGGGGTTACATTCCGATCGGATTCCATTAGATTCCGATCGGGTGTATTCCGATTGGTGGTTTGCTTTGTTTTAATATTTTGTTTTAGTTAAAGTATTAATTTTCCTCGTTTTATTTTTAGTCCATTTTAATTACCTCTTGCATCTTTATTTACTTGTCAATTTACTTTTCGTTAAGCTTTAATTGTACGTCATTTAAATTCTCGTCATTTACTTTTAAAGTTTTAAATATTGCACCGTTTACGTTTCAACTAGCTTTAGTTTTAATTTCCCGTCCTTTATTATTAAGTCTTGCACATTTATTTTACCAAACCCAAAAATATTTGTTTCACCAACAACAACTAATCTCACACATTTAACCGGAGATCAATTCGAGAAGATACCGAGAACTTAATCCGAACCCAATGAAAATACGTGTATCACAGCTCAAGTTGAGTTTGATAGAAGGTTGGCTGCACAAATCATGGAACAAGATAGAAAGGAGGTGAAAGAGTCACCATTTGTTGTTACTTCAGAAGAAGGAAGTGATGGAGCTATCTCAGACTCAAGTGTTATGATTATAGAACCAGAAAGACTTGAGTATGGAGAAGAGTTGGCCAAGGAGAAATTAAGAGAGTTGAAATTGCAGGTTGACTTTGACATGCCAGAGGTGGTTCAAATGTATAATGCTTGGGAAGAAAGATGTATGGAGAATCCACACTTGACCACTTCAGATCAGATATAGGGTTTGGAGATTCTCCTCAGAGTTCAAAAGGATTGCCAGGTAATTTTGAAACACAAGGCAAGCAATATTCTCTCAGAATTTAAAAGGGATAGAAGGGAGCTATACTGCATGTTACTCAGATGTCATGGAGTAGGATGGACTTATCAGAAATTGAGGGCATTGACATTTGATGAGTTGGAATGCAAGGCTTATCCCATTTGGGTGAGAGTGCAGGAAGCAAACACTCTCAGACTTCTTTCTGATGAAAGAAAAGAAGAACTTGCAGAAGAAATGGAGCTCAAGAAAGCAATGTTTGTTCCCAGACCAGTGAAAAAGGGAATTTCTCTTGAGTTTCCCAAAGATATGGATCCACTATATCCAAGTGAAGCTGTCATAAGAAAGAGCCTCAAGCTCTCACCATTAGAAGCTTCAGATATGGTGCAAGTGTTACCACTAGATTCCAGAAACCCAATTGTGAGCTATGAAGAAGATGAATGTGGGTTTTGGAAAATTGGCAGGTATGGCAAAGAGGTACACACTTTTACCACTCTCATATCTTTGTTTGCAAGTTGTGATAGAGAAGACTTGGTAGACCTATGGAGGTTGCTAGAGACCAAGTATGAGGCTGAAGCACCAACTTCAACTAATGGAATAAAACTGTGGTCCACATTCAAGAGAATGTATGGACCAAAAGATGAGGATCCTGCTATTTGGAAGGATCTTGTAGATGACCTCAGTGGTCTTCAATGGAGATTATATTCAGCTGCTGGTGTTTACCATTTGAGTTCTACAAAGTTTGTTGAGTATCTACTTGTGGATGGTCAGTATTTCATATCCAAGGCTATCTTGGAGAAGATGAAGAACATTCAGCTGGAAATTGATTATTCAAGTGACGTGGCAAAAGACTTGATCAGATTTATTTATTACCAATATGAGAAGGTTTGTAAGATTCCTCCTAGTCCTTAATGCTTATTCAGAAACTTGATCATAAGAGTGGATATCAAGTTTAGGGGAGGATTGTTGGGAATAAATTAAGGCCAGATCACTTGAGCGCTGACAAGAGTAAAACAAGCGTTGACAGGAGCAAAACAAGCGCTGATAGCTCAAGCGTTGACAAGATAAAGTCAAGCGTTGATACATTGAAGACAAGCACTGATGGGAAGATATACTCTACGCGTTTATTGTATTCTAGATTACTTCTAGTAAAGATAGGAACAACAATGTATTTTCTATATTTATCTTTACCTAGAATAGCTGATACGTAGATTATTGTACAAGACTTCTTATGTCTATAAAATAAGACCTTTAGGTTATTGTTTCATATAAGTTTTCATTCGTAAACTACTTTCATTGTAAGCAAGTTTGATATCATTAATCAAAGTGAAAGTTTGTTTATATCATTGTGTGTTCTTGTTTAAGTGTTAATTCCGCATAACACTTAGATCATCATAAGCATATACAAAGGTTTCTCTAAGTGTATTACTTGATCTAATCTCGTATACATAAAGCTAAATCGATCTAAGTTTGGGATCAACAATCATATCAACGAGGTTTATGGTAGCAACAGAATAAACATGAGAAATTGGATAATTTTGAGTTGCGTTTATAACAATTTCCTCGTCGTTGAAACGTAAGGTGATCTTTCTAGCATGCACATCAATTAAAGCCATAGACGTATCTAAAAAGAACGACCTAAAATGAGAGGAACTTGAGGATCCGTGGGAATATCGACAACGATAAAGTCTACCGGATAATAGAACTTTCCCACTTTCACAAAAATGTCTTCCGCCAATCCACATGCGGGAATCGTGGAATGATCGACCAACTCGATAGACATTAGTGAAGGAGTAAGATTAGGAAGATTGAGCGACTTGAAGATTGCAAGTGGCATCAAGTTAATACTAGCACCAAGATCTGCCAAGGCACAGCATTCTTCCATATCTAGGATTGCACAAGGAATCAAGAATTTACCGAGATCACCGACTTTTTGAGGTATGCGGTTAAGATAAACCGATGAACAACTAGATAATTGTTGCAATTTCTCCTTGTTGTTCAACATACTCTTGAAGTTAGCGGCAAATCGAGGCATCATGACCAAAGCATCGGCAAAACTCACATTATAATGAACGTCACGAAACATTTTCATAAAAATCTGAAATTGGTAGTTTTCGTGCTCTTGACGTTTCTCCTTTCTATGTCTCGATGGATAGGGCAAAGGTGGTGTGGGTTGAGGCATAGGAATAGCCTTTAGAATCTCGGGTTTCAAATGTGGCAATAGGTCAACCATAGGTGTGGCATGAGCGGTACTTCGTGGGATTTGGACATGCTCCTTTTCGACCATCACCTCGGGTTCTTCCTCAATTGCATCCTCTGTAGTAGCAATTGGTTGAGGAGTCGGTTCCTTAAGTGTCTTACCACTTCGTGTGGTAATCACTTTCATCTCTCCCTTAGGGTTCGATATGGTATTGCTATGAAGACTACTCGAAGACGGTTTTCACATTATAGCCTCAAACATAGATGAAATTCTATCCTCAAACATAGATTGCCTCTTCTCGGCCTTAATCATCTCTTGTTTTAATTCATGTTGCCCTTATTCCATTTTTTGTTGGTTTTGTTGTAACCTAGTTACATTTCCCTCCATTTTGTTTGTATGGATCTTAAGCTCATTTGTTAACTCGTTTTTCAACTCCTTTTTCAAGTCATTATTAAACTCGGATCTTAGGCTAATGATCTCTCTTTGAATATTATCAAACCTAGCATCGTTTCCATTTGCGTATTCAACAAATTCATTTGGAAGATCTTTCGAAGTTTGCAAACCTTTGTTGTTGGTTTGAGAATCATTGTTTTTATTTTTGTTTGAAACTTGATTGTTATTAGCCCCTTGATTCCCATAGTTGTTTCCTTTGTAATTGTTTTTGAAACCAACTTTATTGTTTCGATAGCTGTTGTTAGCATTTTGATTGGGAGAAAAACCCGGTGAAGTCAATTGATTGGAGCGGGAAACTTGACCGTTTTGGTTGTAAGTTCCTGTGGCCGCGTAGGCACTCGAAGTGTTACCACCGTTGGTAATGCACTCGGAGAAATCATGACCTCCACCACAATACATACATGAAACCTCAACCGCTTTAGCCGTAGCGGGAGCACTTTGTTCAACAACTTTGAATTCAATTAAAAGTCCTTTAAGCTTATCAAAGATTTTGTTTTCCAAGTTCGCCTCAATTTGGCAAGCATCGATGGTATTGGAAAAAGAAGGTGAAGCCGAAGACGAAGCCTTACGAACACTCGATGTGTTACGAGGACTATACACATTAGATCTATTCTCAATTATCAACAACGCATTCTCAACTGTTTTACACAAAAAATACCATCCGCGGCGGCATTTAGATAATCCCTTTCATGATCATTTAAACCATTGTAAAACGTGTCAATTTGATGCAAGTCGGAAAAACCGTGTTGAGGACACTCATGTAACATTTCCTTAAACCTATTCCAAGCCGTTGAAAAACTCTCATTAAATTTTTGTGAAAATTTTGAAATCTCGTTTTTCAAATGCGTAGTCTTAGAGGGCGGGAAAAACTGGTTCACAAACTTTGAAACGGGATCCTTCCACGTCAATATAGAACTGGGTGGCTCTTTCTCTAACCAAATTTTAGCGGGCCCCGCTAAGGAATACGGAAAAAGCATCATCTTAATCGAATTATTAGCAACATCCTTAAATTTAAAAGTGGCGGTAAGATGATTGAATTGGCGGATATGGTTGTGCGGGTTGTCCTTCTCATCACCACGGAATTTGTTGTTTTGAATCATCGACAACAAACCCGTTTTCACTTCAAAATTATCCGCAAGGATGGCGGGAATAACAATAGCCTCTCCATAACCCTCGGTGGGTGCTTGAAGTAACTCCATCATAGTATGATTCGCCATGGTTGGTTCTTCTTCTACGATAGGTTCGTCAATAGGAGACTCCTCACTAGAAAGATTAGGAGTAGGTGTGGACTCCTTTCGTTTTTTTTGTTTACGTGCACGTCTTGCTTGATTACGAGTAAGCATAAACGTAACGTACAACGTGGGGATGAGCAAAGAAGATTCTTTTTGGTGTTTTTAATTTTTCCAATTTTTTGTGGTTTTTGATTGTTTTTACTTTTTTTTTGGATTTTTGTGAATGTATTAGGTAGACAAAAATCTACAAATCTCCTCCTTAATCAAATCTCTTGATTAAAGAAGCCTCAAGGAATGAATACGATCACGTGAAGTGAACGCCTTCGATGACTTTAGAATGTTGGTGGAACACCAAAACGTTCAAGAGGGTTTAATCAAATGAAACCAAGAAAATATATATGATACTTAGATAATACTTTGGTTGGCAAACCCTCGATTAGCCCTTTTTATCTAAACACGCACAAGCAAGCGGGGAAACGAGGTGGCGCTAAGCACTTAAGAGCCATTTCCTTAAGGTATATTTTATAATACCCGCCTTATACCCACCTTATAGTTTGTGTTTTTTTCAAAATTAAGCTTCACGAAAGTATTTATCTATTTTGCCTTTTCTTTCTTGTTTGAGATTCGAATACAATGATTGAGTAATGACCTCCGAATCAAGATTGTGTTTTCACACTTTTGGAGTACTTGTGAATTTATTGTTCTATGCATACAATATAGTAATAGTATTCACACAAAAAACGAAAATCGATAACACGTATTAGTAGAGTGCTACTAACACAAATAGATATTATGGATGTATAAAAACAACAATTGGTCAAATCAAAACACAACACGCCTCCCCGGTAGCGGCGCCAAAATGATAGTTGTAAAATACGTCTTTTAGGAAAAGGAACGTAATTAGGGCAAGTATTAACAAGTGATTTAGGAAAACCACAAGTAAATGACCCAAAGTGGGGATCGTTCTCAAGGAGGCTAGTATGTTGTGTAAGAATTGATTAATGATGTGATTATGATTTATAAGAAAAGAAAAATAGAAAATAGATTAGAAGAGAATGACGGTTACGATTATGAATTAAACTAAGACGATAAGTCGTGCACGTAAAACCGTAAAAAGTGACCAAAATTAAAAATTACCCTATAAATTCCTAGAAAATTGCAATAAATCCTAAAAAATATAATTAGAGTTTACAAAAAATCAAAAATCACTCAAACCTTTTATTTAATAAAATAATAATTTTTTAATACTAATGAAAGCCCAAAAAATCAATTTAATTAACAAAAAGCCCAAAATGAGTTTTTTTAACTTGTAAACCTCTAAAATGACTTAACTTAATTTAAAACTATTTTTGAAAATTTTAAAATTAATTAAAGCTATTTAAAAACAATTATAAACTATTAAAACTTAAAATAATTCTAAAGATTAATCTAATGGCAATAAAATTAATCTAAAAATTGTAAAATTCCTAACTTAATGTATTTGAACTAAAAAAATGAAAAACTTGTAAAAATATAAATTTTAATTTTTAATAATAAAATAATAATAAAATATTAATAAGATCCAAAATTTATAAAAAATTTCTAAAAAGTTGCAAACTAGTGTATTTTAACCTAAATAAAACAGAAATGCACTTGAAATTACAAAATACCCCTATTGGGCCTTAAAATGGGCCAAAAGTCCAAACAGACCCCTTAATGGGCTTTTAATGGCCCAATAAGAAAAATGTTGTCCAAATAAGCCCGAAACTTCCTATCTGACTTAAAATTTGATTTTAAGACCAAAACTCTGAAGGACCAAAAGCTAAAAATATGTTTAAGCTAGCTTGTTTCAAAGAAGCTTATTCTTAATGGGCTTTTTGGCCCATTAAGCTATAAGCTGATGCCATAAGCTAAAATTTGACACACAAGGTTCTTTTGAGTTACTTAAGAGATCTGTAAAAAGAAAATTTGAAAAAGCACAAGAAATAAGCCTGAAATAAGCCAAGACTCTCTTCACAAAACGACAAAATAGTCGTTTTTGAGTTCTACACCACCTCAAGTGCTGATTCAAGTTTCAAAAGGTTTTAAATGACTTAATTAAGCTAAATAATCAAACAATTTTCAAATAAGCACAAGCAATAAGCCATAATAAGCAATTAAGCACTTATGTAAAAGTCACCTTAATGAGTGATAGGTGTGAAAACACCCATCTTTTCTACCACTTAATTACAATAATAACCGAGCCAAAATGTGTATTTTATGTCTTTTATGTCGGAATTATGTGTGGTTCGTGTTTTTGTTGTGATTTAGGATGAAAAGGTGAAATGTGGAGAAAACACGGGCATTCACGGGCATTTACGGACTTTTATTGGAGAAAAAGACGAAAGACGAAGTCAAGAAGTCAAGACTGCAAAAAGAACGGAAGTCCAAGACCAATTCTGAAGATTTATCGAAGAAAAAGTCAAAAGACGGAAGTTTATCAAAAGCCGAGGAACTCAAGTCTTATTTATCGAAGAATTAAAAGACGAGTCCAAAGAAATCCCGAGCCAAAAGTCATCAAATCCAAGATTAACAAAGAGATTAAGAAGGAAGGACTTGATGGCGCAATTAAGAAGAAAGGAAGGAGGGGAGGAAGCTTCCTCTAACCACCCTCCTAATCTCCTATAAATACACCCCATTTTCATTCATTTGTTTTTGTTGACTAATCGTGACAATTAGTTCTTCCACATTTACTTTTATGCACCTTTATTTATTTGCACATTTAATTACATGTCTTGCACCTTATTTACCATTTAATTTCAAGTAAGTGTTTCTTTTAATTCTTGCACCTTTACTTTACCTTGTTGATCTCATTCTACTTTTCTTTAATCTTTGATTTATATGCTTTTCGTCTTGTTTATTTGTTTAAAGATTACATTTTTATGCTTGTGATTGTTTTAAATCCTTTATTTTCATAGCTTATTTTGTTTATTTTCATGTTTATAAAGTTTTTATAAAAGTTATTTTTATTTAAAAGATGTTTTTCGTAAAGCTTATTCATTTCGTGCCTTAAAAGTCTTTAAATTTCAGTTTAGTAGCTTATTTTTATTCGGTTTGCCTTAGGATTTTCGTCTTGTGCTTATTTGATTAGTAGCTTATTTGTTCGGCTTATTTGGTGTACTTTCCTCCGTATTCCGATCTATACGATCGGAAAAGGGTTATACTTTCCGACCAGCGTTCCTTGCTTGGTCGGAAAAGGGTTTGTATATTCCGATTGGGGGTGTATCTTGGTATTCCGATCAGGGAGGTTTTAATCATTCCGATCAAAGGTAAGTGCGACATTCCGATCAGGTGAGGTGACATTATTCCGATTGGTACTTTAGTCCTTATTCCGATCAGGTTTGGTTTTACACATTCCGATCGAGGTGTTTATTTATTCCGATCAGGTGAGGTGACAGTTATTCCGATCGGTGGTTCCGATAAACATTCCGACCAGGGCCCCTTTATTATTCCGAAGAGATCAACATTCCGATTAGGGGGTGTTTTGTTTGGTTATTCTGATCAGGTAAGTGACAGGTATTCCGATAAGAGTTTTCCGACCAATCATTCCGACAGGTTATGTGATATTCCGACGATACTTATCGGAATACATTCCGATTAGGATTGTTTTGTTTTATGTTTTTGTCTTGTTTAATTTTTAATTCCTTGTTTTAATACCTTGTCTAATTTTAATTCTTGTCACACTTTTATTTTTAGTCATTTAATTAATTTACTTTTCGTCACGTTTTTAAATATCGCACCTTTCTTTTAATTAGACTTAGATTTATTTTCACGCTCTTTTATTATAACGCCATTTAATTTTAATTGTTTTTGCACTTTAAATATACTACAACGACAACATTTTTGTTCCACCAAAATAAAACTGAGTCACATAGAGAACCTAGATCAATTCGATTAGACATACATCAACGAATCTTTCTTACTAGGCAAAAACCCATGTATCAAATGGCGCCGCTGCCGGCTCTTTTCGTAAAGATTAACGGTTTTCTGTGAGAGACGCGTTGCTTTTTGGGACCCGTTCACTTGTGAGCGTTATTTTCTTGCTTAAAAAATTCAAAAAATCCAAAAAATTAAAAATTGTTAAAAATCCATAAAAATTAAAAAATTTCAAAAATCTAAAAAGATTTTATTGTGTATATATATTGTCTTTGTGTTTGGTTTTGTTTTCTTTTGCATTTTCAGGTGTATGCGTACTAGATCTTCTAATTATCAAGAGCCCGATACTCAAGAATATTTAAGTATGTCAGGTGTTAACAACAATAATCATCCACCGCACCTCAATAATAACAACAATGTTCTTCCACAGCCCGATCTTCGGACCATGGAGGAGCTTTGTCAACCTACCATGTTTGGACGAGGAGGACCGATTGCGCCGATGCAAATCAACGCTCCTGAGTTTTCGTTGAAGCACCACATGATTCAGCAAGTGCAAACAAATCCTTTCCGTGGATTGCCTGATGATGATGCCAACAAACACCTCGACAAGTTCATTACAATCACCCAAAGCATGAAGTTGGCTGGTGCCACAATGGATGAACTTCGCCTACAACTCTTTCCACATACTTTATTACATCATGCCGAGAAATGGTTTGATCGTCTCCTGAAGAATTCTATTCACACTTGGGATGACATGACTCAACGCTTTTTGTCGCGCTACTTTCCACCATCCATGGTCACGAGCCTTCGCAATCAAATCAGCGGTTTCATGCAAGACCCTGATGAATCTCTTTTTGATGCTTGGGAGCGATATAATGTCTTGATTGATCGTTGTCCAAACCACAACATGCTCCCTGTGACCTTAATAGATACTTTCTACAACGGATTGACTTTTCGTGATCGTGATACGATTAATGCAGCCGCTGGTGGCACATTTATGAAAAGGAGACCCGAGGAGTGTAGAGAGCTAATTGAGAACATGACTACTCACCACAAAAACTGGGATTCCTCCGCTTCTTCAAGGAACCAACCGAGAGTCAATGTTTCCCCTACCTCAGCAAACCCTGATATGACTGAACTCACCCGTGTGCTGACTAAAATGAGAAGAAGTATGCAACTCTTGGCTTCAAACCAACAACAACAACAAGTTAAAGCTGTTGCTACTCCTTATGAAACATGCAGCGGTCCTCACTCATACACCGATTGTCCTTCGACTCAAGGAAATCCGGAAAATGTGTATGCAGCTTATGGTAATTATTCACCGGAAAATTACCAAGCTCGACCTCAAGGGGATAGAAATTTGCTGAGCTACCGGTCCAACAACTAACTTTCACCCGGTTTTTCTCCTCAAAACCAAAACTCCGCCAACAACTACACTAGAAGCAACCAAACCCCACCAAGTGCTTCTAATCCTTATCACCCACCCGCTCAACAACTCCCACCCATTAACCCCGATGTTGACACCATCATGAGAACCCACGGTGAGCAAATCAAGAATCTGCAGAGCCAAATTATCAATCTGAAAGGAGATATCACAAAGCAAGGAAATGAGATAAGATCCGAGCTTCGAGATAATATTCAATCCTCCTTCAGCAATCAAACGAATGATTTAAAGAATATGCTTGCTAGTTTCTTGCCCCCTGCTCAACCTTCTACTTCGAGTTCTCTACCTTCAAACACCGTCACCAATCCGCGAGCGAATGTGAGTGCTATTACTATTCGTAGTGGAGTCACCATCGTAGGACCACCAATCCCACCACCATCATCTACACCTCCTCCACCACCATGTATCCCTACTCCTCCTACACCTAGTATTAGTTCACCATTACCGTCTCCGCCTCGCCATGACGAAGTTCCCACGAATGACCCTTCAACATCTCAACCTTTACCTGCTACACCTGCACCTTCACCACCCAAACCCAATATCCCATATCCCTCTCGTTTAGGCAAGACCAAAATGCTAACCAAGGAGGACTCCGAAGTGACATGCTATGTGAAGATGATATCTCATATGAACTTCAACATTAGCTTTCTTGAAGCACTTGTCCACATGCCGAAATTTGTTAAAGCATTTAAGGAATTTCTTAACAAGAAGGAGAAGTTTATTGAACTCGCCAACACGCGCTTAAATGAAAACTGCTCTGCAGTTATTCTTAAAGAACTGCCGGAAAAGCTTGGAGATCCCGGTCGTTTTGTGTTGCCTTGCGTGTTCAACAAAACTAAAGAATTTACTGCCCTTGCTGATCTCGGGGCCAGTATTAATTTGATGCCTTTGAGTGTTTGGAAAACACTATCATTACCCTTCCTTACTCCAACAAAGATGACTCTCGAACTTTCTAATCGCACTCTCGCTTACCCCGTTGGTATTGCCGAAGACGTGTTCATTAAAGTTGGCACATTTACTATCCCGGTCGATTTTGTCGTAGTTGATTATGAAATGGACCCTCGTATTCCTTTAATACTTGGTCGGCCATTCTTGAGAACCGGACGAGCTTTAGTGGATGTGGCCGAAGGTGAGTTAATCTTAAGAGTCGGGGATGATGCAAAAGTTTTTAAAATGGGGAAGCTTACAAGTACAACCTTTGGAGGCCGCGAATCAGTGAATATGATTAATGTGCTCTATGACTTTACCGTCTACGATAATCCTCTATTCGACTCTTGCATCGATAATCCACTTTTTCAAGATGATGTGGATGATTCTCGCCCCAATTTCGACCTTTCTCCCATTTATGATTCTCCATCGGTCTTTGATGCTTATGATGATGATGATTCTAGCTCAGATTCAGATGATTATGATGACCTTACTTCTGAGTATCCCGAGCTGCCCACGTATGATGATTTCGATGAGGCTGATACTCTTTCGAGCGATTCTTCTCATGATGAAGATCCTCCGCCAGCACTCGATCCTACTTTGGACGATTACTCATTTGAGGAAGACTTCTCTGCGTTTCTCAACACTTACTTCCCTCATGAGAGTGATGCTCCTCCTTTGGACTTTGAAGATTATCGTCTTGATCCTACTTTGGATTTGAAGAACATTCTTTCTAAGGAGAAGAAACCGGTCGACACCAATATCCGCAGCACGTATGAGTTAACACCTCTTTGTCCCCATTCTGAGGACGAGGTTGTGCTTCTTCGCGGATCTTCTTCCCATTCTGCTGGGCCTGAGTGCTATTTTCCCTTAAAGGAAAAGGTGTTCGATCCCGATATTGACATTCTACAGCCATCTCAGTATCCACCTGATGAAATAAAAGGAAATATCTTTGGAACTTATGGAAATCTGCTTGCACCACTTCAACCTTGCTTCCACCGTGCTCCATCACTGCTTAAGGGAACCTTGCCTACTCTTCTTTGGCTTGCCTTGTTCGCCTTAAGCTTGTGCTTATTGATGGACGAAAACTATGTCTTTGATCCCGGTGGATATGTTTCATGCTTCTTCCGTTGATGATCAAGGTCGAGTCATGCTAATGACTCGGTTAACAAAAATCAAGCGCTTCTTGGGAGGCAACCCATGCATCTATATTTTCGCTTTCTTTATCATAAGTGTAGGGGAGACCCGTTGGTGTTTGCTCTCTCCTCTCTTCTACTAATCAGGGATTCGAGCGCTCAATGATCCACTCTTGATGATTCTTGACGACCCGCGATTCCGTGTTCACTTCTTCCCGGTTCTATCCTAAATTCTTTTCGATTCACTATTTTATATTCTCTCAATATTAAAATAGGAATCTCTTTAGTTGTCTTTTCCTTAGCGAGACTTAAACAAAGTGCACAATGTCCTAAGTGTAGGGGAGTTTACTCCCACATGCTTAAACATTGACGACAATGTTTATGTTAAGTGTAGGGGGGACTTCTATCGAAGTTAGGTGGCCTTTTCCTTGTATTTGTCCTCATTTTAACCGGAAAATCGATTTTTCGACGTTTTTCAAAATTTTTCATCTATTTTGGCCCATTAGCTTTTTCCCTTTGTTTAGTTAATTTTCTTTCTTTGCTAGAATCAATTTTAATAAAGTGGTTTTAATTTTCAAACGTTGTGAATCTTTTGACTCAACCCGAGTTTACTTGTCTAAGTTACTCTAGCTAGTATCCTTAACGTGTTTAAGTCGAGTTTTGCTAGGCTTTTATATAGGGAGCTATAAAATGCGAAAGTCTTAACTCTCACGGGTTAAGAACAAGAACTTTTCGCAAGTTCCTATAATTGATCCTAGAGAGTCGTTTATCAAGGGAACTTTAAAACGCGATTTCTAAACATGAAAAAGTCTAAGAGTTTGCAAGATCCTATAGGCGACTCGAAAACCCAAAACTTTGATTTAATAGGCTAAGCATCCACGAGTCTCATTACTTGAGATTTTAAATTGTGGAGAACGAGAGATGATAGATCCAATTATAAGTCCGGTATTCTTTCGTGAATTTATGTGAGTTAATTATGAGCCTATTCTCCCATCGCTTGCTAAATAATTTATCTGCTAATAAATAAGGTTGTACGATTTGAAAAGTTACTTAGCTTCTAGCCCAAGATCGTTTAAAAGTTGCTTGGTATGGATTAGAGTTCATAGCAAAGGCATAACTTATTGAAGCGGGATGCGAAGATTGGCGAGTCCGAAAAGGCCCTAACTAGGCATGAGGGCTACATTTTGTTGCTAAAGATCCAAAGTGATGTGAAGAATCATTTATCGAAAATCAATATGAAGGATCGAGACACACGACGAAAAGCAAATACTCCCCAAAAGTCATGGAGAAGTGTATCCGAAAAGACCCTAACAAGGTATGAGGATAAATAGATCCAAGTCATAAAAGGAGGCGGATCGTTGTATATCAAAGTCCAAAATAAAGATTGGAGAAAAATGAAAAAGTCGTGGTCCAAGTATGAATCTCTCAAAACTTCAAGTGAAGAAATTCCTATATGAAGAGAAGACCATAATTTCATGAACGTCTCTCAAGGTTTGAAGTATGAAGTCGCTGCCAAATATCGGTCCGAGAAAGGTCTCAAATCGCGAAGCGAGTTATGCCAAGATATGAACTTTATGAGGTCCCGAGAAGCAGTTTTAAAAGATTTTGTCCTTTAGCTAACTATTGATTAAATCGTTCACTTTATTTTCGGACTAAATAACTATCGAAATAAGTCAAAAATGCATCCTCGTGATCATTCAAGACAACAATAAAATATAAGAGATACACCTAGGAATAAGGGAGTCTAAGTGAATAATTGGCACACATGAGTTCGTGATAGTCTACTAACTTATAATAACAATGATCTCGTTTTTAAGCTTGGTTTGGAGAAAGTGAAAACTTGAGGATGATGATTATTCATTACATTTCCAAAACCCAAGGTATGCTTTTTGATTTCTTTACTTTTAATGTTTATAATTTTCTATCTCTTTAATAAAGGCCAACGTGGATTGATTATGATGAAAAATGTAAACGTGCTTTGTAACTAATGCATTGCATGAGGACATTGCAATGGTCAAGTGTAGGGGATTTGATAGGTGTGAAAACACCCATATTTTCTACCACTTAATTACAATAATAACCGAGCCAAAACGTGTATTTTATGTCTTTTATGTCGGAATTATGCGTGGTTTGTGTTTTTGTTGTGATTTAGGACGAAAAGGTGAAAAGTGGAGAAAACACGGGCATTCACGGGCATTTACGGACTTTTATTGAAGAAATAGACGAAAGACAAAGTCAAGAAGTCAAGAGTGCAAAAAGAACGGAAGTCCAAGACCAATTCTCAAGATTTATCGAAGAAAAAGTCAAAAGACGGAAGTTTATCAAAAGCCGAGGAACTCAAGTCTTATTTATCGAAGAATTAAAAGACGAGTCCAAAGAAATCCCGAGCCAAAAGTCATCAAAGTCCAAGATTAACAAAGAGATCAAGAAGGAAGGACTTGATGGCGCAATTAAGAAGAAAGGAAGGAGGGTAGGAAGCTTCCTCTAACCACCCTCCCAATCTCCTATAAATACACTCCATTTTCATTAATTTGTTTTTGTTGACTAATCGTGACAATTAGTTCTTCCACCTTTACTTTTATGCACCTTTATTTATTTGCACCTTTAATTACATGTCTTGCACCTTATTTACCATTTAATTTCAAGTAAGTGTTTCTTTTAATTCTTGCACCTTTACTTTATCTTGTTGATCTCATTCTACTTTTCTTTAATCTTTGATTTATATGCTTTTCGTCTTGTTTATTTGTTTAAAGATTACATTTTTATGCTTGTGATTGTTTTAAATCATTTATTTTCATAGCTTATTTTGTTTATATTCAAGTTTATAAAGTTTTTATAAAAGTTATTTTTATTTAAAAGTTATTTTTATTTAAAAGTTGTTTTTCGTAAAGCTTATTCATTTCGTGCCTTAAAAGTCTTTAAATTTCAGTTTAGTAGCTTATTTTTATTCGGTTTGCCTTAGGATTTTTGACTTGTGCTTATTTGATTAGTAGCTTATTTGTTCGGCTTATTTGGTGTACTTTCCTCCGTATTCCGATCTATACGATCGGAAAAGGGTTATACTTTCCGACCAACGTTCCTTGCTTGGTCGGAAAAGGGTTTGTATATTCCGATTGGGGGTGTATCCTGGTATTCCGATCAGGGAGGTTTTAATCATTCCGATCAAAGGTAAGTGCGACATTCCGATCAGGTGAGGTGACATTATTCCGATTGGTACTTTAGTCCTTATTCCGATCAGGTTTGGTTTTACACATTCCGATCGAGGTGTTTATTTATTCCGATCAGGTGAGGTGACAGTTATTCCGATCGGTGGTTCCGATAAACATTCCGACCAGGGTCCCTTTATTATTCCGACGAGATCAACATTCCGATTAGGGGTGTTTTGTTTGGTTATTCCGATCAGGTAAGGACAGGTATTCCGATCAGAGTTTTCCGACCAATCATTTCGACAGGTTTGGTGATATTCCGACGATACTTATCGGAATACATTCCGATTAGGATTGTTTTGTTTTATGTTTTTGTCTTGTTTAATTTTTAATTCCTTGTTTTAATACATTGTCTAATTTTAATTCTCGTCACGCTTTTATTTTTAGTCATTTAATTAATTTACTTTTCGTCACGTTTTTAAATATCGCACCTTTCTTTTAATTAGACTTAGATTTGTTTTCACGCTCTTTTATTATAACGCCATTTAATTTTAATTGTTTTGCACTTTAAATATACTACAAAGACAACATTTTTGTTCCACCAAAATAAAACTGAGTCACATAGAGAACCTAGATCAATTCGATTAGACATACATCAACGAATCTTTCTTACTAGGCAAAAACCCTTGTATCAATGAGCTTTCTAGTCAGAAGTCAAAGTCAAACCCTAATAAGCTCCAGATTAAATAAATGGGTCAAATAAGGAAGCTCTATCACAAAAATAAGTTGTTGCAGGTCTGGATAAGCCAAAATGGCTTATGAATAAGCTGTTTTAAAGTTTAACACTAGGAGTGGCTAGTTTTGGAGGTTCAGCAGTGGGAAAAGTTTCCACTACTTGACCTTTTTGACTTTTTGTCTTTTGTGACTTTTTTGTGGATTAAGGTTAAGCAAAGGCACCCAAGTGATCAGTTAATCACAAGGAGTCAATAACAACAACAAAAACACAAATTCAATCAGCCAATGAATACAGTTTAATCAAAACATCACCAGATAAGCACCAGACATGAACATAAGCAGTTATGAACTCAATAAGCACTTTTTGCAAGATTCAGCCAACCAAACTTCACCAAATGCATACACAAGCAATAATTAATTCAAATGAACAAATATAAACAGGTTTCATGCATTGATTCAAGGTCTAGATCAAGATTCAAGCTCAAAAATGTTACTGATGAACAAAGAACATGCAGACTTTATACTTTGCTGATATACTTGACCACAAATCTAATTTCAAACACTCAAATCTTCTTAACATGTTATATTAAGTATGTTTAATCGCTTGTTATCCCTAAGCATGCATACAAACTAAGTGTTTCCAAGATCTTAGGTCACAACATGCAGATTTCCAACTTCTATAGCACAATCAAGATTTTGATGTTTCAAAACCAATAACTTGCAGCAATGAGCACTCAACCAAGCATATAACAGATACCAACTCAAATAAACAACAAATAATAACTCAATAACAAGTTGTGATCTTAAAAAGGTTAACCCAAACACCCCTTATCTTTTTCAAATCAAGATTTAAACAAGTATAAGTGTGATTCAATGTTACCCAAGCCTAATCAAACACAATAACAGATATATTATGTAGTATCAAGCAAGATTAAGCCCCAAAAATAACAAGAACACTAACAGAACACAAAATCATAAAAATAAAGTATTTTGACAGATTTTAGGATCAAGGACTCAAACCTCATGAATGTACATCCACACTCACGAATTTTTGAGCTGATGTGCCTAACAAAACAAGGCACAAGCTTCCACAAACAAGCTGTTAAGATTTAACAAGGTTAGAACAATAAAATGAAAAACAGAAAGGTGACAAAACTTGATTGACGCAACCTTTGTACCCACTCTTTGATTATCCCCAAACCACAAGCCTCACAACACCTTGATAAATTCTTATCAGGGTACTATGATCAACTTATAGCCCAAATATTCCAAAGGTGTACCAAAGACTTAGCAAAATATCAAGATTTTTGGAAAATATGCAATTTCTTGCATAAACTTTAAAAACAGGTTTTGAAATTCAAGATTCATAAACAATAAACATAAACAAGCAGATAATAAGATTGTCACTTGGGTTTTCTTCACAAATTCAAACTCTATTTCATAAATTGAAAGTAGGATTTACAGAAAAGTGAACAATGGAAAATCCAAGAGCAGGGCTCAATGTTGATACCCTAATGCCTTATATAGGCTACAAATGTTCTATGAAAGCTAAAAAATACATAAACCCTAGTGTGTAAAGTTCCCAATGTGCCCTTGTCGATTTTGAAAATTCTTGAACATGTGAACTTGTTTTGGCAGTTTGTTGAGGTGTCAAAGGTAGAATTATGATCAATGGTTCATATGAAAGCTTAGGATTGAAGCTGAATGTGGATGGTTGGATGGATGTCACCTTTTGGCAGTTTCTTCTACCTTTGTAGCAGGGGAATCATGTGAGGGGCTTTTGGTTGATGAGGTGTTAAGTTTAGGAGTTGGGTTAAGGTTAGAAGACCCTTAATCAATATTCTAGAGGTGATGGAGGTTTAATTCTTGCTTAATCAATAAACCCCAATTCATGTTCTTGAGTAAATAGTAACAAGTTTAATCTGTTTTTGGGTTTAAATGATGTGTTAAGCGCCAAATTTAATTAATCAGTTAAGATTAGTTAAATAAAGTTGAGTGGGATGTGAGGTGGAGGAAGGGTGGACTCTCATTGGTGGGTTTTGGTGAGTGGGGCACGTGTCACCCCCTCACAGGTCTATGTAACTTCCTTTGTCTGCTAGGTTTGGTCCCTCAGTTTTCTTCTTTCTTTCATTCATGGTTTTAACTGCCCAAAACGTATTTCCCTTTATAAAAAGTTTGGTTTTTTATACTTTGGCCACCAAACTTTTTCCAAAATGTTTTAAAGGGTATTTCTTGCCATGTTTTGATATTTGAAGGGATGATTTTGGCATATCTTCATTCTTCAAGGTGTTGACTTGTTTGTTGACTTCTTGGAGGACTAATAATGACAAGTCTTGATTGTTGAGGGACCATTCTTGCTAATTCTTCAAAAGTGGAGGGCCCTTTTTGTAAATTTGACAAACTTTATGGACCAATCTTGTAATTATTAATATACAAGGGTTTAATGTGTCAATTCTTAAATATTGGAGGACCCTTCTTGTACAATCTTTAAATCTTCAAGGGTTTTTCTTGGAAAATCCACACTAGGGCTTTGTTCATTGTGCGGCTTCGTTTCCCGTGTTCGTTTTTGCTTGTTCTTTGTGATCTTATGTCATTTTCTCAATATCCGTACCTAAAATACACAAGTAACAAAAACAAGCATATATTTGGCATTTTTGATGATTATTAATACATTTAAAGCCCGTTTTGGACGATGAAACTATGTATAAAAGGAGTCTCATCAAAGAGCTTTCAGTTTAGTTTGGTTTGGCAATACCAAACTGAATGATGTCGATCTCCTCTAGAATATTGAAGACACTTCAGTATTCTGATGGTTTGCATTAGGCGGGAAAAGATTACTTTAAGTCAAATTAGGTTGCTTGTATAGTTAGCTATAAGTACAACCTTTATCTCTTCTATAATAGTTTATTAAGTAATTTGTACTATTTATCCAGTATGGGCATCAACCACCCACCGGATAAACCTATGCATGGGAACATGCAAAATGCAAACCCTAGTTTTGCACTGCCTATTTAAGGGGTGAACATTAAGAGAGATAAAAGGTTAATCATTACAAGAGTAGAAACTCTAGAAAAAACTTCTCTCTCAATACCAACTAAACCATATAGCCAAAGAGCATATGAACGTTTAGATTGGAGCTTAGACTATTAACTTTGGTTAGAAGTTTAAGTAGAGTAGATAAACACACGTTGTTATTCAACCACTTTGTTATTCAGCAAACAAAGTGGGCTATAGATTCTTTATTGAGTTTTAATAAAATTCTATACGTTGAACGTTATTGGTATTGCTGTTTTTATTGTTCTTAGTTCTTATCAATTGTTAAAACAACTCACTTGAGTCTTGGTAACGAGTTATTACTTAAGGTTGATAAGTAATAACGAGTTACAAGGGACCAACATCTTTTGACTCCATCGTTCCGTCGTGGATAGTAGGTTGTTTTGGTTATAGATCGTAACCATAAAATAATTGAAAACCATTCAAAGTGCTTGATGAAAATCAAAACTTTTAACACTTTGAAGTTTTACATTTCCGAAATACCCCCCCTACACACATGCATCGATATACGAAATAGTTTAACATGTGAAGGAAAGGGTTGCACTTGAGACATTAAGATCACATGTTACGATATATTACATTTTAATGACATTTGCTCCCTCTATCTCTAATATAAAAACTTAATATTAGAGATACCAATTGAGTAAAATATGATAATTTTCTAAAAACCGATGGGAGAGAAAGATGTGTGCACGCATGAATCACGGAACTTTTGTCGTCGGGTTGGTCCCCCTCAACAATATATGTGTGTCTTAAAACAAAATTTGACAAAATTTTGGAAAAACGACACCACAAAATATGTTGAGGTATGGAGTTGAGATGCCTTTTTCGATATTATATCTTACATTTGACAATTTTATACCATTTTCAGAATGTGTTGGATACATAAAATGAGAATTTTGAGATGTACCTAACAACATTAAAGGCTTTGATTCTAAAACGCTCCCCCTAAAAAATTGATCAAAATAACATATGACATTTTTGAGATATAAAAACCACTTTATGAGGAAGGGAGTGTTGAACACACAATTTTGAAACATTTAGAAAAATCTTTTGAGAAATTCTTGTAAAATTGTGTTCAATGGTTTTAAAATAAATTCTGATTTACGTGAGCTCAAAACATTGAATGTTTTGTGACTAGCTCATGATCGAGAAAAGTTAATTTCCCGTTGAGAAGGATAAGTTATTGTCCGTGATAAACTTTCCTTATTTAAGGTCCAAGTCCTAAGTTGTGATGCGCTTATAAGTCATTTTGAGAAATTATCAAGAAGATTTATTTGCCAGAACCTCTAAGTCTTCTGGAGTCATATACTTCATACCAAGACGGCCAACGAGATACTCAAACCTATATTGCGATAGAGCTTTATAAACAAGTCTGCTATCTGGTACTCAGTTCTGATAAAGTATAATTCCATGATCTTGCGCTCTACTTATTCCTTGATGAAGTGATATCTAACATCGATTTGCTTGGTGCGGGAGTGCTGAACTGGATTGCAAGAGATGGATATGGCTGACTTTGAGTCAAATACGTAGGTATTTTATGAAAGTGAAAGCCATAATCCGTGAGTTGAGTTCTCATCCAAACCACTTGAGCACAACACACAGATAGACACATACTCTACTTTTGTGGATAACAGCGAGGTGCAATCCTGCTTCTTTGACGACCAACTCACGAGCTTGTCTTCCCCTAGAAATTATACCCCACCAGAAGTCCTCTTTCTAGTATCAAGTGAACCTGCATGATCAGAATCTGAAAAAGCTATTAGATGAAAACCGGTTTCATTCGGATACCAGAGTCTCATGTGAATGGTATTCTTAAGGTACCAAAAGATCCGTTTAACCTCCTTGAGGTGCTTTTCAGTAGGTCTTGCTTGATATTGTGCACAATAACATATGGCATGATGAATATCAGGCATGTTGGCTGGAAGGTACACGTAAGACCCGATCATACTGCGATATCGCGTTTGATCTATCAGAGGTGGGTACAAGTCAGCGTCTAGGGATGAGGTCGATAGTGGTGTACCAACGCGAGCACATGAGGTCATACCATGATTTTGATGTATCTCTTGAGCATACTTAGCTTGGTTAATTAAGATACCACATGGGGATTGATTAATCTGGAGGCCTAAAAATAATGTTAGCTCCCCCATCATTTACATTTCAAATCTTTTGTGCTTTAATTTTTCAAAACATTTTAAATGTGTTGGGTTCGTAGAACCAAAAATAATGTCATCAACATAAACCTGCACCAACAATATGTCATCAACATAAACCTGCACCAGCAATATGTCATCCCCATATTTATTAATAAATAGAGTAGGATCAATGGAAACTTTGGAGAATCCTTTGGAGACCAAGAACTTTGATAGTTCTTCGTACCACGCCCTTGGAGCTTGTTTAAGTTCATATACAGCCTTCTTGAGACGGTAGACATTGTCATAATGATGAGGATCAACGAATCCTTTCGGCTGATTCACATACACTTCTTCCTCCAAACGACCGTTGACAAAAGCAGTTTTAACGTCCATTTGATAAATTGTGAAGCCATTATGTGCAGCATAAGCAAGGAATATCCTCACTGCTTCCAAACGAGCGACTGGAGCAAATGATTCATCAAAATCTATTCCTTCTTGTTGATGGTATCCCTTAACCTCAAGACGAGATTAGTTTTTGATGATTGTTTCTTCATCCATTTTGTTTTTCAAGCTCTATTGATTGGTGGTGATTTTAACATCCAAGTAGAGGATTTGGTGATATCCAAGGGCTGATTTCTACAAGGAGTTTACAAATATTGGTGTTCTTGAAGATTAGTGTTGATCTATCACAAGTTTTGCCATCAAAAATCCAAGCCTTGATCATAAACTACTTAATCTTGGTGGTATAAAGATTGTTCTTCCAATCCTCTTGTTATTTTGATTATGTAATCTTGTATTTTCTTTATTTATGTATATGTATATGATGATGAATAATGATAAAAATATTATTTGGGGATTTGGTGTTGATAAACATGGGTAAAAAGATGGAAAACCACATGTAAAATGGTTAAAATATTGCTTAATGTGATGGCTGTATGAAAAAAAAGTAACCAAATGTTAAAATGATAAAATGGTAAAGGGGAATCAATATACAGTAAGTATTAGTTTTTATACAAATGTGAGAGTTGGCCATGCAATGGAATCATCAAAATGAGTGAGATATGATCAAAACAAGTTTAGAGTGCAAATCTGCCTACACTGTTTTGGACGAATTTTTTAAAATATTTAGAAGTTGATTCATCAGTATCTATACGGGAATAAAATGAAGCACATATCATGTAGTTTCTGTGATAATAATTTGAGGTCCTATCTCATTATAGAACTCTAGATATGGACATTCTAGTGAACTTAAAATTTAGGACAGATTTGATAAAATAAATAGTATATAATATAAGCACTCAAAATTTTGTATTTATAAAATATACATATATAAAACCCACTAGTTGATAATAATTATAAATAAAGAGGTATATATATATATATTGATATTAAAATAGGACATGGTATATAAATTACAAGTATAAATGTTTTTCCAAGTTATAAAACTCTATACTAAGTTTTACGTGTTTTCGGCTATAACCGAAAGATTAACGTTTTTGTCAAATAAAACTTAGACGGTCGGACCCGTCTAATGTAAACTTTTATAAACTCACATACTGATATATGAACTTATATAACAAGTAAAAACCGATAAAACCCAAATTATATAACATACGGACATTAACGAGATAAGTTAGCATTATTGAACTATTAGTCCAACGAAATGGGCTAAACACTTATAAATTTACTTATTGGGCTCAACCCACTTGGGCCAAACATGAAAAGTATAATACTAATAATAAAGGTGTAAAATGGACTAATATAAAATATTGGGCTTGTAATAGGCTTATTGGGCCTAAAACATGCAAATAAGTAAAACTAGTATAAAAATATTACCAACACATAAACACTATAATGAATGAGTAAAAGTGTACAATCCCACTTGATCATCATCATATTTATAAAATCATCATATGTATACATAATTGTTATTTTTATAAAGTCATTGGACAAGAGTATAAGACGAGTATTATTTGTCTAGGTTTCCGTGATTGAAGCACGTACCGTACATCCGAATTGCCGATAACCCGCTTTCCCACATCAACGTGAGTTCATAGCCTCACACTCTTTTAAATGTTTTTATGAAATGTTTATAAACCCGCAAGGGAGATAACATGTTCGTTTTTTTGAAATAGGACACTAGTTGTCCCGATTGTTTGTTTATTAATTTGGACCCGAATGATTGTATGACCCGATGAATGATTGTATGACCCGGTAAATGAAATGAAATGGATTATTAAAGTTAGGTTATATCACTAAAAGTCCCATCAGAATGAATTGTGAATTACCGGGATTTGGTAGAAGCTTATGCATATAATAGTACTATTTGGGGACGATCACCCCAGTTCGCGCCTTGACGGTTGATCCTCGTCGTGCCACATTGATTGGTAAGCGAATTTATGTATGAGAGGATTTCTATAAGCGTGATTATTGTGACAACACGCTGTATTAGATGGGCAAATGATTTAGGACATTTAACAGCATTCGGTTGATGAACAGCGGATGTTTTGCCCAAATCAGACTTTCCTTTCATTTTGTCAATGAGTTTTAGTAACTCATTGATGGCTATGTATCTTTCTTTTAGCTGAGCTTTCAAATCATTTATTTTGAAACTTTTTTCATTAATTGACGAAATGAAGAAGCTGCATGTTCTTGACACTTTTTATGATTATGAGACTTATCACCACTTTGTATAGCAAGTTCAAGAGAAATGGAGTGTTTCTCAAGTTGGGAAAAACTTTTCGAAAGTTTGTTATATGACTGAATTTGTTTCGAAAGCTCAACTTCAAGATTTTGACATTTAGCATCCGTTTTTGACACTAGACATGGTACATGATAATATTGATCAAGATTGACATACACACCAACTATAGCATTCATATGGTCAGCATAATGGTATTCTTTAGAAAGTCAATCAATTTCGTTAGAAAGTTGGTGTTCTTGTGTCTTTCATTTAGTCTGAAGAAAATCAACTTCATCTTCAAGAGAGTTAACATATCTTAAATCAGTTATCATTTCCTCAGTGAGGGCTTAATAAAAAATTTCCACAATATTTGAAAGATCATTGATGGTTGGAACAATACATTTTTGAATGATGACTTCTACTTGTGGGTTAGGTTTAATATTCCAAACGGTATCTCTAGAAACTTTTTCATAATCGACGACATCTTTGTATAGATTTTAAATCCCTTGTTTTATAAACTCAAATTGCTGAACACTTTTACTTTTCTCATCCCATTTACGTTTTTCATCCGAAATTTGTTTTCCTAATAAAATTGATTGCTTTTTGAAACCCCTTTTTAAAGAAACTTTCTTTTCCGTTTTATGACTCGTTGGTGGAACATTTGTAAAAAACTCTTGTTCTTTTGCAAGTTATTTTTGAGGAACAAACTTAATATGATGATTAGAATTAGAAAGGTTTATCAAATCACTTAAGTTGGATCGACTTTCTTCGTGATGATGAATGATTTCGTCGCAGTCAGGGGAAAGCATAAGGGCAAGATTATCATTATAACTACCGATATCATAAAGAGCAGGCTTGATACTTTGAAATTTATTGAGATATATTTCTATTGAGCATGTTAATAGTTTGAATAGACTAACCCGTTTTATAAAAAATGTTGTTTAAGGTTTCGACTCTCTTTACCAAAGCCAAGAACTTTTTCAATATCCTTTTCTTCACGAGTTTTATAAAGCTTAATTTTTTCTTTGTTAACCGACTCTAATTCAGAAATCTGGAGTTTATGTAGCAGCAGTTGTTATTCAAGTTTTGATATCTTTTGTTTTGACATATGAATATCATGTGTTACTTCAAAACAATATTGTTCGTTCAGCCCCTTACATTCATATACCAAACCATTAGCTATAGCAACTCGGTGATCAACATGTTTTACATAATCACACTCTTTAAGCTTGTCTATATCCTCGGCTAAGGATGTGTTTGCTTGCTTAAAACGTTTATTAGCCTATTTGTTTTCATCAGTTTCATGTTTTAAAGTATCAATAATAGACACAAGCAAATCATGATCTTCATCCGATTCAGTATCCTGAGCAGCATTACCATCATCATTACACAAATGTTGTGAATCTGCAGAGATATTGCTATCCTTCGTGTCCAATACATATGTGTCATTGATGCTTTCAGGTTGCTCATATTTGCCGTTGTTCATTCGCAAACACATTATAGTTATCGTATGATGGTACCTCTTCAATTGGCCCAGTATCAAAGATAGGTTTAGAGTTGTCAGCAGTCTCTGGAATCACTTCTTAAATCTTTGCCATGTACATATAATGTGCCTCCAACTCTTGATCATCGGCTTCATCATCAGTGTCGTCACGCCAATCAACTTCATCTGCTATGAGCAGAATCCCTTCTTTTCCTTTCTTACACATCAACATCTTATCCTTGTGATATGTAGAATCCTTAATCCGTTTTGGCTTCTTGCATTCTCTAGCCATATGCCCAAATTCCTTATACTTAATGCATTGAAACCCAGTCTTCTGCACAACCAGAGTGCCTACATTTTCTCTAGCCCCAACTTGATTCGACATCATCTGGTTATCATACCTTGCATTACGATCATACCTTGGAGTATTGTGAACTTCCTTATATCTAGCATTGGATGATGATATGAGGTTGTTTTTGGCAGGTTTGTAGATCTTCTTATATGTTGTGGTGAGTAAAGACATGAGTTCCTCAATCTTCTTGTCCCTTGAAGTTTGGTCATTGTCAGTGTCTCCATCTGACTCGGTGTCATACTTTGGAGGTGGAGTGGGGACAATTGCTTTGTCTTTTTTTCTAGCAGTATCTTGAGGTTTGGTGGATGAGCTTGATGGCCTTGAGGAATGAGAAGGTGCTTGTTGACGGTGTACGGGTTTTATTGAAGTAGCAGCCACAAAAGCAATAGAGTTAGCAGACCGTTCTGCCTTTTCAGTCCTAGGTTCATTCACTTCATTCTGATGATGTTTCAAGGTATCATAAAGTTTGTGATAAGAGATAGTCTTGATATCTTCCCTTTGTTTAACCAAAGTCACAAACTTTTGCCATTCCGGTTTGAGTTGAAGAAAAATCTGAACATTGGCATGATGATTAGAGACGGTGCACTGATTTCTGACAAGCTCAGTCATCATTTTGTAGAATCTCGAGTAATATGAGTCAATGGATTCACCATATTCGGATGTGAATTTTCCGAACTCCCAAATTAGATTAGTCTCGAGATCTTGAACATCGATCGACTCACCTTACTTCAATCGATGAATTACATTCCACATTTCCATAGCATCAGGACATGCATCGATCGTAGAATAGATATCGTTATCTATCCCATTGATTATGTAGTTCACATCATCAACTTCAGCTTGGAGAAGTTTCCTTTTCTCAGGAGGAGATGTGTCAAAGTTCTCCATGGCTCTTGTAGTTGATGTAGTGCCATCTGCATTCGATGTGGTAGTTGGTCTGAATTCAAAGACGGGAGGTGCATTTTCAAGGCAATGAAAAAGAGCAGTTCGGTTCTCTTTAGTGTCGAGAAATTTAAGGAAACGAGAGATCCACTGATCGTAGCAACCGGCTATCAGCACATGTGGATTACCGTTGCCACCTTGTTCCAAACGAACTTGATTAGCGTTCACATTGTTGTTGTTGTTTGACATGGTTAATGCTTGTGAATGGATTACAGATCTTAGTAGATTTGTTATGATGAGATGTGGTTAAAATTTCGAAGTAATCCGAGATTCTTCAGTCCAACAATAAATTCCTCAGTCCGACAAAACGGTAGACCGAAAAATTTTGTATCACCTAATTTTGAAATCGAGTTAGAAATAGCCAAATACTAGTATAGAAAAAATTTGATTTTACTTGACCTAAAAATTTAAACTCTTTTTTTCTTTTTTTGGTAAACTATGATTCGGGACTAGTCTAAATAGTTGCTAAATAAAAAAAGTACTCGAACAAAATTTTTCGATGTTATAATCTCAATGAAGGATCTCAGAATATTGTAAAAGATCTCTCAATAATGAAGATCTCGAAATGTTATAATGATCTCGCAATAACTCAGATCTCGGAATATTATAATGATCTCGCAATAACTCAGATCTCGCAATAACTCAATATTGCGAAAATCAAAGATCTCGGAATAACTCAATATTGCGAAAATAGAAGATCTCGGAATAACTCAATATTGTGAAAATAGAAGATCTCGCAATAATAATATTCCGTAATAAACCTGGAAGATTCCACAATAATGGGATTTCTGAACCCTAATTATTGCGAATTTATACTATGAAGATTCCACAATAAAGGTTAAAGATTCCGCAATAGGCAAATAAAAACGTACTTTTTCGCCTAAATCGAGCCAAAGGCCCCAAAATTTCGTGTTTTTGGACGATCTAAAGTAACTAAATCCCTACAACTATGTTGGAGATTCCTAAACCATAAAAAACACAAACAAAATTTTGGGACGTGGGTATTTTGGATCAAAAGAACTCATGAAAATGAATAAGAGCAAACCACGAAGCTTCAATCACCTATCTACTATAGGCTCCTGGTACCAAATGTTAATCCTAATCAATCCATAACACAAAATTAAGAGTATATTTAGCGAGAGAAAGAGAAGAAAGTAGATAGAGAAACTAAAGAGATGGTGGAAGGTTAAACTTTACTAGAGAGAGAAATTAAAAGTGAACCAACCCCCTCTTCCACACATGGAAGAGGGTTTATATACCCACGAGCTTGGTGGGCTCGTGGGCTTGTTTCTTGGGCCAGGCTTGGCTTGTCTTTGGGCTTAGAGCCCCTAACTTATACAATATTCGCTTAAAGTCTAAGCCTGGTTATCCCGACTAACCTATTACAATACAAGACCTTTAACGACTAAGATGGCCTATTACATTCTTGTTTGACTATATAAAATATAGGGCTAATAGAATCGTTGATCATACAATCTATTTTTCTGGTATTCCGTCTTATAGCAATAGCTATATAATCGTATTAAGCTCATGACACAGACCCCTTAACTTAGTCACCCACGCCAAATGGCAGCATTACTAGATGAAACCACTACCCCTACTTGGGTATTAGTTGCTAATTTTATACCACTGACTCTCATTCTCGTAAATTATCCTTCCCAAAGATTACTCAATGTAAAGCCTTGGTCTCAGATAGGGTCGTCAATTCAATAGTACTATCATTCGAACAAGCGGCTATTTCCATCCCTCACAAGGCTAAGACAATAGTTAACGGTTCATGAATTTAGGGACTTCAGTAACTAGTTACTTATACAATTCAAGGTAACAACAGGCAACAATGGGGTCCGAACAATCATTCATGACATGTGTTCATTTTATTTCAAATAGCATGTATCCCCCTCGCGGGTTACAAACATTTAACAAATAGTTTAAAAGCGAGGCTATAGACTCACCTTGAGTAATAGAAGTAGCAAGACGATCTTAGACGATAGATGATGCCCGATGAACACGAAAACCGCAACCTACCAAATAAAGCGCGCACTTTAACAACAATATACTCAAGTATGATCCATACTTAGTAAAATCAAATCAATAATTCAAAACCAAAATAGACTCACACAATTTCCCATGCAAGTGATAATATATAAACTTCTACATCTTCACTTAACTAAACAACACTCCCTGTAACACCCCATTTATTAAGATGGAATGCTAAAGTGAAATATGGCGTGTCATCAAAGCATGCAAGGTAAATGTCAAAACATTCATGACCATAAATAGAAATACCGGAATCAAGCATCTGTAGTATAAGTAACTCACACACAAGAAAATATAAGTACTGTAAATGAAAGGACTAAAAAATGTCCAAATGAAGTAAAGTATGAGAAAGTAGGAATAAATGCATAAGGTAAAAGAGGTTGGATAGCTTCCATCCGAATGCACTTACTCTTGAGATCCTACTTGCGACCTTGGGTACCTGTCGTTTGAGAACATGGAAATGGAAAACAGCTGCGCATAACGCCCAGTGCACGAATATATACAATAAAGCATAGAAACGTAGATTATAAAGCATAAAAGAGCATATAAAGCATGAAAAACATGAAAAGCAGAGGAAATGAATAAGTCATGGGAAACCTAGATGTATGTCATGTTTACTGGTTTTAGTTCTGAAAACATAACTTATGTTACTTATGAAAATCAGTATTAGTTTAATATACCAAAAGCCAATATAGGTCATGAGGTCAACAACGTACATGAATACTTGGAGGGGTGACCTCGTCATGCAATTAGAGGGGATGCCTCTAATTAAATGGTAATGGGTAGGAGGGATCAACTCCTTGTGAAGGATGCAAGACACACACCACATTCACCATGAAATCCTGACTGACACTATAACTAGGATGCACCCATACGCCTCACATGATAATATAATAATATAGGCCAAATAAACTGAAAGGGACGCCACGAGCTATCACTCCGTCGTGGTGAAGTTATAACACTAGTGCCTCTAGTGTTATGGTTATGGTACCTCCATAACTAGGTAAGATTGGCATGCATGTATATGGTTAAGGTAACTAATAAAACATAAACATTTAAATCTGTAACTACTGGGGAAAACAGTTGGCTGTATACGAGAAATCCTAATAAAGGAAGCGGTTGTCCTTACTAAAGGACATGAAATCTGTACCTTGTGTCCAGTAGAAGCTAACAGAAACGCAGAACAACCTACTCTGCCTTGACGAATAATACTACATAAGAATAGGAACGTGTATGAGTTGTCTAAATTACATGTGTTTTACTGGTTCTGTGTGTTCTTAGCTTATTATCCATGTTAAGTCATGTTTTAATTGTTTTAAATGTTTACTGTAGTTATTCTTGTAATCTGTTGTTTATTATTTATGTAGTATGGTATTATCATACTTGTATTGTAATACTAAGTAACTTTATAAAAATAGTAGGTTTCCATAAATAGCAAGTTTCTAAAAATAGAAAGTTTCCAAAAATAGTAAGTTTCCATAATTAGAGATAAGCTGGATTATTAATAATAAGTAAAGTTTAATTAGTAAAATACAAGTCATGGTTTAAAGGTTATAGCTTATTAATTAAATAACTTGGTTAATTAATTAAACTATACATTATAAGAATTTAATTAAAATACATGTTTTAATTAAATTAAGCTAAGTAAAATACTTACGTTATACATGAAATATCAATTTTAATATTTAACCTAAGTCATGCATTTAATTAAATTAAATTATCTAGGAAATAATTTAATTAAACATATTTTCTGATTTTTAATATTTTCTCGAAACCCAAACCCGTGTTTTAAAATTAACTTGAGCCCGTACCCGTGTTCCACATATAAGCCGAGCCAAACACCCTTGACAGTGGCTACCCGGCCTAGCCGGATTCCACTGTACGAGTGGTTTACCAGCTGCCGAGCCACGGCTAGCCGCCGCCCGAACCCGGTTCACACCAGTTCACAGCTGGTTCACACCGGTTCCCACTGTTTTTGTTGTCCAGTTCCCACTGTTTTTGTTGTCCGGTTCCCACTGTCCAAAACAAAAGTCCCACCAAGACCCTATTGGTCTCGGTTGACACTTGATCCAAACCAACACCATACACCGACTCATGGTCGGGATCCATTGTCTACGTCTGAGCCGAACCAACCCTAGCCGAGCCCTTTGAGGGTCTCGGTGGTGGTGCTGTAGCCACACCGAGAGTTTCGGCTTTCGGTTTTTAGGTCACCGCCGAACAACAAACACCAAAACACCCCCTTTAGTCATGATCTAATTAATCCCCATGTTTTTATAACTTGTTTTTAAGATTAATTAAAATAAGAACATGAATTCAATAAAGAATTAAAAAAAGAAAAGAAAGGGTTTTGATTTTACCGAACACGTGGAAGAGAAAGGTTTTGATCACGAACACGTACACACAAAATCAAATAGCAAAATTCGTTCCGAACACCTCTTGGTGTTGATGGTAGCCGGCGGCAAGGAAGAAAGGGAGGCAGGGTTTCTCTCAATTTTCTGTAACCTAAATTATGACAAGAAGGTTTCCTGTGTTTACTTAACAAGGGTTTTCAATGGGTCATGGGCCAAAGGCCAATCTCTTCCTTTCTTTCTCTCCTAGCCGCGGCCTAAATGGAGCCCAACAAGGGAACCCGTAACTTTTTCTAAGTTAAATATTATGGTCATGTACGTTCATGTTTTATTTATCGTGAATTTATATGTCGTGGACGTAACACATTTATAATATATACGTAATTACATGTTATTAAATATCGTGACACCTGAATTATATTATAAATGGAAAGTTTTAAATTTATCGTATTTTTGTATGTTCACTGTTCATGTGTACTGTTCATATTATTTTAATGCGGGTTTTACACTCCCGATAATATTCTGCCGGAACCTATGAAATGTACAAGCTGATTTCCCCTACTTAGACTTATCAAAAACTCATGAAACAACATGAGCAACTCACTTACTATCTATAGAAATCCCTCCTAAAATTTTATCAAAAGTTTTTACCTCTAAGACCTTTTGCCCGACACATCATTGACTTGTAAAATCCGGACAGTTTTACGCCTTTGACTCACAAAACCATTTTAACCTTCTTAAACAATTCCGTTTGCAAAACCAACACTTGACTTCAAAAATAGACTCAAAACCCTATGTTTAGAGCCTGAGATCAGCCCCTGACCATTATTAAACTCATTTTATAGTCCCTGAGATTCGATCCAAATATCGACAACAATTTCGTATTGTGTCAATACTCGTCTCCCGGTACACGAATAATCAAACTAGCATAACTTCGTCCTCGTTTTGAGGTAGAAGCTCTACCTTATACCAAATCGAAGCTTAGAAAAATCTCTATAACATAATTCTATCGTCTCGACCTCAACTTAGACTTAAGGTTCCTAAAAATACTCTTAAACTTGCTGATGTAAAATACCCTTTTATAAACCACCTTAAATCAAAATTTTGAACCATTTCATTCAACTATATACTCCTAACATAATTATATGATCATCCAAATTAAATCTTATCAACCCAATCACTTGAATGTTCAATATTCCTAAAATCACCACTCAAAATTCATGCATGCAACCACTCAAATCAAATAGAATAATATTAACACAATCATACCAACATAAAATAGATCAAACACATTGTTCTTCATCAAATAATTTGAAAGAAACAAAAGTTCATGAATGTGAATTATTTTTAGATCAAAATGACCACCTTTGAATTTGCAACATGGGACTTTGATTAGTTTAACAAGATTCAAGCTTGAAAATCAAATTTGTGGGGTGTTTTGGGGTGTTGGATATCACGGCAATAAAAGAAAAAGAAGAAGAGATAGTTTGATTTTGGTTAGGTGGAAAATATGCATGTGTGTGTAATTTTCCACTTATATATGGTAGGTGAGGGTAAAGTTTGCAAATAGTGCATTCTTTTGGACTAAAATGAAAAATACTAGTTAAAAAGCAGGAAATGACTATTAGTCAATTTTAAAAATATTTACGGGATTTGGGTTTCGTAAAAATACTTTTTAAAAGTAAAAATGCACACAAAATATAGTAATATAGTCCCGGCATGACTTAATACACAATAAAAATAAAAACGGCAAAAATATCAACATCGAAACAACAAATAATAAAACATAAAATTTCGGGCATCCATCGATATCACAATCACTAGTAGTCCTCATGACTAGTAAAAATGTAAATTAAGACTTCCAACATTGGTTTCGAATTAAACCACCAAACGTCATAGCATTCAAGCTCATAAAAATTTCAAAAATATTCGTAAAATAGGATTAAATGATGACCTCGGGTGCGGGTTATCACATCCTTCCCTTCTTAAAAAGAGCGACGTCCCGGCCCTCGGCCATTCTTATTCTCACATTCCATACCTCTAAAACAAAAGAGAACTCTTTTCTTTAAAGAAATCCTCACGCTTCCTTCTCGAACTCAGGTCCACTCCTAAAATTCTTGTATCTTCACAATAGAAATCCTACTATGCTTCAATCTCTTAATCTCCCAATCTATAATATTCATGGTTTCCTCTCTATGAAATGCAACTCATCCTTAAGTTGAATCTCCTCCAATGGGATCACCAAATCCCTTTCTACCAAACACTTCTACAGATTCAACACTTGAAAAGTGTTATGGATGACTCGAAGTCCATCCAACAATTTCCATTTATAAGTAACCGGTCCAACCCTTTGAATAACCTCGAAAGATCCAAAATGACTTGGACTCAACTTTCCTCGTTTTCCCAAAATGGATTACTAAACACAACTTCTTAATACCATGGAAAAGTGTGATTCTAGATCTATACTATCATCTTAGTAGTCTCCAAATTCATTTGACTTCCCTACATTACTCCAAGACATAGGAAACTTAACTTACGTCCGCACAAAGCCTCAAACGATTTGCAGCCTTATCACTAGGGTGATAACTATTGTTGCATAAGACTTTCCATCAATGGAAAATGTCGTTCCCAATAATTCTGAAGTCAATCACATGCTCACAAGAATATCGTCCAATGTTCGAATCGTCCTTTCACTCTGTCCATCAGTCTCTGGAAAATACCAGTACTCAACTCAACTTAGTTCCCATCCAACATTCTTTACCGTACAGAGAGCGATAGGAACCTCTACAAAGATTTACAAAACTCAGAAGTAGACTTCAGTCACCGGGTCGTGATATCAGGTTTACTAGAAATTCTTGACAATTCCGTCACTAAATACATAATGATTCCTCCTACCTCCATTCAGAAATTTCTGATTGCACCAATAACTTATACGATCTTTTATTCTCATCTTTCACCTTTACCCAACCTAAACACTTACTAACACACCAATCAATCTCTGCTTTTATGTTTGGTCACTGTCGACGTACAGTCGGTAATGGGCTCGGTCCGACAGGCCCACGGCCCACACACACCTTACTTATCCTACATGAAACCCTAAGCCTATATAAACAGGGGTAGGGGTCTCTTTCTAAATAAGGTTATCTCTCTAATCTACACCTCATATACCACACATCGACCCGATACTAACGTGACCGTCGGAGGTGGACCCTGGGGCTCCGGGTCCACGTCTAACCGGTTTACCTTTGTTTGCAGCATTACTCAGGACCTGGGAAGACGACGAACGGCCCAGGAGATTCGTCAGACCGACCTAGCCAAATTATGCTCCAACAAGTTGGCGCCATCCCTGGGACAATGAACATATTATGTTTCGTGTTCTCTGAATAGATACTTGCTTTGCTAGGCCCTCACATTTTCTAACTTTCAATGTTTTGTTTTGTTTTGTTGCTAATAAGGCTAAAAATGGCCAAATTTTAAAAATTTTCTTAGTTATAATAAGTTTTTTTAAGACACGAATGTATATTTTCCGATGGGTAGAATAAGAGCTAATTTTTTACTTGATGGGCATTTGGAGCCCTTTACATTCTATAACCCGCTCAATTCAAGTTTTGCTAGACTTTTATACAGGGAACTTTAAAACGTGAAGGTCTTACCTCATTCGAGTTAAGAACAAGAACTTTTCGCAAGTTCCTATAATTGATCCTAGAAAGTCACTTATCAAGGAAACTATAAAATGCATTATCTAAACTTGAAAAAGTCCAAGAAAGTGCAAGATAGGTGTCTTGAAAACCCAAAACTTTGATTTGATATAGTGTTAATGAAAGCTAATCCAAATTTTGCTTAATTTTGACTTGCATGGCTAAGTATTCACGAGTCTCTTTAGTTAGAGGTCTTTAAATAGTGAAGAATGAGAGATGATAGAGTTAGACAAGTGATCATGCTAAATGTAGAACATGAAAATGTTCTTTCAAAAACTCATATGTTTTTAATTGTGGCTTTTTCTATCATAAGATCAATGCATCAGGAATAAAAATAATTGCAATAAGTAAGGTCGTACGATTTGAAAGGTTACTTAGCTTCTAGCAAAAGATCGTTTAAAAGTTGCTCGGGGTTGAATAGAGTTCATAGCCAAGGCATAACTTATTGAAGCGGGACGCGAAGATTGGTGAAGATCGAAAAAGGCCCTAACAAGGCATGAGGAGCTCTATTTTGTTGCTAATGATCCAAGATGATGTGAAGTATCATTGTTCCTAAATCAATATTAAGGATCAAGACACACGACGAAAAGCAATTACTCCCCTAAAGATTATGGAGAAAGTCTATCCAAAAAGACCCTTACAAGGTATGAGGATAAATATATCCAAGTCCTAGAAGGAGGCAGATCGTTGTATATCAAAGTCAAAAATAAAGATTGGAGAAAAATGATGAAGTCGTGGTCCAAGTATGAAGAATCTCTCAAAAAAGTCAAGTGAATAAATTCCAAAATATGAAGAGAAGACCATAATTTCAAGAACGTCTTCCCAAGATTTGAAGTATGAAGTACATGCCAAATATCGGTCCGAGAAAGGTCTCAAATCGTGAAACGAGTTATGCCAAGATATGAACTTAAGGAGATACACGAGAAGCTGTTTTAAAAGATTTTGTCCTTCGGCTAACTATCAATTAAATTGTGCTACTTTACTTTCGGACTAATAAATACTCAAATAAGTCAATATGAATCACTTGTGATCCATGAAAAGTAGTTTAAAAAATCTAGAAACCCATTTCCTTTTATCATAACTAGGATTGCGCGGAGAAAAAGTATTACACAATTTGGATGTATGAGTAGTGTTGTGACTTGTACCAACAATGATCTCGTTTTTGCACTTATCATGGAATGTATGACAATCAAGGATGACGAAATTTACTCTATGGGACATTTACTTGTTTCTATTCATTAACCCTAAAAGTCACACACGTGATGAAAATCATACATTATGTCTTTACACATCTTCGTAGTATTGTTGCAAGTCTTTTACTTTTCAATAAAGTGTAATAAAATTGAATTTTGGTGATGCTTAGATACTTTATTCTAGCATTGCGTGAGGGCACGACAATGGCTTAGTATGGGGGAGTGATGAGATGGCTTTTATACATGATCTCATCGTTCTTTTCGGGCTTTAAATGCATAAAATGTCATCATTATACCATATATATGCTTGTATTTATTTACTTGTGTGTTTTAGGTATGGATATCGTGAAAAAGACAAAATATCATAAGAAACAAGGAAAAACGGACACGAGAAACGAAGCTGTACAAAGAACCAGGCCCTAGTTCATGATTTATCCAAGAAAAACCCTTGAAGACTTGAAGATGTACAAGATTGATCCTCAATTTATGAAGAAATGACACTTAAAACCCTTGTATATTCATAATTACAACTTTGGTCCCTTAAGTTTGTCAAAATTACAAAAAAGGTCCTGTAACTTTGAAGAATTGGCAAGATTAGTCCCTCATCTATTCTAAATTGTCAATAATGGTCACTCATGAAGTCAAAGATACAATGAAGACCTTTGAAGATCAAGAATGTCCAAGATCAGTCCTTCAAATATTCAAAAGTGGCAAAAATAACCCTTGAAAACCCTTTGCCAAAGTTTTGGGGTAAAAGTGTGAAGTTTGTAACTTATTTAACAAAGGAAATCAAGTTTGGTTGGCTGAAAACACGTTTTACACTTCTTCCCAAAATACAAGGACTACTACTGCCATTCCCAAAGTTCAAATCTCACAAACACGCGCCAAACAACACAAACCCACCTTTTTCGGATCAAAATCTTTACTATTCACCCTGATGAACCCAGTTTTACCTTAACTTAAAACAAAGGGGAAAATGAAATTACCCAGGCACCTATCACATCCCACTCACCCAAAACCCTCACTCCCACTCACCATGTGACTCCACCATTCAAACCCGTCCACCTATAATATCAAACCTTAACCTCCAAGGTATGCTACGTGGCCAAATCAACAGCCCACACTCCTTGCTTGGTTACAAAGCTGAAATGAACGATCAGGATTCATTTGGACAGCTTAAACATCAAATGCGTCTAGAAGATTCAAGGGCATTTCAGGAACTTTATAGCTAGGGTTTTCTCTTGTAATCTCAGCCCTTATGGCCTATATAAGGACTCCTCAACATGTGAGAGAGCCTTGTTCCAGTTTTACTCTTTAAACATTGTAATTCCTTTTTGAAATTTATAAAAGTTGGTATTTTAAGTAAATTGTAATTCCTTTTTATGTTTTTGAAAATTAGTGTTGTTTAAGGGTAATTCTGAGTTCCATTTGATGTTATAAGTGTGCTTAAATCTTGTGGTTTAAGGACGTTTATGTTTGGTAAGGATTTTAAAGTTAAAATAACCTTGAAATCAGTCATCTGTTTTTGATTATTTACTTGTACTAACCCTTAACCAAAAGCCATAAGCTCTTACAAGCTTGTTAACACCAAGCTTGTGAAGGGATTTGAGCCTCTGGTTGGGCTGTTTGTTGCTTGTGTTGAAGAAATCAAGTCCTTGAGGTTCTACACTGAACCATCAACCAAGGCACATCTCATCTCCTTTGCTCAAGTACCTTTGTATTGTTCTAGTTGTTGAACAAGGTCCAAGGAGCATTTTTGATCCTCCTAGGAACTTGTGGAGGATAGGTATAACCTCTTGTTAAGATTCCTCTAAAAATTTCATGTTATTGTCTGATTCATACTTTGCCATGTCATTTGTTGATTTTGTGTTTGTGCTTTGTGTTTTATAGTTGGTATCTGTTAGTTGTCACCTAGTTGAGGTATTTGAACCATAAAATCAGTAGGTTGTTTATAGAAATAAAAGTTTGTTTGAAAAAGTACTAAAACAAGGCTGTTTGGCATTTTGGGATCATAAGGCCTTGTGGCCTTGTGCCCTTGGTTCTTAGGGTTTGGGGAGTCTAAACAAGTCATATGCAACTAGTTTTAGTCACTAGTTAAGTTTCAAAAGGTTTTGAAAAAGGATTTCAAGTTTTTGGAAAAATTTGAAAATAGTGGTTTGAAATTGGTCAAACACATCAGATCCAATAAAATCTTTGTTTGTTGGATCTAAGGTCTGAAATGAGGTTTGGGAAGAGTTTAGGTGGTAAGCTATCTGTGCTTTATCTTTTTGTTGAATTTGGTGGCTTATTGAAGGTGCTAGAGCTTATCAAAGTTGGCTTAAGTGGTCAATTACATCAGCAATGTGAGCACCTCATTTTGTACTTGCATTTGTTGTTCTAGTGTATGCCCTGCTTGTTTATCACTTGGAACATGTTTTTGTGCTCCTTGTGAGTATATTTGGCTATTTGGTTTGCTTTGTTGCTGGCTTATAAGCTAACTGGCTTATTAAGCCTTATTTGCCAAAATCTGTCATCAATTGGTCAACTGACCTCTTGATTCACAAGGACTCCTCCTTGAGTTTTTCACAAAAGTTGCTTATAACAAGCCTATAAACCATTCCTGATCAATTGGTGAATTTTGGAACACTTTGACTTTTGGTCAAATAAGCACAATTTGGCTTATTTTTTAGAACTGCTTATTGGTACATGCAACAACTTGGATCTTGTAATAGGTTTCATTTTTCTCAGCTTAATAACAAATCTGGAAGGTTACAAGTCAGTTGGTTAAGCTTTTGCTAGAAAACTAGCTTATTTGGCTTTTTCAGCCAGCTTCTTGGTGCACACAGCTTATTCTACTTGGCTTTTTGTGATTTTATGATTGATTATTCTTAGTTAAGCTATTTGTGAGCTTTTGCAACAAATCAGAGCTTTTGAAACATCCTAGAACTCTATCCCGACTATTTTGTCATTTTGTGAGATTCTACTTTGCTTATTTCTGGCTTATTGAGTGTGCTTTTTCAAGATTTCTTTTCACAGATCTCTTAGGCATCTCAAAAGAAGGTTGTGTGTTTAAGCAGAGCTTATGGCATTGGCTTATTTTTTAATGGGCTTATTGGCCCAATAAGAATAAGTTGTTGACATTTTAAGCTGTGATAAGCTCAAAACTAGCTTTTGGGCCTTTAAACTTTTGTGCTTAGAATTAAATTTTGAATCAGATAGGGCTTTTTCAGGTCATTTGGGCCTAGTTTGACTTTTTGGTCCCAAAAGCCCATTAAGGTTGACTGTTTTAGTTTTTAGCCCATTTGGGGGCCCATTAGGGGTATTTTGGTAATTTCACTTTCATTTTCTGATTATTTAGGTTAAAATAAACTAGTTTGCAAGTTTTTAGAACTTTTTTTATAATATTTGGATTTTTAATATTATTTGAATATTATTTGAATATTATTTTATTCTTAAATTTCAAATTTCACATTTTTGCACTTTTTATATTTTTCTTAGGTAAAATACATTAAAAATAGGATTTTTGCAACTCTTAGATTAATTTTATCATCATTTTTCTAATTTCTAGAATTATTTTAAGTTTTTAATAGTTTTTAATCATTTTAAATAGTTTTAATTAGTTTAAAAGTTTTTAAAAATGGTTTTTAATCTTTTTAGGTCATTTTGGAGGTTTAGAAAGTGAAAAATCTTTATTTGGGCTTTTTAATAATTAATTTGATTTTTAGGGTTTTAATTAGCATTTAAAAATTAATATTTAATTAATTAAAAGGTTTGAAAAAGTTTTGATCATTTGTAAACTCTTAGTTTATTTAATTTGATTTTCGGTAATTTTTTTGGGAATTTTTAGAATTAATTTTTATTTTACCTATTTTTACGGTTTTAATTTTGTCATCGTAGTAATAAATTTCACGTCTTCGTCATTCTATTTTCTCATCCCCTTCTTTCAAATATTAATCTCAAATCTTGTTACATTTTAGTCACACACATATACCTCCTTGGGAAACGAACTTTCACCTTCGGGTCATTAGTGTTTGATTTTCCTAAATCAACACTTAATACTTACCGCTTTTACGCTCTTTTTCCTAAAAGACGTAAGTTTTCCTACAATCATTTTGGCGCCGCTGCCGGGGAGGTGTGTCGTGATTAATTTGTCTTGTTGTTTTTAATATTAACCATAAATATTATTTGTATTAGTAGAAATCTACTAATACGTATTATCGGTTTTTTCATTTTTCTTGTGAAATTATTATTACTATATTGTATTAAGTATCACAACAAATACAAAATATCTCAAAAAGTGTGAAAACACAACCTTAATTGGGATTTGATCTCCTAATTATTGTATTCGAATCTCAAACAAAAAGAAAAAGGCAAAAATAGATAAATACTTTCGTGAAGCTCGATTTTGAAAAATACAAACTATAAGGTGGGTATAAGGCGGGTATTATAAAATATACCCTAAGGAAAAAGGCTCTTAAGTGCTTCGCGCCACCTCGTTTCCCCGCTTGCTTGTGATAATTTTGAGATTGAAAGCTAATCGAGGGTTTTGTCGCCCAAAGTATTATTACGTATCATATATATTTGCTTGGTTTTCTTTGTGATTAAACCCTCTTGAACAATTTGGTTTTCACCAAAGTTCTAAAGTCATTCGAAGGCTTTCACTCCACGTGATCGTTTTCATTCTTTTGAGGCTTCTTTAATCAAGAGTTTGATTCGAGGAGAGATTTGGTATATTGTTATCTACGAAGATACACAAAATCCAAAAATTTTAAAAACAAAAAAAAACACAAAAAAAATTGAAAATTCACAAAACACCCAAAAAATAATCTTCTTTGCTCACCTCCCATTCTTCTTCAAGTTTATGCAAACTCGTAATCAAGCAAAACGAGCTCGTAAACGTCGTCATAGTCAAGGAAATCAAGAGCCTTTGATTAAAGAACAAACTCCAATTGTTGAACCTATTGTAGAACAAGAAGCTATCATGGCTAATCGTACTATGATGGAGTTGCTTCAAGCACCCACCGAGGGTTTTGGAGAAGCTATTGTGATTCCCGCCATCCTTGCGGAGAATTTCGAGATTAAGACGGGTTTAATATCGATGTTGCAAGCAAATAAGTTTAGAGGTCATGAGAAAGACAATCCGCATTACCACATAAGTAATTTTAATCGTCTCACCGCAAGTAGCAAGTTTAAGGATGTTCCACATGACGCCATTAATATGATGTTGTTTCCATACTCGTTAGATGGACCCGCTAAAATTTGGCTCGAGAAAGAACCGCCAAATTCGATTTTGACATGGGGTGATCTCGTTTCTAAGTTTGTGAACCAATTTTTTCCACCTTCTAAAACAACACATTTGAAAAATGAGATTTCAAGGTTTACACAACGTAATAATGAAAGTTTTTCAATGGCATGGGAACGATTTAAGGAAATGTTACATGAATGTCCACAACATGATTTTTCGGAATTGCATCAAATAGATACTTTCTATAATGGGCTTAATGATCATGAACGAGATTATTTGAATGCCGCCGCGGGTGGTAATTTTTTGTGTAAAACGACTGATGAAGCTTTAAAGATTATCGAGAATAGATCTAAGGTTCATAACCCTCGTAACACACCGAGTGTTGCCAATATGGGTTCGTCATCGTCGTCATCATCTCGTCACATTAATGCCTTACATGATGAAGCTAATGAGTAAAATCGGTTTTTCGATAGGTTTTCGACTCTTATGACACATTGGAAAGCACAAGATGCTTTGAATTCCGCATTGGTTAAAGCCGTTGAAAAGAGTTGTTTGTCTTGTGGTGGAGCTCATGATCTTTCCGAGTGCATTACCGCCGGTGGTAACACTTCGAGTGCTTACGTAGCAACGGGAACTTATAACCAAAACGGCATAGGTTCCCGCCTAAATCAAGCTCCACCAAATCAAAATGCTAATAACTATCGAAACAACAATCAAAATGGTGGTTATCAAGGCAATTCACGTAACTACAACAAAGGGAATTATCAAAGTGGGAATGGACAAGTTTTAAATCAAAACCAAAACCGTGATTTTCAAAACACTACACAAGGTTTTCAAAATGCTCACACTAAAAATCTTCAAGGAAAATTTTTGGATTATGCTAAAGCAAATGATGCTAAGTTTGATAACATGCAACGTGAGATGATTAGCTTAAGATCCGAATTGAAAAACGAGCTTAAAAACGAACTTGCTAATGAACTTAAAACTCATGCTAATAAAAAGGAAGGAAATGTTCAACGTCTTTAACAAAATCAACAAAAGATGGAACAAGGACAACATGAGATTAAGCAAGAATTGTTAAAAGCGGATTTATGGCAATCAAAATTTGAAGACCGAATGGCAAAAATGTTTGAAGCAATCATGTGTCAACCCTCTTCCTCGGGTGGTCTTCCTAGTGATACCATTGCAAACCCGGAGGGAGAAATGAAGGTTATTACTACACGTAGTGGTAAAACTTTCAAGGAACCAATCTCTCGTCCAAGTACTTCTACGGAGAAGGAGATCGAGAAAGAGCCCGAGGTGATGGTCGAAAAGGAGCATATCACAAGCCCACGAAGTACCGCTCAAACCACACCTACGATTGAACCAATACCAATCATGGAACCCGAGATTCCAAGGCCGTTGCCTAATGTCCAACCCACACCACCCTTACCTTACCCTTCGAGACGAAACAAAGAGAAATTGCAAGAACGTAACAAACAAAAAATCGAGCTTTTTATAAAAATGTTTCAACAAGTTCATATTGATGTAAGTTTAGCCGACGCGTTGTTATATATGCCTCGTTTCGCTTCCACTTTTAAAAGTATGATGAATGATAAGGAAAAGCTTTCAAAGTTTGCTAATTGTTCTTCGGTTTATCTTAACCCCATACCAAAAAACTTGGTGACCCCGGAAAGTTTCTCATTCCTTGTGATAGACAAGATATGAAAGAATGCTTCGCCTTGGCCGATCATGGTGCGAGCATTAATTTGATGCCCTTTTCCATTTGGAAATCGCTTTCGCTTACGGCTCTTACTCCTTCGAACATGTCTATCGAGATGGCCGATCATTCTACAGTTTTAGCATGTGGAGTACCGGGGATGTTTTCGAGAAAGTGGGGAAGTTCTACTATCCCTTTGATTTTATAGTAGTTGACATCCCCGCGGATCCTCAAGTTCCTCTAATTTTAGGTCGTCCATTCTTAGACACCTCGAGATCGCTTATCGACGTTCATGCAAGAACTATTACTTTGAGATTCAACGAAGAGGAACTTGTTATAAACGCTACTCAAAACTCGACACCTTCTCATGTTTATGCAATCGCTACCATCAATCACATCGACTTAGTTGATGTGGTTTGCGATGAGTTTTCACAAGAAGTGTTAGGTTTTTTCGATAGTTCGTCAAGTGGCAATCCCACTATTTTTGATCCGATTCTTGCTAATTCTACACCAAATCTCACTCCATTCCAAGGAGGCGATTTTACTTCAAATGAAATGGACAATGAAGATGTGGTGATTAATAGTGATGATACTTCTATACCACCATTTCTTCCGCCGATGGAAGTTATGAGTGTTGAGCAAAAATCTTCAATCGAGGAACCGCCTATGTTAGCCTCAAAATATTGAGCCAAACAAGAATGCTCGGTCATATGTTTATTATGTATCGTATTTTAGAACGTTGTAATAGGTAGTATATTAGTCGTGTTATTACGGGCTTAACTTTAAGCTAAGGTTCATTAATAAGTAACCAAAGCCCAAAAGGAAAGCCCGGCCCATGATCATATAGCCCATTATGCCACATGTAGGCAAGGCTATATAAACCTCTCCTTGCATGTAAGGAGAGGTTGGTTGGTCATTTCATTTTTCTCCTAATCTAATATTCCACAAGTTTCACCAACCATTTTCTCTCTACTTTCTCTCACTACTTTCTCTCTCTAGAACTCTTCTCATATCTACCTTTCTTTCATAAATTCGTGTGCTAGAATCATCATATACTAGGGACAACAATGGGTATCAATCGCCATGGGGTAGTTTTGTGATTGGTTGTTGCGTTTTCATTTGATTTATTTGCTTTAATCCTTCTTTCTACCACGAATTCAAGATTTTTCATGTTTTTTTAGTGTTCTTAACGTCGTATTAAGTTCTTTATTCGTGCCATAGTGATTTGGGTATCTTGGTTTTTGGCTTAAAACACAAGTTTTTTGGATCAAAAGTTGAAAATTTCTTGTTTTTCATCTTTCCGAAATTCTTGCAAAGGTATCCATCGGAAAGTACAAGTATTTTGAGGTCAGATCGCAATAACCGCTAGGTTCTACTTTGCGATCTAAGGATTTCAATACCTTGTTCCGATATGGACATTCCGATCGTACATTGCGATCTGGGATTTCGACGGTTTCAAGGGAATTGTGAGTCGTTACTCTGCCAAATTTGTTTCAGCCACATTCCGATCTGAACATTCCGATCTGAACATATTCCGATCTGAGCATTGCGATCTAGGATTCCGACAGGTACACATTGCGATCAAAACAACATTCCGATCTAAGGATTCCGACAGGTACACATTGCGATCTAAAGGACATTCCGATCTGAACATTTCGACAGTACATTGCGATCTAAAGGACATTCCGATCTAAGCATTCCGACAACCAACATTCCGATGGCACATTCCGATGGACATTCCGATGACATGTTTAGCTAAATTTTGTTTGAGTATTTTTTAGACTTAGCCACCATCTAGACTAGTTTCGGAACGTAGTTTACACGAAGATTAAAAAAAACAAAAAAAAAAATTTAAAATTTGGTGATTACGAATTTTTTAGGTCAAGTAAAATCAAATTTTTTCCATACTAGTTTTAGAAAATTTCTAGCTCAATTTCAAAATTTGGTGATTACAAATTTTTTAGGTCTACCGTTTTGTCAGACTGAGGAATTTATTGTCGGGCTGAGAAAAAAAATCGCAATTTTCGGAATTTCAACAACCAAACAATCTCAACACAACTACTTAAGATCCACATTCGATTCATCATTTCAGAGAATATTGAGATGGATTCTACTGCCTAATATCGTGTGACGAACAACAACATAATGGTGGCAGGTAACAAGGAAAGACCACCAATGCTTGTGTCGGGTCGATGTGATCAATGGCAATCCCGTTTTATACGTTACCTTGACACAAAACCTAACGGTGATTCTTTAAGGCAATGTATTTTTGAAGGACCCTATAAACTCTCAAGGATTCAAGTTCCTGCAGTACCAGCCACAGACACAAGTGACGCACAACCCGCATATGAACGTGATGAGAAGAGGACCGACCTCACCCCAGAGAACCGTGCGTGGTTTGATGCAGAGAAGGAAGCAATCTACTTAATTCTCAGTGGCATTGGAGATGAAATTTACTCTACGGTTGACGCATGCCCTACTGCTCAAGAAATGTGGACGGCTATTGAAAGATTGCAACAAGGTAAATCACTTAACAAACAAGATGTGAAAACTAAGATGTTTTGGAACATTGGCAAGTTTACATCAAAGGATGGGGAATCAATTGATTCTTATTACTCCCGATTCTACAAGATGATGAATGATATGACCCGAAACAACTTGCAAGTTTCCACCATGCAAGTCAATGTCCAATTTCTACAGCAACTTCAACCAGAGTGGACACGGTTTGTCACCTTGGTGAAACAACAACAAAAGTTAGACGAAGTTTCATATCACAAGTTCTTTGACATCTTGAAACAATTTCAAAATGAGGCAAATGAACTTCGAGCTGAACGATTTGCAAAGATTTCCAATCCACTTGCTTTGGTGTCTACCACTCAACATTACCCAGATTATCACTCCCGTACTTCAAAGACCTACTCTACTCAATCATCATCACCACGATCATCCATTGTCTCCAAGTCACATGTTCCAACACGATCCCGAGGCAAAGATGTTGCAAGAGCACCATCACCCACACCTGAGCAATCATCCGAAGAAGACAGTGATGAAGAAATAGCTCAAAAGGATAGGGAATTAAAGCAACAAATGGATTTTGTTATGAAGCAATATAAGAAAATCTACAAACCCACCAACAACAACCTTCGAACATCTTCAAACTCGAGGAACACCCATGCACAGAGTCCTCCAAGGTATGACATACGAAGACGTGTTGCGAGTCCTCCAAAGTATGATCGACAACCTAAGTATGATAATCAGAGGGTGGCTACTGTTGTTGGAAATCGGGACACTGTTGGGACTCAAGTTGTGCAACAAAGTGGGATTCAGTGTTTTAACTGCAGAGGTTTTGGGCATTTGGCTAAGGAATGCAGGCAGCCAAAGAGGGTTAAAGATTATGGTTATCATAAGGAAAAGATGCTGTTGTGCAAGAAAATGGAAGCTGGAATCAAGTTATCAGCTGAGGAAGGAGAAATGCTTGACGACACAGATGATGAACTCTCCGACCAAGAACTCGAGGCACATTATTCATACATGGCAAAGATTCATGAGGTCCTTAACGTCACTGAAGATGACAATGGTCCTATCTTTGATACCGAGCCAATTGATAAGGTACAAGATGATGCTGAATATAATGTGTTTGGTGATACACATGCGCATAGTGATCTACCAACAACAATTACTGACACATGTATGATGGAAACGGTTGATAGCAATACCACACCCGATTCATCAGACATGTGCAATAATGAGTTTTAGGATGATCAACATGCAAATGAGTATGATGACGAGGAGCGTGTCGCGCTTGCTAATTTAATTGCTAGTTTACAAAAAGATGTCAATGAAAATAGAAAGAATCAAAAGCAATTAAAGATGGCAAACGCAACGCTCACTCAAAACTTTGAAGAATGCAAAGCCGCTCTTATAAAATCTAGTGAGACTATTGATAGTTATAGGGCTGAGCTTCTTCAAAAGACCAACGAGCTTGAGGGGTACAAAAGTCGTGTCATCAACGTTAAAAAGGACGATTTTGAAAATAAATACAATGAAGCTCTTGCTTTGTTAACTAAAGAAAAACGTCAATTTAATGTTTTATTAAGTGATGAACGTCAAAAAACGTACCTTGCCACAACAAAAGTTAATGAACTTGAACAGAGGCTTTCTATGAACACCACAGATTCTGCTAAAATTCTTGACGAGAAGAAACAAGAGGTTGAAACATTAAAACAAGATTTCAAAAATAGACAAAGCAAAGATACTGAAAAAGTAAAGGATCTCGAAGAACAAGTCGATTTTTTGAAAAAAGTTGTTTATAATACACATGACTCTATTCAAACCGTAAGAATGATAGCACCTCGGTCGTTTTTCAAGGGTCAACCTAGCTTTGCCACCCCCAAGTACCTCGAACAAGCTCAAGCTGCGAACCCTCACTTATATCTTGATGAGTACGAATGGACTGATAATGACTGCCCAGTAGCTAACATCGATAGTGAAGAGACGTCCCTTTGGGATGAGGAGAGTAGATCACCGGTCAATAAAGATTTTGTAAAACCATATAACTATGCTTATGAAAACAGTCTTTATGGTCTTTTCACTCCACAAAAATAGAAGTCTCGTGAGGAATTCTTTTTAGAATGCAAACAAAAAAGAATTCAATGGAAAAAAGCTTTTGCCACTAAGAGGAAAACTAATGTTTTTAAATATATTAACTATTTGCCTCTTGATGCTTCTAAAAGCAAAAGTAGAAAAATACTTGGTTTTCTTAAACACCACGTTAATAATGTTCAATCAATTGTTGAAAGCGATTGGGAGAAACGTCAAAAGGATAAGTGGAAAACCGAGATTCCTCACGACATAACTGTGCTTGTGAAAGAACTTTTAATACCAAATACGAAGATAATAAAAGAACATGTTCTTGAGTTTGAAAATTTAATTCAGTCTGGAATGTTTGATGATTTGAAATATGTTGAGTCTCTTGAAAAAGAAATTGATGACCTTCAAAATGACAAATTAGAATTTTCAAACGAATATGATCTACTCTTAGAAGAATGTCTCTCCAAAGATATTTTGTGTGTTACTCTTCAATCTTGTGCTGATATCGATGAATATTCTGATGTTGCATGCAAATATCTTGATAAAATCAAAGAGTGTGAGCGTCTTGAACTTGAGCTTTCGAAACATAAAGAAAATGTTGATAAAAAGGCTTTTGAGTTACTTCAACATAAAACTGATTTCCTTCAAAAACATTGTCATTCTCTTGAACTTGCTTTGCAAAAATACGTTGGTAGTTTTCCACATAATAATAAATTGCAAGAAAAACTTCCCCAAACGTTTCGAGAAATGAACGAACAGAATTTGGAAATTAAAGGGTTGAAAGCTTAGTTACAAGACAGGGACAGAGCGATAGCAGAGTTGCAGAAACTCGTTGCTAAGATGGGTGGGAAGATTGTGGAACCTAGTGTTAAGAAACCTGTTGTAAGACAACCCAATGCTCAAAAAGTGACTAGACCCTCTGTCTTGGGAAAACCATCTGTTTTCTCTAATTCTGCATTTGCAAAACCTGCGTTTGCCCCCAAGACGGATGGGAAGGATAGGTTACCACAAAACACTCCTAAAACACATATTCGATCACAAAGCACTAAGAACACAAATATGGTTAAACCAGGGATGTATAGATTGGCCACTAAACCCACACAAAACAAAGAAAGTCAATCACCTCAGACTTCTAGAAACACTAATAGACGTGTGTCTTTTACTACAGGAGTAGTCCCTACTGCTAGTGTTAGCCGGCCCCAGCTTAACAGCACTCACATGAATGAAAAGGTCTGGCAATACAAAAGTCAAGGGAAGATGAAGGAAGTAGAAGACCACCCTAGGATTTTCAATGTTTCTAAGAACAAAACGTCTGTAATCGCGTGTAATGACGATTTGAATGATTCGACTTTGAATGCTATGAAACTTAAGTTTGTTTGTGTGAAATGTGGAAAGTGTGCTAATGCTAATCATGCTATGTGTGTTTCGAATAATGTCAAAGGCGTAGAAACTAGAACTAAGAAGCAAACTGTGATGCCTATTAGTGCTAGAAAACCCAAACGCAAAGTGAACCATTCTGGTGCAACCCCCCTTAAGAAAAGTATTGCATCAGACTTCACCACTAAGAACCCTAGAAGCAGAATTAGGGAATTATATGAGTCTGCTAGCAAGCCTTGGAAATGGTGGTTTGCTAATCAATGTCCTCCAGGAAATAAATGGATGCCTAAGGTTAGGACAGAAAATGTGACTACGAGCGTTAGTGTGCCTCTAAGTGATGAAACTAGGGAAACTAATGAATCGGAAATCACAAATAACATGGAATCCAATTTAGCAAATGCTCCATCGTGTTCTAATTCGTCTGCAGGTGATCGAAATAATTCTCTTCATAATGGACTCCGGATGCACGAAGCACATGACGGGGAAACTCAAGCTTCTAATTAACTTCGTGGAGAAGTTCCTGGGTACGGTCCGATTCGGAAATGATCAATTTGCACCGATCCTAGGATATGGAGACTTGGTTCGGGGGAATATCACTATCAAAAGGGTTTACTACGTCGAAGGGCTCAATCACAATCTTTTCTCGGTTGGTCAATTCTGTGATGCGGATTTGGAGGTTGCTTTTAGAAAGAAGACATGTTTTGTTCGTGATTATGATGGGAATGACTTACTTACCGGAACACGGGGTACTGATCTCTAAACTATTTCACTACAAGACTCCACATCTTCAACTCCAATCTGTTTCATGGCTAAAGCTTCAACGACTCAAGCTTGGTTATGGCATCAACGTTTATCTCATCTTAACTTTGATACCATCAACTTGCTTTCCAAGAAAGATATTGTGCGAGGCCTTCCTAACTTGAAATTCATCAAAGATCATCTTTGTTCTTCTTGTGAGCTTTGTAAAGCTAAACGGAGTAGTTTCAAGACAAAGACTACACCAAGCTCTAAAGGACGGTTAGATCTTCTTCATATAGATTTGTGTGGTCCCATGCGTGTTCAAAGTATCAATGGGAAGAAATACGTTATGGTAATTGTCGATGACTACTCAAGGTACACATGGACTCACTTCTTGAGATCCAAGGATGAAACACCCGATGTTCTCATCAGCTTCCTTAAAGTGATACAACGTGGTCTTCATGCTCAAGTTAAAGTGGTTCGTACTGACAGAGGTACAGAATTTTTGAATTCAACACTGAGAAATTATTTTGAAGCCGAAGGAATTGAACATGAAACATCTATTGCTCGAACACCCGAACAAAACGGCGTTATTGAAAGACGAAACCGAACTTTAGTTGAGGCTGATCGAACATTATTATTCGCTTCAAAACTTCCACTATACTTTTGGGCCCAAGCCGTGTCAACCGCATGCTACACACAAAACCGCTCCTTAGTTATCCCAAGACACGAAAAGACACCATATCACATAATTAATGATCGCAAACCTTCACTCAAACACCTTCATATTTTTGGATGTACGTGTTACATTATTCGAGATGGTGAAAATCTGGACAAGGTGAAAGAGAAAGGTGATGCATGCATTTTAGTGGGATATGCAACTCAGTCTAAGGGATATAGAGTATACAACAAGATAACAAAATTGATAGTCGAGACTATTCATATCAGATTCGATGAATTACAAGAAATGGCACTTGAACAAAGCAGTTTAAGTCCCGATCCACAACGACAAATGACTTCCGTTCACAACCGCACGGAACTCGGAACTCAAGACCACAACAATGAACCGTCAAGTTCAAAGCTGGTTCCTGAACATGTTCCTAGAGCAGATATGACAGTGGACACGACACTTGAAGAGTTGGAAATGTTATATGGACCAATGTTTGATGAATATTTCACGGAGGAGAAACAAGTTGCATCAAAGTCTTCCGCTGTCACTCATGATACGAATGATGATATCGATCATCATCAACAAAAGGATACAACTTCATCTACTTCAACACGGGTTGTTGCAGATTTACCTCCTCAGAATATCACTTCAACAATCAATCCTACAACATCCACAACTACTATCATTGCTCCAGAGAACACAAATCAAGCAGACGGTGCATTATCTGACGATGACGATTTTCACAACCCATTCGGTACACCGGTACACGAAACTAGAGAGTCTTCTACTCGCCATGTTGATCCGTCAAATATGCATACGTTCTATCAACGACATCCTTCAACACATCATTGGACCCGAGATCATCCTTTGGTTCATGTAATTGGAAACCCTTCACAGCCCGTTCGTACAAGACGACAACTAGCCACCGATGGTGATGTTTGTATGTTCGCATTCGCCGTGAGTACGGTTAAACCGAAAAACATCAAAGAAGCCATGGCTGATCATGCTTGGATTGAATCGATGACGGATGAACTTCAACAATTTGAAAGACTTAAAGTCTGGGAACTTGTTGACAGACCATACGATGTGACTCCATTAAATCTTCGTTGGATCTGGAAAAACAAGATGGATGAAGAGAATACGATCATCAAGAACAAAGCTAGGCTAGTGGCTAAGGGGTATGGCCAGAAAGAGGGAATTGATTTTGATGAATCATTTGCACCAGTTGCTCGCATGGAAGCGGTCAGGATTTTTCTTGCTTATGCTGCACATAAGGGATTCACTGTCTATCAAATGGACGTAAAGACGCCGTTTCTTAACGGTCCCTTGAAGGAAGAAGTCTATGTCACGCAGCCGGAAGGATTTGTCAATCCTCATTATCCTGACAAGGTGTATCGTCTCCACAAGGCACTATATGGACTCAAGCAAGCTCCAAGGGCGTGGTACGACGAGCTCTTGAAATTTCTGGTATCCAAAGGTTTCTCAAAAGGTTCCATTGATCTAACTTTGTTCACTTATAAATATGGGGATGACATTTTGCTTGTGCAAATTTATGTTGATGACATTATTTTCGGGTCGACAAACCCAAAACTTTCAAAATGGTTTGAAAAAGTAATGCACAGCAAATTTGAAATGTCAATGATGGGCGAACTAAAATTCTTTCTAGGAATTCAAGTTCACCAATCCCCAAGTGGTATCTTTATAAACCAAGCTAAGTATTGTCAAGAGATAATCAAAAAGCATGGTATGACTTCATGTGACCCCGTTGGGACACCATTATCAACCACATCGCTAGATGCTGACTTGGAGGGAAATGCCATCGATCAAACGAGATATCGTTTCATGATTGGTTCCCTCATGTACTTGACAGCAAGCATACCTGATATTCATCATACTACATGTTATTATGCACGATATCAAGCACGACCCACTGAAAAGCACCTCAAGGAGGTTAAACGGATCTTTCGGTACCTCAAGAATACCATTCATTTGGGACTCTGGCATCCGAGGGAAACCGGTTTCTTTCTAACGACCTATTCAGATTCTGATCATGCAGGGTGTCTTGATACACGAAAAAGTACTTCTGGTGGTGCACAATTTCTAGGTCAAGATAAGCTTGTGGGATGGTCTTCCAAGAAGCAGGATTGCACGTCACTTTCATCAGGCGAGGCAGAGTATGTGTCTCTATCTGCGTGTTGTGCTCAAGTTCTTTGGATGAGAACACAACTCACGGATTATGGCTTCCACTTTGATAAAGTACCTATGTACTGTGACTCAAAGTCGGCCATAGCCATCTCCTGCAATCCGGTACAGCATTCTCGCACGAAGCACATCGATGTCAGATACCACTTCATAAAGGAACAAGTTGAAAGAGTTATCGTTGAATTATACTTTGTTGGAACGGATTACCAATTAGCCGACTTTTTTACGAAAGCTCTGTCGAAAGATAGGTTTGAGTACCTCGTTAGGCAAATTGGTATGAGATGTTTGACTCCAGCAGACCTGGAGATTCCGGCAAAGGTGCCTGCTTGATTTATCTATCAAACATCAACTTGTAAATATCTTTGAAAAAGCAAAATACAAAAATATAAAACACATAAAAGCAAAACACAAAATTAAAAATCTTTCAAAATCCAAAAATATTATTCTCGACACGTCTTTCAGTATCGATAATATGGACGTGCCTAGAAATGTCGCTCAATAACGACACGGGTGTGTACATAAAGCTTGAATGAAAGTTGTAAATATTTTTCAAAACATGTCATTTCTTCTTTTAATAAAGGAAATTGTCTATTTTGGACAAATATTTCCAAACAACGGGTAGAGAAATCTATCACAGGTTGAGCTTGTCACAAAACATTCAACGTTTTGAGCTCAACACAATGGCTTGTAATCACTTTCAGATTGCAACCCGGATCGATATTCACGGGGGAGTGTACGATTTAGTACCCTTACCCTCAGCAAAAAAAGAGAAATCTTCTTACACTTGAGTGGATTCGTCAAGACATTCAAAGTCTATGAACTCAAGTTTATGCTTTATAAAAACCTTTCGACAAAAAGAATTGATTTTTCAAAAAGCGCTGAACACAATTTTTTCAAGAATTTTTCAATGATATTCAAAATCTTTCAAAAATTGTGTGTTCAACAACTCTCATCCTCAAAAAGCGAAATGTGGATCATATCCTCACAATGACAATTCAATTGGATCAATTTTTGAGGGGGAGCATTTTAACTTCATGCAAAAGATTAACACATCTTTCTCCCGGAGATTTCAAGACTATTTTTCAAAATATATTTTAATCAAATTTGGTATCTCTAATATCAAAAGATTTTATATATTAGAGATAGGGGGAGAAAATGTGATTAAAATGTGATCTAATATAAGACTCAAGCACTTTAAGTCTTACCTACATGTTCGAAACACTTTCGATTATCGATGCACATGTGAAGGGGGCATTTCTGAAACGACAAAACTAGCAAGGTGTTAAATGTTTTTTCAAACACTTTGTTAGAATTTAAAGTGGTTTTCATGGTTACGATCAAATACTCACAACATCTTTAATTCACGACGTTATTGGTGTCAAAAGGGTGGTTAGGTTTAAGTCCTATGATCCAACCAGAACCGGAGGGATCTTCCCTGGGACAATCCAATAGATTATTAGAAGTCCTTAGGAAAGATGGAGTAGAATGTGAACGTAGCTGAATGCCGACTAAGTACTGATGCTAGCACTGGAACAATCACAACAAGGTGCTAGTAATGATGTCTTGGTAAGCATTGAAGGGGTTGAAGAATGAAAAAGAAATGTAAGGATAAAGAGTGTAAAGAAAGAAGCCCTCCATACAACTTAGGCAGAAACCGGGTCAACTCATCATGAAGACAAACTCATCATGGACCCAGTGATGTGAAGCACAACCCTTTCCTAGCTACTCAGGCTTCTCTTAAAAGAAGTTTGTTTTATTGTCACGGAGATCAACACGACTTCTATTGACTTTCTCACTCCGAGATAGTTGATATTGAATAGGTGGCATCTGCTCCAGCCTCCGACCACTAAAAGTGCACAAATAGAGTCTAGAGCCAAGAGATCAATCAAATCTCGTTAGGACACACAGATGAAGATCAAGAGAGTCCTACGCTATATCCTTGTGATATTGCTAGAACACTCAGAGTAATACTACCTAGTATTCACAATGATGAGTGGAAATCCTTCCAGTGTTAACATCAAACAGCACTACGGTAGGTCATATGCAAGATTCTTTATGAATTGAACATGTGTAAAACTGAAAAGCAACAGTGGTTTGATTCTTAATTGATTCAAACTCGTTTCAGGTTTCTACGCAATATCTTTATGGTCTTTCCAGAACATTCAGAGTGATATTTATTAATATTCACAGTGACGAATGGAAATCCTTCTAGTGTCAACATCAAACAGCGCTACGGTAGGTAACTTGCGAGATTCTTATGAATCAAGCTTGTGTCAACTGGAAAGCAACAAAGGTAAGATTCTTAATGAATCAAACTTGTTCCAGGAATTTGAATTGACGACTTTAATCAAGCGGATATTTATCCAATTGATTCACTCTTTATGTTCGCAGTCTTGCTTTGAGACGGTCGAGTAAAGAGAACGGCTAGTACAGCCGCGAAACCCTGTCAAGGAGATTCTTAATTGAATCTACCAGATCACAGGTACGATATTTAATATCGTATAACGGTCTTCACTGACCGGAGGTAAAACGCTACCAATTTAGGACGAATGTCAAAGCCATTCAGTCCGTGTCTATGTTTTGTCTCGAGAAGGTGGCGTCACGGTGTACACAGCAAAGTCAATGATTCAGAAACCACATACTCATGCCTAAAGACATATTCAACAATTAATAGTGTGAGCATGTGGATGAAGACACAAGATCGCAAGATGGCAAAGACAAGTCAAGGATGATTTGAAGATCTCAAGCTTAAAGACAAAGTCGAAAGACAATGACAAAGGCTCAAAGATCACAGCATGAAGGAACAAGACTACGATTACACGTTCAAGACTCATTTATGGCGAGATTAGTAATCTCTACAAATTTCCTAAATGACCAAGGTTTATGACCTCTCATTGGGGGAGATTGTTAGCCTCAAAATATTGAGCCAAACAAGAATGCTCGGTCATATGTTTATTATGTATCGTATTTTAGAACGTTGTAATAGGTAGTATATTAGTCGTGTTATTACGGGCTTAACTTTAAGCTAAGGTTCATTAATAAGTAACCAAAGCCCAAAAGGAAAGCCCGGCCCATGATCATATAGCCCATTATGGCACATGTAGGCAAGGCTATATAAACCTCTCCTTGGTTGGTCATTTCATTTTTCTCCTAATCTAATATTCCACAAGTTTCACCAACCATTTTCTCTCTACTTTCTCTCACTACTTTCTCTCTCTAGAACTCTTCTCATATCTACCTTTCTTTCATAAATTCGTGTGCTAGAATCATCATATACTAGGGACAACAGCCTATCCTTGAATTGAAAGATCTTCCATCTCACCTTGAATACGCATTCTTGGAAGGTGATGACAAGTTGCCGGTTATCATTGCAAAAGATCTTGCTAATGATGAAAAAACGGCACTCTTGAAAGTTCTTAAAGCTCATAAAGAGGCAATTGCGTGGAAAATTTCCGACATTAAGGGTATTGACCCAAAATTTTGTACTCACAAGATTTTAATAGAGGAGGACTACAAACCCGCAATTCAAAGTAAAAGAAGGGTAAACCCCAAAATTCACGATGTCATAAAAAAGGAAGTTTTAAAACTCCTTAACGCGGGAATGATTTATCCTATCTCCGATAGCCCATGGGTGAGCCCAATCCATTGTGTCCCTAAAAAAGGAGGAATGACCGTTGTGCCTAATGAAAACAACGAGTTAATTCCCACTCTTGTTGTGACCGGTTAGAGGGTGTGAATTGACTACCGAAAGTTAAATGACGCCACTCGTAAAGACCACTTTTCTTTGCCCTTCATGGATCAAATGTTGGAGCGACTCACGGGAAATGAATTCTATTGCTTTTTAGATGGTTTTTCCGGTTACTTTCAAATCCCTATCGACCCTCGTGATCAAGAGAAGACTACGTTTACGTGTCCTTATGGAACGTTCACTTATCGTAGGATGCCTTTCGGACTTTGTAATGCACCGGGTACGTTTCAACGGTGTATGATGGCTATTTTTCATGATATGATCGAGAAGTCGATGGAAGTGTTTATGGATGACGTTTCGTTGTTTGGCAATTCGTTCACGTCGTGTTTATCTAATCTTGAGCAAATGTTAAAACGTTGTGAAGAAACCAATATTGTGCTTAATTGGGAAAAATGTCATTTTATGTGTAAAAAAGGAATCGTCTTAGGACATAAGGTCTCGAAAGCGGGGATTGAGGTCGATAAAGCTAAGGTAGACGTCATCGCCAAGTTACCTCATCCCAAAACCGTTAAGGGAGTTAGGATTTTCCTAGGACGCGCGGGCTTTTATCGTCGTTTCATCAAAGACTTTTTGAAAATCTCTCCACCTATGACACACCTTCTCGAGAAGGATGTTCCTTTTAATTTCAATGAGGATTGTGTTAGAGCTTTCGAAACTCTCAAAAGGAAACTTACCGAAGCTCCCATTCTTGTTACTCCTAATTGGGAATTACCCTTTGAAATCATGTGCGATGCAAGTGATTATGCTATAGGGGCCGTCTTAGGGCAACCTTATGAAAAGCATTTCCGTCCTATCCATTATGATAGTAAGACGATAACCGAGGCTCAATTAAAGTACACCACAACAGAAAAGGAATTCCTTACCGTGGTCTATGTGTTGGAAATATGTTTTTACGTATTTAGAAAGGATCGGTCACTCCAAATATAGATACAAGTATTGGGCTCGTGATCTAATGTATTAAGGTATAGCCCATATAGCCCACATGTAGGGTGGGCTATATAAACCCCCCTCCTAGCATGTTAGGAGGGGTTGTTGAACACTTTCATTTCATAATTCCATCTTCCTTTCATCTCTCTCCTTTCTCTCTCTTCTTTCTCTCTCTAAGTTTCTCCATTCTCCATCCATCTCAATAGGTTAATCCATAACAATGCCTAATCCTTAGAAAAACACGATCCTTCAATTGGTATCAAGAGCTTGGTTGATTCTTCGGATTAGCACGTTTTATCTATTGATTTGGTGATAAAGTTTCTTTCTTTTACAATTTTTTTCTTTCTTTCGTTTATTTTTTTTCATTTAGCTTGTTAAAATTTACTTTTATATAATCTTTGATAAAAGTTTTATCAAATCTTTCTACTAAAAGTTTCTTATATTTTTATCCATTTTAAAAATTTTATCCAATTTTTTTAACACCAATCCATATCAATTTTGTTTTCAACTTTTATTAGTGTTTTTAAGTTTTCTAGTTTGTCTTTTTCTTTTTCTATCCACGTTTTTCATTTTTTTTTATGTTGTGTCTAATTTTTTTTTTTGTCAAATCTATTTTGTTTTGTATCGGAAAAGGATTTTTAGTTTCAGATAGATTATTCCGATGCGTTCATTTTTTGTCCTATTCCGATAGAAAGCTGCCTTATTCCGATACTTTGACATTTCGATCGCAATAACCAAGTGGTTCTACTTTGCGATCACTTTTTTAGATTCCCTTTCTCCGACGTGATTGCGATAGCCTTTTGCGATCGTGATTGCGACGGATTTAAGGACCATAGATACGAAACTCTGCCCAAATTTTTATAGACACATTGCGATGGAAATACTTTGAGTATTGCGATGGATGTTTGTTGATATTGCGATGGATTGGTTTTGAATATTGCGATGAAAAATCTGAACATTGCGATGGAAAATATCACATATTGCGATGGGTTGTGTAGTATATATATTGCGATGGAGTAAGTTCAGAGATTGCGATGGAAAATTATTTAGACATTGCGATGGACTCGATCTAGACTCGACAACAGACTCGACCCTTTTGACTCATCTCAAAACGGACCCAAACATAACACTTTACTCAAAAAACACAAGAATTAAATAACTAGTCTCGACCTCAAACAACCCTCACCCAAAACTCAAAACACAACACCAAGCGACTCTAAACTCAGACCTGACTCTCCCTCTCGGCACACAAAAACCGACTCCAAAACAGATTACACAAACTGACTCATCAACTCACTCACTCACATCATCACACGACTCCCCTCGTCTCACGACTCACGACTCATAACGGGAAATTAAATTTTCTCGGTCATGAGCTTGTATTAAAACATTCCAAGTTTTAAGCTCATAAAGGAAATTGTTTCTTTTAAATAAGAGAACTTTTCCTCATAACGGGAAATTCATCTTTCTCGGTCATGAGCTTTACGTTAAAACATTCAATGTTTTTCAAGCTCGTGAAAACGACTTCTAAGTAAATGTCAACTTAGGACTCGTTCTTCAGTTAAAAGGAAAGTTTATCGCCGATGATAAACTTATCCTTAACAACGAGAAGTTTACAACTTCTCGGACTTGAGCTCGTTTTGTATGATATTCAACATCTTAAGCTCAAGTAATTGGTTTTCAAAACAATGAACACAATTTTCAAGAATTTTTCAAAAGGTTTTTCTAAATCGTTCAAAATTGTGTGTTCAAAAAATGTTTTGATAAAAAGATCATGTCTTCTTGAATCGATAATATTTACGATACTAGAAATGTCATTCAATAATGACACGGGGTTGTAAATAAAGTTCGAGCAGAAGGTCAAACGTTTTAAAACATGCTCAAAATGGTTTGCTATTATTTCAGATAGTAACCCGCTTTTCATATTAAAGTCAAGCCTTTCACCGGAAAGCTTTGACTCAACAACGGGAATTGATTTTCTCGGGCATGGTTTATTTTATAACCATGTAAGGGATTGTGTTGACTTTATAACACAATCTAACACGGATATATGTACGTGTCAGTGCATTTATTTGTTAAAACAAGAGAAATCTTGTTTTTATGAAGTTATCATCTCCACAAACCGTAGCAATTAACAATTGATATCTACATACTCGACGATGCGACTACTCAAACGGCGACTACAACTCTTTCAATAGAACACGGGTCAACAATTGAGGGGGAGCAATTGTCCAGCATTCAGGATCTTTGACGCCGAAAGTGCAAAGTTCACATGTTGGTGTCAAGACAACAATATCAATCGTACACATGGAGTCAAGAGATAACTTCAGACGTGATGAGGCGACCAACATTCGTGAACAAGAACCATGTGCTTCTTTCATATGATGTTCTTCATCATTTAGGTCCAACCTCATAAATCGCTAATCTTGTGAATACATTATCATATATGATCTTTGCACGTCATAAATACCTTACACTTGTGTTTAAAAGGTATTTAATTTACGTCTCAAGTAGTCCCTCATTAATTTGAGGGGGAGCTTGTGTAATTCATGAAGATATATGGCTTTGCATTTTTCTTCCCACATTTTCTTAAAATACTATTAAATCAATTGATATTAAAAAAATCGATTGGGTTAATATGTTTAATATGGGGGAGAAAATGTGATTTAATATGGGAAATGATTAAACACAAATGGTTTGACTTAACGTGCTAGCTCATCCTACATGTGCGAAATGTTATCAGATATCGTGGCATATGTTAAGGGGGAGCAAAATGGATTTGCACTTCAAAATGGATTTCATGGTGACATACACTTACCCAAAACATCTCTATTCACGACGTTGAAGAATGTGGTGACATAAGGATGGTAGGATAGGTTAAAGTCCAATGATTCCTCTAGAACCGGAGAAATCTTCCCAAGGACATTCCATAGCTAGAAATAGTAGTCCTTAGGAAAGATGGAGAAAGATTGTGAACGTAGCTGAATGCCGACCAAGTACTTAAGTTAGCACTGGAACAATCACAACAAGGTGCTAGTGATGACGTATTGGTAAGCATTGAAGGGGTTGAAGAATGAAAAAGAATTGTAAAGATAAAGGGTGTAAAGAAAGAAGCCCTCCTTACAACTTAGGTAGAAACCGGGTCAATACATATGCTATTGAGATCATTTTTAATGATTCTTGATATTGAAGATAGACATCATGGACCCAGTGATGCAATGCACAACCCATCCCAGCTAACTCAGATATCTCTCAAAAGATATTTGTTTTAATCACACGGAGACAACGCATTATCTATTGATTTATTCACTCCGAATAAATTGGTATTGAAATGGTGGCACTCCTCTCCAGCCTCCGATCACTAAAATCTAAAATGCATGATTGAGTCTAGGGCAATTTGAGATCATCAAATATCTCATTAGGACACACTTTCATATTTCCTTGCTTCTTCACACACTGTGAAAAAGTAAGTAAGATCTTAAGAGTCCTACGCAAAATCTTCATGATCTTGCCTGAACATCCGAGTAATACGAAAGTATTTACAATGAAGATGGAAATCCTTCTTGAGCGAATTTCAAAAAGCTCATGGTAGGTGACTTGTGCGATTCTTTATGAATCAAACTTGTGATAACTGGAAAGCAACAGTGGTTTAATTCTTAAATGAATTTAAACACGTTCCAGGCCTCTACGTAATATCTTAGTGATCTTGCCAGAACACTCAGAGTGATACCTTAGTGTTCTCAGTGATGAGTGGAAATCCTTCTAGTGTTAACCTCAAACATCACTTGGTAGGTAACTTGCAAGATTCTATACGAATCAAGCTCGTGACAACTGGAAAGCAACGATGGTGCGGTTCCTAATTGAACTTCACTTGTTCCAGGAAAATGAATTGACGGCTTCAAATCATGCGGATATTATTATCCAAATGATTCACTCTTTATGTTCGCAGTCAGCTTTGGACGGTCGAATAAAGAGAACGGGTTTACCCGCGAAATCTTGTCAAGGAGGTTCTTAATTGGAACTACCTGCCACAAGTACGATAGTTAATATCGTCCAACGGTCTTCACCGACCGGAGGTAAAATGCTACCGATTTAGAATGAAATGTTCAAAGCCATTTCATCCGTGTATATGTTTTGTTGCTAACCGTCTTATGCAGCGTAACAAGAAGGTGGCATTGCGGTGTACAATCCAGAAGAAGTAGTCACCACATGCTAATACTATATGCACTTAATACTTCATCAAATTCTAGAAAGTCTAAAGTCAAGTCTTCCGTTGTATCAAACTCTGAAGCTTTCAAGAATTACGAAGGTATAAGTATGTGGAACATGAAGTCACAAGGAGGCAATTATCACAAGTGATGAATGCACAAGGTCAAGGCAAGAGAACATGCTCAAGACTAAAGTCAAAGATCTCATCAGCATATTCACAAGAACAAGATCGAAGACTCAAGCATAGTATGCTAGGTTTAAGATTTTGTAAAATGGTGTGACCTCCCTTTGGGGGAGATTGTTGGAAATACGTTTTTCCAAGGAAAGTCTCGATCACATCATTATTAGCATAGATCACGAGCTATAGACTATTTAGGACATTGTAACTTGGAGTGACCTCCCTTTGGGGGAGATTGTTGGAAATACATTTTTACGTATTTAGAAAGGATCGGTCACTCTAAATATAGATACAAGTATTGGGCTCGTGATCTAATGTATTAAGGTATAGCCCATATAACCCACATGTAGGGTGGGCTATATAAACCCCCCTCCTAGCATGTTAGGAGGGGTTGTTGAACACTTTCATTTCATAATTCCATCTTTCTTTCATCTCTCTCCTTTCTCTCTCTTCTTTCTCTCTCTAAGTTTCTCCATTCTCCATCCATCTCAATAGGTTAATCCATAACAATTCCTAATCCTTAGAAAAACACGATCCTTCACTATGCTTTTGAGAAATTCCGACCTTATCTCGTCTTAGCTAAAAGCATCGTGTATACCCACCATTAGGCTATCAAGTATCTCTTAGCTAAGCAAGATGCTAAGCCGAGATTGCTTCGTTGGATGCTCCTCCTCCAAGAATTTGATGTCACCGTGCTTGACAAAAAAGGAGCCGAGAATCTAGCGGCCGATCATCTCTCTCGTCTAGAAGATCCTTACAAAGATGTTTTCGAGAACAAGTAAATCACCGAAACATTTCCTCTCGAGACTCTCGGTGTAGTGAATTCTAAAGACACCACCCCTGGTTTGCCGACACTGCAAATTACCATGCGGGCAATTTCATTATCAAGGGTATGACGACACAACAAAAGAGAAAATTCTTTCGTGACGTCAATTTCTATTTTGGGACGACCCTTATCTCTTTCGGGTTTGTGCGGATCAACTCGTTCGCGGTTGTGTTTTTGGTGCCGAAGCTTCTAACATCCTTAGAGCTTGTCACGAGGGACCCACGGGTGGTCACCACGGTGCTAATCTCACGGCTAAGAAAGTGTTCGATGCAGGTTTATTTTGGACTTTTATCTATCATGATGCACACGCACTTGTGAAGTCGTGTGATTCGTGCCAACGTCAAGGAAAATCGTCTCAACGTGATGAAATGCCGCAAAATATAATTCAAGTGTGTGAGATTTTTGACATTTGGGGCATTGACTTTATGGTCCCGTTTCCATCGTCTCATGGTAACAAGTATATCCTCGTCGCCGTCGACTACCTTTCTAAGTGGGTGGAAGCTAAGGCTTTACCTACTAATGATGCTCGTGTGGTAGTGAAGTTTTTGAAGGAACTATTCTCTCGGTTCGGAACCCCTCGTGCTATTATAAGCGATCGTGGAACCCATTTTAGTAATGACCAATTCGAAAAGGTCTTAAAGAAATACGGAGTTACTCATCGTCTTTCTACGGCTTATCACCCGCAAACGAGTGGGCAAGTCGAGGTTTCGAACCAACCATTGAAGAGGATTTTAGAGAGGTCGATTGGAGAAAACCGTGCTTCATGGTCCGACAAACTCGATGACGCTTTATGGGCCTTTAGGACCGCTTATAAGACACCTATCGGTTGTACTCCTTATAAGTTAGTCTATGGGAAGAATTGTCATTTGCCCATTGAATTGGAGCACAAGGCATATTGGGCCCTTAAGCATGCTAATTTTAATCTTAAGACCGCGGGAGATCACCGGAAAATACAATTGAATGAATTGGATGAACTAAGAGATAATTCTTATGAAAATTCATTGATTTTCAAAGAAAAGACTAAAAAGTTTCATGATGCAAAGATTAAAAACCGGGTTTTTAACATTGGTGATCAAGTGTTACTTTTTAACTCCAGATTAAAGATATTTTCCGAGAAATTGAAATCTCGTTGGTCGGGTCCTTTCACCTTTACACAAGTGTTTCCTTATGGGACCATCGAGCTAGCTCAAAATGATGGTCCTAACTTCAAAGTGAATGGACATACGCTTAAGCACTACTTTGGTGGGGAAATTCCTTCATTGGATGATCTCGACCAAGTCACCTTCCCCAATGATAATTAGCATTGAGGGGATCGAGTCGAGCTCATGACTCTTTAATAAAAAACCAGGTGCCTCGTGGGAGAGATCACATGCTTATCTTTTTATGCTTTCTAATAAATAATAAGAGGGGATTTATGCCCTTCCAATTCGTTGTCTCGTGGTTGTTTGTGATTGTGTTATCTAGATCATCATCATCACTACGATTGAAGACTCTCGTGTTTCTTTACACGAGCCTCGATAGTTTGCTTGAAGAAGTTTTTCACGAATCCATGACATATCCTTTATTGTTCTAACAATTATCTTTTAGCATAATTAATAAACGGCTTTAGATATATTGTTGATCACCCTTTCCATGCTAGATCCTAAGCATTCGACTCTTTGTATCTAGTATGGGGGTGCTCCACCTTTAGACTCGAAACATTGAGGACAATGTTTAATTTTAGTACGGGGGGGGGGGGGGGGTGAATAGATACTTGCTTTGCTACGCCCTCACGTTTTCCAACTTTCAATGTTTTGTTTTGTTTTGTTGCTAATAAGCCTAAAAATGGCCAAATTTTAAATTTTTTCTAAGTTTTAATAAGTGTTTTTAAGACACGAATGTATATTTTCCGATAGGTAGAATAAGAGCTAATTTTTGACTTGATGGGCATTTGGAGCCCTTTACGTTCCTTAACCCGCTCAATTCAAGTTTTGCTAGACTTTTATATAGGGAACTTTAAAACGCGAAGATCTGAGCTCATTCGAGTTAAGAACAAGAACTTTTCGCAAGTTCCTATAATTGATCCTATAAAGTCACTTATCAAGGGAACTATAAAATGCATTATCTAAACTTGAAAAATTCCAAGAAAGTGCAAGATCCTATAGGTGGCTTGAAAACCTAAAACTTTGATTTGATATAGTCTTAATGAAAGCTAATCCAAATTTGGCTTAATTTTGACTTGCATGGCTAAACGTAGAGATGATAGAGTTAGACAAGTGATCATGCTAAACGTAGAACATGAAAATGTTCTTTCAAAAACTCATATGTTTTTAATTGTAGCTTTTTCTCCCATAAGATCAATGCATTAGGAAAAAAATAATTGCAATAAGTAAGGTCGTACGATTTGAAAGGTTACTTAGCTTCTAGCACAAGATCGTTTAAAAGTTGCTCGGGGTTGAATAGAGTTCATAGCCAAGGCACCACTTATTGAAGCGGGACGCGAAGATTGGTGAAGATCCAAAAAGGCCCTAACAAGGCATGAGAAGCTCTATTTTGTTGTTAAAGATCCAAGATGATGTGAAGTATCATTATTCCTAATTCAATATGAAGGATCGAGGCACACGACGAAAAGCAATTACTCCCCTAAAGATTATGGAGAAAGTCTAAAAGACCCTTACAAAGTATGAGGATAAATATATCCAAGTCCTAAAAGGAGGCAGATCGTTGTATATCAAAGTCCAAAATAAAGATTGAAGAAAATGATGAAGTCGTGGTCCAAGTATGAAGAATCTCTCAAAAACGTCAAGTGAAGAAATTCCAAAATATGAAGAGAAGACCATAATTTCAAGAACGTCTTCCCAAGATTTGAAGTATGAAGTACATGCCAAATATTGATCCGAGAAAGGTCTCAAATCGTGAAATGAGTTATGCCAAGATATGAACTTAAGGAGATACACGAGAAGCCGTTTTAAAAGATTTTGTCCTTCGGCTAACTATCAATTAAAACTTTACTTTCGGACTAATAAATACTCAAATAAGTCAATATGAATCACTTGTGATCCATGAGAAGTAGTTAAAAAATTCTAGAAACCCATTTCCTTTTATCATAACTAGGATTGCGGGGAGAAAAAGTATTACACAATTTGGACGTATGAGTAGTGTTAGCATTGTGACTTGTACCAACAATGATCTCGTTTTTGCACTTAGCATGGAATGTATGACAATCAAGGATGACGAAATTTACTCAATGGGACATTTACTTGTTTCTATTCATTGACCCTAAAAATCACACACGTGATGAAAATCATACATTATGTCTTTACACATCTTCATAGTATTGTTGCAAGTCTTTTACTTTTCAATAAAGGGTAATAAAATTGAATTTTGGTGATGCTTAGATACTTTATTCTAGCATTGCGTGAGGGCAAGACAATGGTTTAGTATGGGGGAGTGATGAGATGGCTTTTATACATGATCTCATTGTTCTTTTCGGGCTTTAAATGCATAAAATGTCATCATTATACCATATATATGCTTGTATTTGTTTACTTGTATGTTTTTGGTATGGATATCGTGAAAAAGACAAAAGATCACAAGAAACAAGGAAAAACGGACACGAGAAACGAAGCGTACAAAGAACCGGGCCCTAGTTCATGATTTATCCAAGAAAAACGCTTGAAGACTTGAAGATGTACAATATTGATCCTCAATTTATGAATAAATGACACTTAAAACCCTTGTATATTCATAATTACAAGTTTGGTCCCTTAAGTTTGTCAAAATTACAAAAAAGGTCCTTCAACTTTGAAGAATTGGCAAGATTAGTCCCTCATCAATTCTAAATTGTCAATAATGGTCCCTCATGAAGTAAAAGATACAATGAAGACCTTTGAAGATCAAGAATGTCCAAGATCGGTCCTTTAAATATTCAAAAGTGGCAAAAATAACCCTTGAAAACCCTTTGCCAATGTTTTGGGGCAAAAGTGTGAAGTTTGTAACTTACTTAACAAAGGAAATCAAGTTTGGTTGGCTGAAAACACGTTTTACACTTCTTCCTAAAATACAAGGACTACTACTGCCATTCCCAAAGTTCAAATCTCACAAACACGCGCCAAACAACACAACCCCACCTTTTTCGGATCAAAATCTTTACTATTCACCCTAATGAACCCAGTTTTACCTTAACTTAAAACAAAGTGTAAAATGAAATTACCCAGGCACACGCTTAATTCACATGCCCAGGAACTCATCCCACACCCAAAACCCTCACTCCCACTCACCGTGTGACCCCACCATTTAAACCCGTCCACCTATCACATCAAACCTTAACCTCCAAGGTATGCCACGTGGCCAAATCAACAGCCCACACTCCTTACTTGGTTACAAAGCTAATGAACAATTAGGATTCATTTGGATAGCTCAAACATCAAATGCGTCTAGAAGATTCAAGGGCATTTCAGGAACTTTATAGCTAGGGTTTTCTCTTGTAATCTCAGCCCTTGTGGCCTATATAAGGACTCCTCAACATGTGAGAGAGCCTTGTTCCAGTTTTACTCTTTAAACATTGTAATTCTTTTTAAAATTTATAAAAGTTGGTATTTTAAGAAAATTGTATTTCCTTTTTATGTTTTTGAAAGTTGGTGTTGTTTAAGGGTAATTCTAAGTTCCATTTGATGTTATAAGTGTGCTTAAATCTTGTTGTTTAAGGACGTTTATGTTTGGTAAGGATTTCAAAGTTGAAATAACCTTGAAATCAGTCATCTGTTTTTGATTATTTACTTGTACTAACCGTTAACCAAAAGCCATAAGCTCTTACAAGCTTGTTAACACCAAGCTTGTGAAGGGATTTGAGCCTTTGGTTGGGCTGTTTGTTTCTTGTGTTGAAGAAATCAAGTCCTTGAGGTTCTACTTTGAACCATCAACCAAGGCACATCTCATCTCCTTTGTTCAAGTACCTTGGGCTTGTTCTAGTTGTTGAACAAGGTCCAAGGAGCATTGTTGATCCTCCTAGGAAGTTGTGGAGGATAGGTATAACCTCTTGTTAAGATTCCTCTAAAAAATTTCACGTTATTGTCTGATTCATACTTTGCCATGTGATTTGTTGATTTTGTGTTTGTGCTTTGTGTTTTATAGTTGGTATCTGTTAGTTGTCACCTAGTTGAGGCATTTGAACCATAAAATCAGTAGGTTGTTTATAGAAATAAGAAGTTTGTTTGAAAAAGTACTAAAATAAGGTTGTTTGGCATTTTAGGATCATAAGGCCTTGTGGCCTTGTGGCCTTGGTTCTTAGGGTTTGGGGAGTCTAAACCAGTCATATGAAACAAGAGTTAGTCACTAGTTAAGTTTCAAATGGTTTGGAAAAAGGATTTCAAGTTTTGGAAAAATCTGAAAAAAGTGGATTGAAATTGGTCAAACACATCAGATCCAATAAAATCTTTGTTTGTTGGATCTAAGGTCTGAAATCAGGTTTGGGAAGAGTTTAGGTGATAAGCTATATGTGCATTACCTATTTGTTGAATTTGGTGGGTTATTGAAGGTGCTAGAGCTTATCAAAGTTGGCTGAAGTGGTCAATTGCATCAGCAAAGTGAGCACCTCTTTTTGTACTTGCATTTGTTGTTCTAGTGTATGCCCTGCTTGTTTATCACTTGGAACTTGTTTTTGTGCTGCTTGTGAGTATATTTGGCTATTTGGTTTTCTTTGTTGCTGGCTTATAAGCTAACTGGCTTATTAAGCCTTATTTGCCAAAATCTATCATCAATTGGTCAACTGAACTCTTGATTCACAAGGACTCCTCCTTGAGTTCTTCATAAAAGTTGCTTATAACAAGCCTATAAACCATTCCTGATCAATTGGTGAATTTTGGAACACTTTGGCTTTTGGTCAAATAAGCACAATTTGGCTTATTTTTGAGAACTGCTTATTGGTATATGCAACAACTTGGATCTTGTAATAGGTTTCATTTTTCTCAGCTTAATAACAAATCTGGAAGGTTACAAGTCAGTTGGTTAAGCTTTTGCTAGAAAACTAGCTTATTTGGCTTTTTCAGCCAGCTTATTGGTGCACACAGCTTATTCTACTTGGCTTTTTGTGATTTTTATGATTGATTATTCTTAGTTAAGCTATTTGTGAGCTTTTTGATATGAGCTAAATTACTCATATAATTTATATCTAAAAACAATGAATCAATGCATAAAATGTTTAAATATGGCATTGTATATGTTTGTTTGTCGTTTCATGTGTGTAGGTACCGATGATCACGAAAAACCGGCAAATTCGACACGAGTTCGAAGAAAAGATCGAGAAGCCAAAATCAAGTTCATTTTTAAAGGATTTTATCAAAAGTCAAACGACAAATCATTTTAAGACGGGATTCGAGTTTTATCAAAGTTATTGGGCTTTGTAGGTCCCACTTATACTTCAACGGGCTTATGAGCCCATGAAATAAAGAAGACTTTTTTAAAGCCCATTTTTAAGTTTAAGTTAAGTAATAAACAAATGAAGGCCCAAAACATATATAATTTGCAAGAGATGTATGTAAAAGTTCTTGGGTTTTTTGGAGCCCAATAGGGTTTCGTCTGTCAAAACAAACGAATAAAAAGAGAAGTTATATTTAACTCTTTTTTTGTCAACACATAACTTACCCACCCACTAGTTATTTCTGTTACCAACAATGAACACCCTCTCTCATCTCAAAAAAAGAACGCAGCTTTTTACCCCTTTTAAACCCTAAATCACAAATAAATTATTTTGGGGCTTTTGATCAATTCAAGTGTGTGATACACACGAGTGGGAAATAAATCCCCAAGAATATCGGAAGAGAAGATGGAGGGCATCTACAGACGTGGCAGCTTTTGATTGGCTGTAACAGCTCATCATCACCAATCCTCCATTAAAAAGAAATGTTGAAGTTGTTGAAAAGAGCATTGAAGATATGTTTCTTGAAAAGAGACAAATTTATCAAGAGATTAATGATATTACTAATGAATTGGGAAGTCGACGACTTCATGGAGAAATAATTGAGGATGGATTTAAAAGAGATTGTGAAATTAAGATTAGACAACTTTCGCAAGATTATAATGGATTATGCATTGAAATTCGAAAGAAAGAACAAGCTCAAGAGGAAGCAAAATATCTTGCCACTCGTGAACTTGAGCGTTCTCTTCTTATTAACGATGACGAGGATAGTGCTATTTCTTTGAGAGATCTTATTGCTCTACATCCTTCGTCTAGTGCAATCGTACTTCCTTTTCATGTCTTGCCGGCTATGGAGCCTGAGAATTCACCCATCCTAGGTGATGAGGAAATCTCTCATGACATCACCACTCCTATTCTTGATTCTTCCACCGTGGAACCCGAAAATTCTCTAAGCAAGGGGGACGAGCATATTAGCACTATTCCGGACACGGAATCGGACGAAGTAATAAAGTCTAGTGTTGAGATCCTTGTCCAAAACCCAAGAGAGTTCGATGGTATTTCCAATGAAACGTGTGATTTGCCACAATGTGATGACTCTACTTCTTTTATTCACTTTAATGATGAAAATTGTGATGGAAATGAAGATTTTGAGAATGATTCGACTTCTAGTGAATTTTCTAATGAGGAGTTCTCCGATGAACTTTCTTATAAAGATGACATTCACGATTCAGATTTTGAGGGGTTTACCGATGAACCTACTCTTCTTCACCCATTTCCACCGAGAAATGAGGATGATAGCAATCCGATTTTTAAGAGGTTCACTTTTGAACTTGCTCCTTTAGAACCATTTCCACCAGGAAATGAGGTTGATTTGACTATTCCGATCCTTGAGAAGTTCACCGATGAACTTACTCATTTAGATGTGGAGGACGTGATTCTTCGTGACAAATTATCCAACGTCTATCTTCTCATTTCTAAGATCGAGACTTTGAATTCTAAGCCTATTAGAAAGTATTTCTCTCCATCTCCTATTCCCAGTGAGGATAGTGATCCGCTTATGGAGGAGATTGACATGTTTATTGCTTCTAATGATTGGATACCACCGGGTGTTGATGAAATTGACCCGGAGGGGCACACTCTCTATCCTTTAATTTTTATCGACTAACGTTTTATCTTAAGGCATAATTAATAAACGGCTTATAGATTTGTGTGCTCTTTCCATGTTAGGATTTTGCATTAGACTCTTCGTGTTTTAACAAGGGGGTGTTACTCTTGAGCTAAGAAACATTGAGGACAATGTTTGGTTTTAACATGGGGGAGTCAATCGATATAATCGCTTACAATTGCTTTTGTCGTGTCTAAACGTAATTGTTTTTCTCGTTTTTTATAAAAAATTTAAATTTTTAGTGTATTTTTAAGTTTTAATAAAGAAAATAAGTGTTTTTGACACGAATGTAGGCTTTCTGTTGGTGAAAATAAAAATAGTTTTTGACTCGACTCGGTTTTTACCTTAGCTTTTCCATAACGTGTTTGAATTAAGTTTTGCTAGGATTTTATATAGGGAGCTTTAAAACACGAAAGTCTTAACTCATACGGGTTAAGAACAAGAAATTTTCGCAAGTTCCTATAATTTATCCTAGAAAGTCGTTTATCAAGGGAACTTTAAAACGAAAATTCTAAAACTTGAAAAAGTATAAGAAGATGCAAGATCCTATAGATGACTTGAAAACCTAAAACTTTGATTTAATAGGTTAAGTATCCATTGATTTCACATTTTTGAAATTTTAATATGGAGAACAAGGGATGATATAGTTTAATCATAAGTTTCTAAAGTTAATTCTTCGTTGTGTAAGTATTTTTGTGTTTGATTTAATCTCCTCGTATTTATTTTCCACGCTTGAATAATAATTGCTTAATAAATGAAGTTTTTAGCAGTTTAGGCTTAATATCTTAACTCGTAACTACTTCTTTTTCTTCCCTTGTAATTAAAGTGAGAACACATTAAGGGTGTCAGCGTCATGGACTTTTGATCATGGATTTCGGAAATTTGGCTTACTATACATATCATATTAATAAAGAAGAATAAATAAAAACATGTTCTCTATGAGCCTTCGGGTGGGAGTCATGTAACACTAACCTTGTCATTAGAGCCTTAGGGTGTATGGCAAGGGGACATGTTGAATAAAAATTGCTTCATCATCATGAGCCATAAGGTGGGATGGTAAATGTCAATTCCCTTATTTTTGTCCAAGGAGCCTTCGGGTGTGGATTTTAAATAAGGAGCACAATTGCATCTTAAAGAGCCACAAGGTGATATGATGTAGTTGTTGCTAACTCCAATTAATAAGGTCATAATTCACTTTGGAGATTTTATTGTTGCTTTTAGGTAGTCCTACTAGCCAAATTTCGGGTCCCGGGATTTATCCCTCAAACCGTGTTATGTTATCCTTGATGTGGGCTTACTTTAGTGACAACGATTTTTGAAGTCGAGGTTAGGTTTTGAGTGTTGAGTTTACACCGTTTTTGCCTTCATTTTTGGATCAATAAATATCAAATAAAGTTAAATGAGCCTTTGGGTGAATGACAAATAAAAACTAGAGATACAATTAGGAATAATAGGAGATTGAGTTTAACACAAATTACTTGTATGAGTTGTTTTAATTTTGGGGCTTATGATTGACAATGATTTTGTTTTTACACTTGGCATGGAAAAGTGAAAAGTCGAGGACGATGAATCTATTTGGGTTTTATGATCCTAAAAGTTATTTTTCTAATAATGAAAGCAATACATTATGTCTTTGCAAAATAAAAAGTCAAAAGTTAAATGAAAGTGTAGTTAGTGTTTTATTTTATCATTGCGTGAGGACACGACAATTGCTTAGCAAGGGGGAGTTTGATATGAGCTAAATTACTCATATAATTTATATCTAAACACAATGAATAAATGCATAAAATGTTTAAATATGGCATTGTATATGTTTGTTTGTCGTTTCATGTGTGTAGGTACCGATGATCACGAAAAACCGGCAAATTCGACACGAGTTTGAAGAAAAGATCGAGAAGCCAAAATCAAGTTCGTTTTTAAAGGATTTTTATCAAAATTCAAACGACAAATCATTTTAAGACGGGATTCGAGTTTTATCAAAGTTATTGGGCTTTGTGGGTCCCACTTATACTTCAATGGGCTTATGAGCCCATGAAATAAAGAAGACTTTTTTAAAGCCCATTTTTAAGTTTAAGTTAAGTAATAAATAAATTAAGGCCCACAACATATATAATTTGCAAGAGATGTATGTTAAAGTTCTTGGGTTTTTTGGAGCCCAATAGGGTTTCGTCTGTCAAAACAAACGAATAAAAGAGAAGTTATATTTAACTCTTTTTTGGTCAACACATAACTTACCCACCCACTAATTATATTCGTTACCAACAATGAACACCCTCTGTCATCTCAAAAAAAAGAACGCAGCTTTTTACCCCTTTCAAACCCTAAATCACAAATAAATTATTTTGGGGCTTTTGATCAATTCAAGTGTGTGATACACACGAGTGGGAAATAAATCCCCAAAAATATCGGAAGAGAAGATGGAGGGCATCTACAGACGTGGCAGCTTTTGATTGGCTGTAACAGCTCATCATCACCAATCCTCTAATAAAAAGAAGACAAGTCATCACCAAACTAACACAACTAGCACAAGGGATTGCCACGTTGGCAATCCGTGTGCTAGCTTGTGTATTATCTACCGTAGATCAAGAAAAGAAGAAAGTGAGTGCAAGATCGATGGCTGCGATTCAAGATTGGCCTCAACAACTTCACCAAGAGCCTTGGGGGTTTGGCTATAAAAACCCCCATATTTCTGTAATCTTGGTATCCTTTTCTTTAGTTTTAGTGCTATAATGATAATTTAGTTTTAGGAGTTTTATTTTTTCTCTTGTAATGATTTTGTAATAAGTTCTATTTTAATAAATAAAGTTGGTTTAATTTTACTTTAATCTTGTGATTTAATCTGTTTATGTCTTGAAATAATTACTGCTCTTGTTACTCTTATACTATTTTAATCATTGTGAAATTAAATATGAACTTGTGAGATTAATTATAGCTTATCGGTTTGATTTTTAACTAAGTTTGGGAACCGATTTATCATAGTGATAAATTGAGAAAGAAGATAAAGTTTACTGATAAATCAATTAAAACTGTCAGTTCGATTTATCTCATACATCGAGAAATAAATGGTGATAATGTGATTTGAGTGGTGGTTCGATAATGGTGGTTCGTTTAGTTTTGGTGTCAATTTAGATAAGTCAGCTCAGCGCTCGACTTCGCATCAACGGTTTACTTCATTAAAGGTTAAGCACTTTTTAATTTTCTGTAATAATTAGTTTATTATGCTATTTTGCTTTGTTGTTAGATGTAATGGATTGTTTAGAAATTTGATCTATTTGGTTTTGATTTTTGTGTTTTTATCTGTTTTCGGTTTATGATAATAGTAAATCTGCTTGCTGATATGTGTAGAATCATGTTTCGTTTTAGGATTATACCTGCTTGTTTGCGTTATTAATTGTTATTGTTGTTTGATTCCTGAATGTGTATTTTGCTGAATAAACGTATGCTACGAATGGTATGGTTGGAGTTTGATTACAGAAACTTGATATGTCAAACGATTGTGTTGAGATTAGGATAGAATTTAGATATGTTTTTATCGACATGATATTAGGTTGTGGATTTGTATCTGCTGTCATTCAGATTAATGATTATAGTTTGCTGATGTGAATTGAGGTCTGAGTTTGAGTTTATTAACTTTATTAGCTTAGTAATTTTAGATTAATGGTTAACTCATTATTACTCATCAGTTAAGCAGAGTAAGGATTACGATGTATTTTTGTTATGATAAACTGCCTTGAATGACTGAATCTATGTTGCATAAGTCTTTGCTGTTGTTAATATTTCATAGCTGTGAATGATCTGATGCAAACTAAGGCATTGTTGTATAAGTCATTATTGATGCTGCTTATTGAATAGTGCTTAACTGAATCTTTATGCTTCCCCGTCATGAATTGTGTAGATCTGCTGTAGTATTTGTCATATAATGCTTACTGCCGACTAGTCTTGCTTCGTTGTTTTTTTTATCTTGCTGAATATGCTTCAACATGAATCTGAGTTTTAGTAATCGCCACTAGTGAGTTTTATCTGATGTTTATTGTTCTTAAGCTGTGTGTGATTTATTGTATTAGATGATTTTGGTTTACTTTAGAAATTAAGTGTTTTCTTTATTGTTTCTGTATTTCTAGGCCTGTGTGTGTATTTAGAGATGGTAAGTCTGGATGTTTAGCCTACTGTGATATTGATTTGTTGCCTTGTTTAACTTAGTTGTAGAATTATTGTTGCTGTCATATTGTTTTTGTCTGCATCTTATTTTTGTCTACATTTTAATTGTTTTTGCACTATGAGTTTACTAATTTTGATTTTGGTTATCTGATTTTGTCTATTTCATTTAGTGGTTTACGGTTTATGTAGTTCACGTTTTCTATATATGAACTTTTCGATTTTACTGATTTTGATCTTATCTCAAAAAGAAAAAAAAATTAAATCTAAAATCTGGTCATAGCAAGTCTCGAACTCGAGACCTGCACCTTAACAGTCCTACACCATTACCACTGGGCTCAGCTTTCTTTTTGTTAATAAATTACTCACAGTCAACTATAACTGAATTGATGGAACTGATTTCTTATATATACATTTTCATTTAAATAAGTTTTCAATTTAAACAATTAATTTCTTTTATAAAAAATTTTATGTTTTTAAATGTTAATTAACTTAGTTTTTCATAGAAGAAAACAAAATTACATATAATAATAATATAAATAAATTTATTTTAAAAATAAAAATATAAATATTTTATTACTTCTCTAAATTAATTTTGTTTAAGTAAATTTGTTTAAATATAAAAATATAAAGTAGTAAAAAAAATAAGATAGATTTAATTTTGCCTTTTAGATTTATTTAGGTACGATCATGCACTTTAGGATTTTTAAAATTGGTAGATTTAATATAGATAAAAACCGAACCCAATTCAAATCAATTGTCCAAATCGAAACAATAACATCTCAAATTTACTCGATCTTCGTGTACAACGAACTTGGTTCATCATCGTGTTTAATTAAATCCGTCTTTGGTAATTTTAGTCTATTACTTTTACCTAAAGGTAATTTTCTATTTTAACCTATAACGTATCTTAATTAATACATACATCCACCACATACATCAACATCAAAAATTTTGGCGCCGCTGCCGGGGATCTTGTGTACGATTCGTTTCGTGGAGATTTGTTGATCGTTGATTTGAAGACCCTTTTCGTCCTCGGAAAGTTTTGTTATTTTTCTATTATATTTAGTATGTATCCTTTTTCGTGTTTTTTGTGATTAATATATTATATTACGTAGAACAATAAATTTACCTACATGCAAGTAAGACCTTAGTTGGGATTTCATCACCTAGCTATTGTATTAGAATCCAAAACGAAAAAAAGGCAAAATAGATAAATTCTAATAAAAAGTTTGAACTCGATTTATAAAAACTATAAGGTGGGTATAAGGCGACGTGCTATAAAAGGCCGTCTAAGGAAAAAGTTTTTTAAGTGCTTTGTGCCACCTAGTTTTCCCGCTTGCTTGTGCGTATATTGAGAGGGACGACCGATTATTGGTTTGCCAACTCAAGTAGTATTAAATCTTATTTTTGTAGTTTACTTATTGAACCTCAAGATGTTTAGGTTTTCACCTATCGTTTCAAAGTCGACCGAGGGTAATTTACTTCCATAGTAATTATCCTTACTCCTTGTTTTTGTCAATCTTTGATTGATTTATGAAAAATACCAAAAATAATCTTCTTAATCCTCTATCATGTTTAATTCTTTTTCTCCTCACCCTCCAATTTTTAATTCTTCCATGAATTCTTTTGTCAATTGTTTAGGGTGTGGAGAACCGTTATATGGTCTTTTACCATGTCGATGGTGCACGTGTGAGCGTTGTGGAAATGATTTACGTCACGATATACGAGTTGGATTTTGTCCTTGTTGTAATGAGATTACTTCATGTGGAAATCCGAATTTTTCGAATAACTCTCTCGATTTTTACCCACCTCCACACCCAACATACGAGACACCCTCGTGTGAGTTTTGTGGAAATAATTCTCATTTTGGAATTAGTTGTTCGCATCGATTCTCGCTTAATTACCAGCAAGAACTGGGCTACAATCAGAACTTTAATGTAATTGTTATCCACAAGATTTACCGAGTTTATCACAACAATATCTTTGTTGTGAGTATTGTGGAGGTCCTCACGAGAGTTTTTGTTGTCAACCGAGAGATCAAAATTTTTATGAGCCTAGTCCTTGCTATAATTCTATTCCCTCCGGTTTTGACCAATCCTCACAATTTTCTCTCGTGAGTGAGAATTTTAAACGACTTGAAACAATGTTCCAACAAATAATGAATCAAAGAAATGTTGAAGTTGTTGAAAAGAGAATTGAAGATATGTTGCTTGAAAAGAGACAAATTAATCAAGAGATTAATGATATTACTAATGAATTGGGAAGTCGACGATTTCATGGAGAAATAATTGAGGAGGGATTTAAAAGGGATTTTGAAATTAAGATTAGACAACTTTCGCAAGATTATAATGGATTAAGCATTGAAATCCGAAAGAAAGAACAAACTCAAGAGGAAGCAAAATATCTTGCCACTCGTGAACTCGAGCGTTCTCTTCTTATTGACGATGACGAGGATAGTGTTATTTCTTTGAGAGATCTTATTTCTCTACATCCTTCGTCTAGTGCAATCGTACTTCCTTCTTATGTCTTGCCGGCTATGGAGCCTGAGAATTCACCCATCCTAGGTGATGAGGAAATCTCTCATGACATCACCACTCTTATTCTTGATTCTTCCACCGTGGAACGCGAAAATTCTCTATGCAAAGGGGACGAGCATATTAGCACTATTCCGGACACGGAATCGGACGAAGTAATAAAGTCTAGTGTTGAGATCCTTGTCCAAAACCCAAGAGAGTTCCATGGTATTTCCAATGAAACGTGTGATTTGACACAATGTGATGACTCTACTTCTTCTATTCAATTTAATGATGAAAATTGTGATGGAAATGAAGATTTTGAGAATGATTCGACGTCTAGTGAATTTTCTAATGAGGAGTTATCCGATGAACTTTCTTATAAAGATGACATTCACGATTCGGATTTTGAGGGGTTTACCGATGAACCTACTCTTCTTCACCTATTTCCACCGGGAAATGAGGATGATAGCAATCCGATTTTTGAGAGGTTCACTTTTGAACTTGCTCCTTTAGACCCATTTCCACCGGGAAATGAGGTTGATTTGACTATTCCGATCCTTGAGAAGTTCACCGATGAACTTACTCATTTAGATGTGGAGGACGTGATTCTTCGTGAAAAATTATCCAACGTCTATCTTCTCATTTCTAAGATCAAGACTATGACTTCTAAGCTTATTAGAAAGTCTTTCTCTCCATCTCCTATTCCCATTGAGGATAGTGATCCGCTTATGGAGGAGATTGACATGTTTATTGCTTCTAATGATTCGATACCACCGGGTGTTGATGAAATTGACCCGGAGGGGCACACTCTCTATCCTTTGATTTTTATCGACTAACATTTTATCTTGAGGCATAATTAATAAACGGCTTATAGATTTGCGTGATCTTTCCATGTTAGGATTTTGCATTAGACTCTTCGTGTTTTAGCAAGGGGGTGTTACTCTTGAGCTAAGAAACATTGAGGACAATGTTTGGTTTTAGCATGGGGGAGTCAATCGATATAATCGCTTACAATTGCTTTTGTCGTGTCTAAAGGTAATTGTTTTTCTCGTTTTTTTATAAAAAATTTAAATTTTTAGTGTATTTTAAGTTTTAATAAAGAAAATAAGTGTTTTTGACACGAATGTAGGCTTTCCGTTGGTGAAAATAAAAATAGCTTTTGACTCGACTCGGTTTTTACCTTAGCTTTTCCTTAACGTGTTTGAATTAAGTTTTGCTATACTTTTATATAGGGAGCTTTAAAATGCGAAAGTCTTAACTCATACTTGTTAAGAACAAGAACTTTTCGCAAGTTCCTATAATTGATCCTAGAAAGTCGTTTATCAAGGGAACTTTAAAACGCAAATTCTAAAACTTGAAAAAGTATAAGAAGATTCAAGATCCTATAGATGACTTGAAAACCCAAAACTTTGATTTAATAGGCTAAGTATCCATTGATTTCACATTTTTGAAATTTTACAATATGGAGAACAAGAGATGTTAGAGTTTAATCATAAGTTTCTAAAGTTAATTCTTCGTTGTGTAAGTATTTTTTTGTTTGATTTAATCTCCTCGTATTTATTTTCCATGCTTGAATAATAATTGCTTAATAAATGAAGTTTTTAGCGGTTTAGGCTTAATATATTAACTTGTAACTCCTTCTTTTTCTTCCCTCGTAATTAAAGTGAGAACACATTAAGGGTGTCAGCGTCATGGACTTTTGATCATGGGATTGCGGAAATTTGGCTTACTATACATATCATATTAATAAAGAAGAATAAATAAAAACATGTTCTCTATGAGCCTTCGGGTGGGAGTCATGTAACACTAACCTTGTCATTAGAGCCTTAGGGTGTATGGCAAGGGGATGTGTTGAATAAAAATTGCTTCATCATCATGAGCCATAAGGTGGGATGGTGAATGTCAATTCCCTTATTTTTATCCAAGGAGCCTTCGGGTGTGGATTTTAAATAAGGAGCACAATTGCATCTTAAAGAGCCACAAGGTGATATGATGTAGTTGTTGCTAACTCCAATTAATAAGGTCATAATTGACTTTGGAGATTTTATTGTTGCTTTTAAGTAGTCCTACTAGCCAAATTTCGGGTCCCGGGATTTATCCCTCAAATCGTGTTAAGTTATCGTTGATGTGGGCTTTCTTTAGTGACAACGGTTTTTGAAGTCGAGGTTAGGTTTTGAGTGTTGAGTTTACACCATTTTTGCCTTCATTTTTGGATTAATAAATATCAAATAAAGTTAAATGAGCCTTTGGGTGAATGACAAATAAAATCTAGAGATACAATTAGGAATAATAGGAGATTGAGTTTAACACAAATTACTTGTATGAGTTGTTTTAATTTTGGGGCTTATGATTGACAATGATCTTGTTTTTACACTTGGCATGGAAAAGTGAAAAGTCGAGAACGATGAATCTATTTGAGTTTTAGGATCCTAAAAGTTATTTTTCTAATAATGAAAACAATACATTATGTCTTTGCAAAATAAAAAGTCAAAAGTTGAATGAAAGTGTAATTAGTGTTTTATTTTATCATTGTGTGAGGACACGACAATTGCTTAGCAAGGGGGAGTTTCATATGAGCTAAATTACTCATATAATTTATATCTAAAAACAATGAATAAATGCATAAAATATTTAAATATGGCATTGTATATGTTTGTTTGTCGTTTCATGTGTGTAGGTACTGATGATCACAAAAAACTGGCAAATTCGACACGAGTTTGAAGAAAAGATTGAGAAGCCAAAATCAAGTTCGTTTTTAAAGGATTTTATCAAAAGTCAAACGACAAATCATTTTAAGACGGGATTCGAGTTTTATCAAAGTTATTGGGATTTGTGGGTCCCACTTATACTTCAATGGGCTTATGAGCCCATGAAATAAAGAAGACTTGTATAAAGCCTGATACACTGATTTTGTATGGGTTCTAATTTTACTCTCGATATCCTCTCGAATTGATCTAGGTCTTAAGTGGAATGATTGTTCTTGGTTACTAAATAAAAGGGTTTGGTTTTCTAGTCTAATAAATTTAAAGTTCAAATTAAAATTAAAGTTAAAATATAAATTGTGAAATATGAGTAAAGAAACAGTAAAACAACAACAGTAAAACAGCAACTTTAAACTACCCAAAGATAACTGATTCGGAACTTTAACCTTGGTTCGGAACTTTCTGATTCGGAAGGTACTATTCACTCATCCGGAACTCAATGATTCGGAAGTCTTTCTTGATTCAGAAGTTTTTCTTGATTCGGAACCTTCCGGATGAAGAGGTTGATTCGGAAACTTCCGGATGAAGGCTATTGATTCGGAACTTGCTGACTCGGAAATAACTGGTTCGGAACTTTCAGCTTGATTCGGAAGTTTCCGGATGAAGGTTGATTCGGAAACTTCTTGCTTGATCCGGAACTTAATGACTGGTTCGGAACCTTCCGAATGAAAGCTTCATTCGGAACTTTTAGCTGATTCGGAAGTTTTGAATACCCAGATACAGTAGCAGAATAACGAAGAACACGGAACAAGGATTTTAATCAAAATCAAGCCAAATACTTAAAAAGGTTTTACCAATTTAAACACAAATCATTTAGATATCATAAGCAACGAATCCCACTAATAAAAACACAAATCCAAACAACTTTTGAAGATCAAATCAAGAAAAATAAAAACTTAAGAACTTGAAGATAAAGATGAAGATGAACAAGATTAAATGGAAAGATTAAACAAAAGCTTTGTATTGAATGATTAATGTTTTGACAAGGTAAAACAAAGATTAAAATTACAAGGTTAAAGAATTAAAGATGAAAATCACCAATCACCCTAGTGGTGATGGTGAAGCTACGAACCAAGGAAAAGAAAGAGTGGGGAAAAGAAAATAAAAGCTAGCCTAAAATGTGTGAGGGGAAGGCTATTTATAGCCTTGTCCTTTGGTTGGTGAGTGGGCTTTCTCCCGTTCTTCTTGTCTTTTCGTCTTTTCAGAAAAGTTTCCGTTTTCGATTCTGATTCGGGATTTGTCGTCGATTAAATTCAACTCGTCTTTTAATTTCTTCGTTTAATAGACTTGAGTTTCTTCGACTTATATAAATCTTCCATCTTTGGTCCTTTTCTTCGATAAATCTTCGAATAGGCCCAGTGACTTCAAGTCTTTTGCATCTCTTGGACAATAGACTTTATCTTGAGTCTTTTTCTTCAGTAAAACCCGTGCAATCCCATGTTTTCTTCAATATTCATCCGGTTGGCTCTGAAAACACAATAAACACAAAAACCACGCATAATTCCAAACAAATGATATTAAATACGTGTTTTGGTCTCGTTTTAGCCCGAATTAAGTGGTAAAAGGATGGGTGTTTACACACCTATCAAATCCCCTACACTTAACCATTGCCATGCCCTCATGCAATGCTTAATGATAAAGCGAGCTTACACTTTTCTCATAATTAATCAACCTTGGCCTTATTTAAAATTCTACTAAACAAAAAATTAAAGAAATAAAACTTCAACGGTAACAAAGGGATAGAAAACCATTTTCACTTGAAAATAGCTACATGGAAATAACTTGTAGAGAAATCGATGACTTACATTAGGGCTTTGGTGCTGCGAAGATTTATCACCCTCAAGTTTCACGTTCCCCAAACTAAGCTTAAAAACGAGATCATTGTTATTATAAGTTAGCAATTCAAACACTTACACACATGGCTAAATTAAATGCTTAAACTCCCTTATTCCTAGGTGTATCTCTTATATTTTATTTTTGTCTTAGAATGATCATGAAGATGCATTTTTTTTGGACTTATTTCGATAGTTTATTAGGGCTGAAAGCAAAGTAGGACGATTTGATCAATAGTTAGCTAAAGGACAAAATCTCTTAAAACTGCTTCTCGGGATATCAAAAAGTTCATATATTGGCATAACTTGGTTCACGATTTGAGACCTTTCTTGGGCCGATATTTGGCATGTACTTCATACTTCATATCTTCGAGAGACGTTCTTGAGATAATGGTCTTCTCATCATAATGGAGTTTCTTCACTTGGAGACTTTTGAGGGGTTCTCCAACTTTGTTGACCACGACTTCATGATTATTTCTTCAATCTCTAATTGGGATTTTGAGATACAACGATCCGCCTCCTTTTCGGACTTGGATCTATTTATCCTCATACCTTGTTAGGGTCTTTTCGGATAGACTTCTCCATGATCTTTATGGGAGTTGATTGCTTTTCGTCGTGAGTCTTGATCCTTCATATCGATTTTAAGAATAATGCTTTTCACATCACTTTGGATCTTCAGCAATAAAATTGAATCCTCATGCCTTGTTAGGGCCTTTTCGGACTCGCCAATCTTCGCGCCCCGCTTCATAAGTTATGCCTTGGCTATGAACTCTTATCATTACCGAGCAACTTTTAAACGATCTTGGGCTAGAAGCTAAGTAACTTTTCAAATCGTAAGACCTTACTTATTGCAGATAAATTATTAGCAAGTGATGGGAGAATTGGCAAATAATTACACCAAGTGAGCTTGCGCAAGAATACCGACTTATAATTGACTCTATCATTTCTCGTCCTCCACAATTTAAAATCTCAAGTAATGAGACTCGTGGACACTTAGCCTAATAAACCTATTAAGGTCTACATGGTTAAGGATACTAGCTAGAATAAACTTGGATAAGTCTATTCGGGTTGAGTCAAAATAAACGCAACGGGCCTAATAGATTAAAGGCTTCTAAACTAGCTACACCACTTTATTAAAATTTGACTTTATTGTGGGATATATACATATGAAAGCAACGATAAAAATTTAAAAATTACAACTAAATGGCCAAAGTTAATAAAAAATTTGAAAAATGGGATTTTCCGGTTAATTGAAGGCATTTTCATGGAAAAGTCCACTTAAAACTTCGATAGAAGTCCCCCCTACACTTAAGATAAACATTGTCCTCAATGTTTAAGCATGTGGGAAAGGTTTCCCCTACACTTACGACATTGTGCACGTTGGTTAACTCAAGTTAAGGAAGAGACGACTAAAGTGATCAATTTCAAATGTGAGTATGAAGAAAATTGAATCACGATAGTTGAGAGATAGAACCGGATTTCGAATAACACGGGAGCACGGTTCTTCAAAGGTTCCAAAAGTGCATTCATCCCTGTAATCACATCACCACACAAACACAAACACATATAGAAGTCCCCCCCCCTACACTTAGGGGATTAAAACATACAAGGATAGATACTCGGGCTGCCTCCCGAGGAGCGCTTGTTTTTGATAACCGAGTCACGAGCCTGACTCGACCCAAAATTAGTTCATGGGGAACGTGGTGAGGGATGGAGTCACCTCCTTAGAGGTGTCCTCACCAAAGTACAACTTCACTCGTTGGCCATTCACCTTAAAATTAGGTCCATCAGGTTGAGCGAGCTCGAGAGTACCATATGGAAAAATTTGGGCAATGGTGAATGGGCCGGACCAACGAGATTTGAGCTTTCCCGAGAAGATTTTCAACCGAGAGTTAAAATGTAAGACTTTGTCTCCAACATGGAACTCTCGGTTTTTAATCTTGGAGTCGTGAATGAGCTTAGTTCTTTCCTTATAGATCAAAGAATTTTCATAAGCCTCATTACGGAGTTCATTCAGCTCATTGAGTTGGATCTTGCGTAGGTCACCGGCTTTGTTTATATCAAAATTAGCCCACTTCAAGGCCCAATAAGCCTTGTGCTCCAACTCAATGGGGAGGTGGCATGCTTTCCCGTACACAAGACGATAAGGCGTACAGCCGATTGGGGTCTTGTAAGCAGTACGGAAAGCCCACAAAGCATCATCCAGTTTATCAGCCCATGAGGCACGATGCTCTCCCACGGTCCTTTCAAGAATTCGCTTAAGACCTCGGTTGGATATTTCGGCCTGGCCATTAGTTTGTGGGTGGTAGGCTGTGGAAAGACGATGGTGTACACCGTACTTAGCCATGACTCGAGCAAATTGGTCATTGCAGAAATGAGTCCCACGATCACTAATAATGGCACGAGGCACACCGAATCTAGCGAATAGAGCTTTCAAAAAGTTACAAACCACCCTTGCGTCATTAGTAGGCAAAGCTTTGGCTTCAACCCACTTCGAAACGTAGTCAACGGCTACAAGGATGTATTTGTTTCCTTTAGACGAAGGGAATGGCCCCATAAAGTCGATACCCCAAACATCAAAAATTTCACACTCTTGAATAAAATTCTGAGGCATCTCGTCTTTATGTGTGATTTTGCCTTGCTTTTGGCAAACATCACATCGTTTGGCCATATCGTGAGCGTCACGGTATATGGAGGGCCAATAAAATCCCGAATCAAACACTTTTTTAGCGGTGTAGTTGGGACCAAAGTGACCACCGGTGGGTCCTTTGTGGCAAGCATCAAGGATGTCCGACGCTGCCGGTCCATCAACACATCGGCGAATTATCAGATCAGCACATTGTTTGAATAGGTAAGGGTCGTCCCAAAAGTAAGTCTTGATGTCGGTAAAGAACTTCTTCTTTTGCTGGGACGTCAACCCTTCCTTGAGAATTCCACCCGCCAAGTAGTTTGCAAAGTCCGCAAACCACGGGGTTTCATTCGGCTTCGAGTTTATAGACATTAAGGTCTCCAAGGGAAAAGAATCATTGATTTCTTTGGTCGGATGATCCCCTTGGTAAGGATCCTCAAGTCTACTAAGATGGTCTGCGGCTAGGTTTTCTGCTCCTTTTTTATCGCGGATGTCGATTTTAAATTCCTGGAGCAGCAAAACCCAGCGAAGAAGTCTTGGTTTGGAATCTTGCTTTGTCAACAAGTACTTCAACGCGGAATGATCGGTGTACAAAATGGTGGTGGAAAGGACAAGATAGGGGCGGAATTTTTCAAAAGCATAGACAACAGCTAAAAGCTCTTTTTCTGTTGTCGTATAATGCAATTGTGCCCCAGTCATTGTCTTGCTAGCGTAATGGATCGGTTGGAAGTGTTTGTTCACTCTTTGTCCAAGAACCGCTCCAATAGCAAAATCACTAGCATCGCACATCAACTCAAAAGGAAGCTCCCAATTAGGGGTAACCAAGACGGGTGCCTTAGTGAGCTTATCCTTAAGCGAGTTGAAGGCTTCAAGGCACTCTTTGGAGAAGATAAAAGGAGTATCTTTTTCCAAGAGGTGGGTCATCGGGCGAGCGATTTGAGAAAAATCTTTGATGAATCGACGATAGAAGCCCGCATGACCCAAGAAACTTCTCACACCCTTCACGGTTGAAGGTGGAGGCAGCTTAGCGATAACATCGACTTTAGCACGGTCAACTTCAAGACCGGCTTTCGAGATCTTATGTCCAAGCACGACGCCTTCTTTTACCATAAAATGGCATTTTTCCCAATTTAGAACAAGGCGAGTGTCTTCACACCGCTTTAGCATACGTTCTAAATTGGCAAGGCAAGCAGAGAAGGAATCCCCGAAGACCGAGAAATCATCCATGAAGACTTCCATGGTTTGTTCAACCATGTCATGGAAGATAGCTAACATGCACCTTTGGAAAGTCCCGGGCGCATTACATAAGCCAAAAGGCATTCTTTTGTAAGCGAAGGTGCCATAGGGACAAGTGAATGTAGTCTTCTCTTGATCTTGGGGATCGATGGGTATTTGAAAATAACCCGAGAAACCATCGAGAAAGCAGTAATATTCATTACCGGCTAATCGTTCAAGCATTTGGTCCATGAAAGGTAGAGGGAAATGATCCTTTCTCGTGGCATCATTGAGTTTGCGGTAGTCTATACAAACTCTCCACCCAGTTACAAGACGAGTGGGAATCAACTCGTTGTGTTCATTGGGAACAACGGTTATTCCGCCCTTCTTGGGCACACAATGGATTGGACTAACCCACGGTGAATCCGAAATAGGGTAAATCATACCCGCATCAAGAAGTTTGATAACCTCTGTTTTTATGACTTCATGTATTTTTGGATTCACCCTTCGTTGGCTTTGAATAGTGGGCTTATAGTCGTCCTCCATGAGAATTTTGTGCGTGCAGAAGTGAGGATCAATTCCACGAATATCCGAGATTTTCCACGCAATAGCTTTCTTGTGAGCTTTCAACACAGCGACGAGGCGAGTCTTCTCTTCATCTTTCAAATCCGTTGCAATAATGACGGGTGACTTCTTGTTGTCGTCAAGGAACACGTACTCGAGATGTGGCGGCAACTCCTTAAGTTCCAAATCCGGAGGATTTTCGACGGGAGGCGTTTTCAAAGTCGTGGCATCGATAGCAATAACCGTGGGAGATGGAGGCGAAGGATTGTCTTCGGTGAGAAGATTGTCAAAGAAACTCATGTCTTCATCCCCCTCGGTGGGAGAATCATTAGTAGCTAAATTCGCATCTCCCATGGCATCTTCAAGATTGTTCCAAAATAAATCACCATCTCCAAATAGAGACAACGATGAATCAATGGAGGACACGGTCTCAACAGTGGGAAGAGAGGTAGGAATACTTTTGCAAGCATCATTAAAGTGTTCTTCACAAGCCTCATCAAGAACGTCAATACAATTAACGCTCTCATATGAATAAGGCTGTTTAGACAACTTTCCCATGTTGAAGACTACTTTGTCGTCACCCACTCTCATGATAAGCTCTCCGGCTTCAACATCAATAAGAGTGCGACCGGTCCTCAAGAATGGACGACCAACAATAAGTGGCACATGAGGGTCCATCTCGTAGTCGACGACAACAAAATCAGCAGGAAAGGTGAATTTGTCGACTCCTACAATGACATCTTCGGCTATCCCCACTGGATAAGCAACCGTACGGTTGGCTAATTCCAAAGTCATTTTAGTGGGGACTAGCTCTGGGAGAGATAATTGCTTCCAAACACTTAGAGGCATGAGATTAATACTGGCACCTAGATCGGCTAGGGCCATGCAATTCTCTACTCCCGGGAAATTGCAAGGGATAAGAAAACGACCCGGATCACCAAGCTTGATTGGCAATTTCCTTAAGAGCACTGCAGAGCAGTTCTCATTAAGTTGGGTGTTGGCAATGTCGAGGAGCTTTTCCTTGTCGCTCAGAAGGTCTTTAAACATTTTGGCGTATTTGGGCATGTGAGCGAGAGCCTCAGCGAAGGAGATATTGAAATTCAGTTGTTTAAACATTTTAAGAAAGTTAGAAACCTGAATATCATCCTTGCTCTTTTGCTTCTCTTTCCTCAACCTTGAAGGATAAGGTATATTGGAAGAAGAGGAAGGCTTTAGGGGAATAGGATCACTCACAAGCACGGGTGGAGGAGGGGTAGAAAGAAGAGGTGGAGAAATTGGGGAAGGAGAAGGGTGAGGAAAAGGAGCAGGTGACTCATTTTCCTTAGTCACAACCACCGGTGGAGGTATAGGAAGCTCGGGTTCCTTGGTACCTTTACCACTTCGAGTAGTGATTGCTTTCATCTCCCCTCTTGGGTTCGCGACGGTGTTACTCGGAAGAGTACCCGAAGAAGAGGGTTGACTACTTTGGAAAAAACTAGCCATCATGTTCCTCAGATCATTAGTCTGGCTATCCAACGTGTTTCTCATGTCAGCTCTCAAATCATTTCCTTGCTTGACCAAATCTGCCTTCAAATTGCGCACTTCCTCTTGGAGATTTCCCACTATCACATCATTGGTCCTGATATAGGTGGCAACCTCTTGGTGTAATGCAGTGGTGGCTTGGTTGGGAGGAGCATTGTATGCAGGTGGTTGGTAAGCGGGTTGTTGGTATACTTGATTGTTACGTTGAGGTGGTTGTTGTTGCTTGTGAGGTGGGATGTATGGTTGACGAGGTTGTTGTTGTTGTGGAGGAGGGCGGTTAAGGTTTTGTTGTTGGTTTGGGTTGGTAGGAGGAAAGCCAGGTGGTGAAAGATAGTTGTTTGATCGATAGCTAAGCAAGTTACGGTCACCTTGAGGTCTAGCTTGATAAGCAGGTTGTTGGTAGGTGCCATATGCCGCATTCACATTCTCAGCAGGGTAATCTTGGGTGGCAGTACAAGTTGTGTAAGAGTAGGGACCACCGCATATCTCACAAGGTTGGCTGACAGCGTTCACTTGTGCGTTTTTGGCGTTGTTGCTGTTGTTGTTGCTGAAGGTGTGGGTGACAAGCGATTCAAGAAGCGTAGTGATTTTGTCTAATCGCTTGTCGCTGTCATTAGTGCTAGCACTAGCGAGATTGGTCCTAACACTCTTGGTTTGCACACGAGATTTGTTCTCAATGATGTCCCAAGCAGCATTGGAAGTCTTAGCCAATAAATTACCCCCCGAGGCACTATTCAGTGAATCTTGGTCACTCATGCTTAAACCATTGTAAAAAGTATTGATTTGATGTACTTTGGTAAAACCATGTTGTGGGCATTTTCTTAAAAGATCTTTAAAACGATCCCAAGATTCACTGAATGACTCATCGTACTTTTGTTCAAAGTTTATAATCTCATTCCGCAAAGCGGTAGTACGAGAGGGTGGAAAAAAGTAGTTGATAAACTTTGTTTCCAAATCCGTCCATGAGAGAATACTCTGTGGCGGTTCCTTAGCAAGCCAATGACGGGCTTGTCCCTCTAAAGAAAAGGGAAAAAGTTGTAACCTTATAACCTCCTGTGGAACACCATTGAACTTGACCGTGTTGGTGAGTTGTAGAAATCTCTTGATATGGTCGTGTGGGTCATCAATGGTTCGTCCCAAGAACGGTTGAGCTGAGACCATCTGGATAAAGCCTGACTTTAGCTCGAAATTGTTGGCGGCAATTGGTGGAATAACAATTGGATCCGTATTGCCATCGACATGAGCTTGTAGCAATTCAATCATTGGGCGATTATCCGGAAGGTGCTCATTGTTGTTGTTATTGTTCATGTTGTTGAAAGGCGGATTGTTGTTGTTATTATTGTTGTTCGGAGGTGATATATTATTGTTGTTTTGTATACCAGCCATTTCTAAGTTATCGAGAGGCTCGGGCTCTTGATAAGACGTGGATCGAGTGCGCATACACCTGCAAAAGAATGAACAAAGAAAAACAAAGCAAAAATATTTTTGGTTTTTCTTGTTTTTTTAATTTTTAGGATTTTTGAAAATTTTATATTTTTAGTTGTTTTTGAAGATTTTCTTGAAAAAAAGTAACGTTCACGGGGAACGGATCCCAAAATCCAAGTTCTCACAAAAAACTGTTGATCTTAACGAGAAGAGCCGGCAGCGGCGCCATTTGATACACTGATTTTGTATGGGTTCTAATTTTACTCTCGATATCCTCTCGAATTGATCTAGGTCTTAAGTGGAATGATTGTTCTTGGTTACTAAATAAAAGGGTTTGGTTTTCTAGTCTAATAAATTTAAAGTTCAAATTAAAATTAAAGTTAAAATATAAATTGTGAAATATGAGTAAAGAAACAGTAAAACAACAACAGTAAAACAGCAACTTTAAACTACCCAAAGATAACTGATTCGGAACTTTAACCTTGGTTCGGAACTTTCTGATTCGGAAGGTACTATTCACTCATCCGGAACTCAATGATTCGGAAGTCTTTCTTGATTCGGAAGTTTTTCTTGATTCGGAACCTTCCGGATGAAGAGGTTGATTCGGAAACTTCCGGATGAAGGCTATTGATTCGGAACTTGCTGACTCGGAAATAACTGGTTCGGAACTTTCAGCTTGATTCGGAAGTTTCCGGATGAAGGTTGATTCGGAAACTTCTTGCTTGATCCGGAACTTAATGACTGGTTCGGAACCTTCCGAATGAAAGCTTCATTCGGAACTTTTAGCTGATTCGGAAGTTTTGAATACCCAGATACAGTAGCAGAATAACGAAGAACACGGAACAAGGATTTTAATCAAAATCAAGCCAAATACTTAAAAAGGTTTTACCAATTTAAACACAAATCATTTAGATATCATAAGCAACGAATCCCACTAATAAAAACACAAATCCAAACAACTTTTGAAGATCAAATCAAGAAAAATAAAAACTTAAGAACTTGAAGATAAAGATGAAGATGAACAAGATTAAATGGAAAGATTAAACAAAAGCTTTGTATTGAATGATTAATGTTTTGACAAGGTAAAACAAAGATTAAAATTACAAGGTTAAAGAATTAAAGATGAAAATCACCAATCACCCTAGTGGTGATGGTGAAGCTACGAACCAGGGAAAAGAAAGAGTGGGGAAAAGAAAATAAAAGCTAGCCTAAAATGTGTGAGGGGAAGGCTATTTATAGCCTTGTCCTTTGGTTGGTGAGTGGGCTTTCTCCCGTTCTTCTTGTCTTTTCGTCTTTTCAGAAAAGTTTTCGTTTTCGATTCTGATTCGGGATTTGTCGTCGATTAAATTCAACTCGTCTTTTAATTTCTTCGTTTAATAGACTTGAGTTTCTTCGACTTATATAAATCTTCCATCTTTGGTCCTTTTCTTCGATAAATCTTCGAATAGGCCCAGTGACTTCAAGTCTTTTGCATCTCTTGGACAATAGACTTTATCTTGAGTCTTTTTCTTCAGTAAAACCCGTGCAATCCCATGTTTTCTTCAATATTCATCCGGTTGGCTCTGAAAACACAATAAACACAAAAACCACGCATAATTCCAAACAAATGATATTAAATACGTGTTTTGTCTCGTTTTAGCCCGAATTAAGTGGTAAAAGGATGGGTGTTTACACACCTATCAAAGCCCATTATTAAATTTAAGTTAAGTAATAAACAAATAAAGGCCCAAAACATATATAATTTGCAAGAGATGTATGTAAAAGTTCTTGGGTTTTGTGGAGCCCAATAGGGTTTCGTCTGTCAAAACAAACAAATAAAAAGAGAAGTTATATTTACCTCTTTTTTGGTCAACACATAATTACCCACCCACTAATTATTTTCGTTACCAACAATGAACACCCTCTCTCATCTCAAAAAAAGAACGTAACTTTTTACCCCTTTCAAACCCTAAATCACAAATAAATTATTTTGGGGCTTTTGATCAATTCAAGTGTGTGATACACACAAGTGGGTAATAAATCCTCAAGAATATCGGAAGAGAAAATGGAGGGCATCTACAGATGTGGCAACTTTTGATTGGCTGTAACAGCTCATCATCACCAATCCTCCAATAAAACGAAGACAAGTCATCACCAAACTAACACAACTAGCACAAGGGATTGCGACGTTGGCAATCCGTGTGCTAGCTTGTGTATTATCTACCGTAGATCAAGAAAAGAAGAAAGAGAGTGCAAGATCGATGGCTGCGATTCAAGATTGACCTCAACAACTTCACCAAGAGCCTTGTGGTTTTGGCTATAAAAACCCCCATATTTCTGTAATCTTGGTACCCTTTTCTTTAGTTTTAATATTATAATGAAATTTAGTTTTAGGAGTTTTTATTTTTTCTCTTGTAATGATTTTGTAATATTTTAATAAATAAAGTTGGTTTAATTTTACTTCAGTCGTGTGATTTAATCTGTTTATGTATTGAAATAATTACTGCTCTTGTTACTCTTATACTATTTTAATCATTATGAAATTAAATTTGAACTTGTGAGCTTAATTATAGCTTATCGGTTTGATTTTTAACTAAGTTTGGGAACCGATTTATCATAGTGATAAATTGAGAAAGAAGATAAAGTTTACTGATAAATCGATTAAAACTGTCAGTTCGATTTATCTCATACATCGAGAAATAAATGGTGATAATGTGATTTGAGTGGTGGTTTGATAATGGTGGTTCATTTAGTTTTGGTGTCGATTTAGATAAGTCAGCTCAGCGCTCGACTTCGCATCAACGGTTTACTTCATTAAAGGTTAAGAACTTTTTAATTTTCTTTAATAATTAGTTTATTATGCTATTGTTCTTTGTTGTTAGATGTAATGGATTGTTTAGAAATTTGATCTGTTTGGTTTTGATTTGTGTGTTTTTATCTGTTTTCGGTTTATGATAATAGTAAATATGCTTGCTGATATGTGTAGAATCATGTTTCGTTTTAGGATTATACATGCTTGTTTGCGTTATTAATTGTTATTGTTGTTAGATCCCTAAATGTGTATTTCGCTGAATAAACGTATGCTACGAATGGTATGGTTGGAGTTTGATTACGGAACTTGCTATGTCAAACGATTGTGTTGAGATTAGGATAGAATTTAGATCTGTTTTTATCGACATGATATTAGGTTGTGGATCTGTATCTGCTGGCATTCAGATTAATGATTATAGTTTTCTGATGTGAATTGAGGTCTAAGTTTGAGTTTATTAACTTTATTAGGTTGGTAATTTTAGATTAATGGTTAACTCATTATTACTCATCAGTTAAGCAGAGTAAGGATTACAGTGTATTTTTGTTATGATAAACTGCCTTGAATGACTGAATCTATGTTGCATAAGTCTTTGCTGTTGTTAATCTTTTATAGCTGTGAATCATCTGATGAAAACTAAGGCATTTTTTTATATGTCATTATTGATGCTGCTTATTGAATAGTGCTTAACTGAATCTTTATGCTTCCACGTCATGAATTGTGTAGATCTGCTGCAGTATTTGTCATATAATGCTTGCTGCCGACTAGTCTTGCTTCGTTGTTTTTTTATCTTGCTGAATATGCTTCACCATGAATCTGAGTTTTAGTAATCGCCACTAGTGAGTTTTATCTGATGTTTATTGTTCTTGAGCTGTGTGTGATTTATTGTATTAGTTGATTTGGGTTTAATTTTAGTAATTAAGTGTTTTCTTTATTGTTGCTGTATTTCTAGGCCTGTGTGTGTATTTAGAGATGTTAAGTCTGGATGTTTAGCCTACTGTGATATTGATTTGTTGCCTTGTTTAACTTAGTTGTAGAATTATTGTTGATGTCATATTGTTTTTGTCTGCATCTTATTTTTGTCTACATTTTAATTCTTTTTGCACTATGAGTTTACTAATTTTGATTTTGGTTATCTTATTTTTGTTATTTGATTTTGTCTATTTCATTTAGTGGTTTACCATTTATGTAGTTCACGTTTTCTATGTATAAATTTTTCGATTTTACCGATTTTGATCTTATCTCAAAAAGAAAAAAAAATAAATCTAAAATCTGGTCATAGCAGGTCTCGAACTCGAGACCTGCACCTTAACAGTCCTACACCATTACCACTGGGCTCATCTTTCTTTTTGTTAATAAATTACTAATAGTTGTAGAAATACGTCTTTTAGGAAAAAGAACGTAAAATAGGGAAGCAAGTGAGCACGACGATTTAGGAAAACCGTGTGTGAATGACCCTAAGTGAGTTCGTTCTCGAGGAGGCTAGTGTGTTGTGTAATGAGTTGATTTTTATTGATGATTTTATTAAGAAGAAAAGAAAAGAGAAATAAGAGAGAAAGACGGTTACGAAGACGGATCGAGCTAAGACGAAAAAGCGATCACGTAAAACCGTAAATAGTGCAAAACTTAAAATTTTAACCTAAAAATTCCTAAAAATTACTAAAAATCCAAAATAATATTCTAAGAGTTTACAAAAAATCCAAACTTGCTAAAACCTTTTAATTAATTAGATAATGAGTTTTTAATGCTAATTAAAACCCTAAAAATCACAATTAATTATTAAAAAGCCCTAAACAAGATTTTAAAGTTTGTAAACCTCAAAAATAACCTAATTAAGCTAAAAAGTATTTTTAAAAATTTTAAAACCAAATAAAACTATTTTTAAATACTAAAAAACTATTAAAATCAATTAAAACTTAAATTAATTCTAGAAAATAATTGAAAAGTCCTAAAAATATTTGGAAAGTTACAAAATTCCTAATTTAGGGTCTACAATCTAGGAAAAATGAAAAAAGTAGAAAAAACAAACTTTCAATTTTTAGTAATAAAATAATATTAAAATATTCAAAAAAATTCAAAGTTTATAAAAAATTCTAAAAAATTACCAAAAATCTAAAATAATGTAACTAAGACAGAAATGAAATCAAAAGTTTCTAAAACCTATTTAATAATTTTATATTAAATTTTAAAGTTGGTAAAAAACCCTAAAATCCTATAAAATCAAAAATAAGACTTTTTGAAAACTTTTTCAGCTGTAAACCTCAAAAATATAAATAAAAACCTAAAAACTATTTTTTCAGATTTATAAAATACTTTTTCCTATTTTTAAACTAATTAAATAAAAACGGGTAAATAAAAAATGATAAAAAATAAATAAAGAAAGAGAAAAATTCAAACTTTAGCCAGAAAAGTCTTAAACTATGTGACAAACAAGAGAAAAATGAAAATTGGCCAAAAAGCTTATACAATAAGATTAAATAAGCTTATTAAGCTACGACTTAAATATGAAAAGCCCAAACAACAACCCTTTAAATATATTATGATTTGAATACTTAGCAGTCAAAGACCCTAGGGCACGCTGGTTAAGTTGTTTGTGTTTGGGAGGAGTGGCGCAGGTTCGAGTCCTGGCCACGTCCTTTTTGCTTTTTATATATATCTATTTTTTAAAACTTTAAAAACACAAACACAGTAACTTGAATTCACTTAAAAACACAAATCTAACTAAAAACCAACTAGAATCAAGCTGAAATGATCAAAACAATGCCCAGTTAGGCTGCTAGTTTGATGAACACAAAGTGATTTCTTCACCTGTGAAGAATGTAATCAAGAGGACTTGATTTTGATTTTGCTGTTGTTTTGTTGGACAATAGGGGCACCCCTATACTCAGTTGAGTATAGGGAGTCAAGATTAACACAAAACAAGCAAGTTTAACACACAATCAAGCATAAAATAAGCCAAGGAAGTTTCTGATTAAGCTAAATGTTAATAGATGAATAATATGCTAGTTCAAATGGCATAAAAGTGAGTTTCAAATGCTTAAAACTTGCACATAGGTCAACCAACTAGCACATAACCAGTATACAATCCTTTAATAACATATCTCCTAACAACTCATCAACATTTGAAGGCAAAATCAACACAAAATCAAACATAAAAGCAGTTACTGGATTTTTATGCTATTTCCCAATTTTTTATCATGCACAAGTGTTTAAAACTCCACCTAATAGAAAACCAGTACTAACACATAACCTACAACTACCCAAAGAGTGTGTTTAACAGGTTTTAAAACAAGTTTGAAGTCAATAAACCCTATTTAAACCTTAATCCAAACACCCCTTTATATCTGAAATCCAAATTTTTCAAAGCAAATCTTTGTCAAACCTTTCAAATCTGATTACAAATGCTTAAATCATGCATCAAAACATCAAACTTATATTAACAAACAACAAACTACACATTCTAACAACTTTCATGCAATCAAATTCATACCAAAATCACATAAAGCACAAAACTTGAAAACTGAAAATGGGAACAAGGAAGTACCTTGTTGGACCTACATCCAGGCCCAACAATGGCTGCTAGCCATCTCCATTCAGGTCCGGACCTGAGCTGATCCTTGGACTAAACAAGATTTCAACAAACCTGCTAAGATCAACACAAGCAAACACAATAGCAAACTTTACTGATTTTTCTTCTTTCTTTTAAATCTTTTCCAAATAACTCAAATGTTTTTTTTTCTTTCAAAACACTTAAACAAAACAGCTTATACTCATAAAAATCCAAGTTGAAAACAAGATTTCACCAAAGGGATTCAATATTTCAGAAACCTCTTTTCTTGAAAATTCAAAACACAAAAGTGTTTACACAATTTGAAAAATGGAACTCAGCTAGGCTTTCAACACACACACAACTTTTAATAATTATAAAAAGGAATTAAATTGTTTAAACACAAACACCAAACTTTTATATCATTAAAAAGGAATTACAAATGAGAAAGCCAAAAACTGGAACAAAGGTAAAATGCTAAGCTATGTTGCCTTATATACTGGCTACAAGAACATTCTAGTGCTAGGAATAAAATATTAAACAACTAAAACCCTAATGCTTGGAAAATCCGAATTTGCCCTTGGTTGATAAACTGAAAATTGGTCAAAAGGGATCATGTGATGTTGCCAGTTGTTGCTTGTTGATCAGAGACGTTTATAAGTCCTTGGGGGCCAAGTAGAAAGATCCTAGGCGTTTATCTTGTCTTTTTGGGGTGTTGTGTGAAAGAGACGTTGCAGGGGACCCTTGGGGTGATCACATGGGTGTGTTGGGAAGGGTTTAAGTGAGTGGGTTTTGGTGAGGATAAGATTAATTAGTATTCTGGAGGGTTTGGGGAAAAACCCCTTTAAATTGTGTTTAATTGTAACTGAGGATTCTAGGGTTTATGCGGATGATTAGCACAGGTTTAATCTATTTTGGGAAAATAGATTTTTAAATTAAGTGTTTGAGTGGGAAAAGATAAGTGAGGTGTTGACTGGGTGTTTTGACCAGGTTTATTTAATAAACCTGGTATTGGGCTAATGGGTGGGTTGGTCGTGTAAGGGTTTGGGTAAATGGGTAAATGGGTGGGTCAAGCTGAGGTGTCATGGTGTGAGTGGTGGGTGAAGTTAATATGTCTGGGCAGAAATGGCCCCCCAAGGTTCCTTCTTTCTTCATTTGCATTTAAACAGCAACACTCTTCTTTTCCTTTGTAATATACTTTGGCAGCTTGACATTTTTGGCACAATATTTTCACAAACTTGTTTCAATGACATTTTATGCATTTTTCTCATTCTTCAAGGGTTGTTCTTGTAACATCTTGATAATTTAGGGACCCAAATGCTTTTTATGAGTTTTGCAAGGGTATAAATTGCCAGGTCTTCAAAAATGAGGGACTAAAGTTGCCAATCTTCAATTCTTCAAGGTCCATTTTGGAAATTCCAGATTTGGGTCCGCTTCATTGTGCGGCTTCGTTTCCCGTGTTCGTTTTTGAATGATTCTTGTGATCTTTTGCCATTTCCTCAATATCCGTCCTAAAATACACAAGTAACAAACACGAGCATATATTTGGCAGTTTTAATGATATTTTATGCATTTTAAGCCCGATTTGGACGATGAGACTATGTATAAAAGCAGTCTCATCAATTACTCACAGTCAACTATAACTGAATTGATGGAACTAATTTCTTATATATACGTTTTCATTTAAATATGTTTTCAATTTAAACAATTAATTTCTTTTATAAAAAATTTTAAGTTTTTAAATGTTAATTAACTTAGTTTTTCATAGAAGAAAACATAATTACATATAATAATATAAATAAATTTAGGTTAAAAATAAAAATAAAAATATTTTATTACTTCTCTAAATTAATTTTGTTTAAGTAAATTTGTTTTAATATAAAAATATAAAGTAGTAAAAAAAAAGAAGATAGACTTAATTTTGTCTTTTAGATTTATTTAGGTACGATTCATGCACTTTAGGATTTTTTAAAAATCGGTAGATTTAATATAGATAAAAACCGAACCCAATTCAAATCAATTGTCCAAATCGAAACAATAACGTCTCAAATTCACTCGATCTTCGTGTACAACGAACTTGGTTCATCATCGTGTTTAATTAAATCCGTCTTTGGTAATTTTAGTCTCTTACTTTTTCCTAAAGGTAATTTTCTATTTTACCCTATAATGTATCTTAATTAATACATACATCCACCACATACATCAACATCACTTTTGCAACAAACCAGAGCTTTTGAAACGTCCTAGAACTCAATCCCGACTATTTTGTCGTTTTGTGAAATTCTACTATGCTTATTTCTGGCTTATTGAGTGTGCTTTTTCAAGATTCCTTTTCACATATCTCTTAGGCATCTCAAAAGAAGGTTGTGTGTTTAAGCAAAGCTTATGGCATTGGCTTATTGCTTAATGGGCTTATTGGCCCAATAAGAATAAGCTGTTGACATTTTAAGTTGTGATAAACTCAAAACCAGCTTTTGGGCCTTTAGACTTTTGTGCTTAGAAATAAATTTTGAGTTAGATAGGGCTTTTTCAGGTCATTTGGGCCTAGTTTGACTTTTTGGGCCCAAAAGCCCATTAAGGTTGACTTTTTTATTTTTTAGCCCATTTGGGGCCCATTAGGGGTATTTTGGTAATTTCACTTTAATTTTCTGATTAATTAGGTTAAAATAAACTAGTTTGTAAGTTTTTAGAATTTATAGAATTTTTGATTTTTAATATTATTTTAATATTATTTTATTATTAAATTTCAAATTTCACATTTTTGCACTTTTTATATTTTTCTTAGGTAAATACATTAAAATATGATTTTTGCAACTCTTAGATTAATCGTATCATCATTTTTCTAATTTCTAGAATTATTTTATGTTTTTAATAGTTTTTAATCATTTTAAATATTTTTAATTAGTTTAAAAATTTATAAAAATAGTTTTTAATCTTGTTAGGTCATTTTAGAGGTTTTCAAAGTGAAAAATCTTTATTTGGACTTTTTAATTATTAATTTGATTTTTAGGGATTTAATTAGCATTTAAAAATTAATATTTAATTAATTAAAAGGTTTGAAATAGTTTTGATCATTTGTAAACTCTAAGTTTATTTAATTTGATTTTTGGTAATTTTTTGGGAATTTTTAGAATTAATTTTTATTTTAGCTATTTTTACGGTTTTAATTTTGTCATGGTAGTAATAAATTTCACGTCTTCGTCATTCTATTTTCTCATCCCCTTCTTTCAAATATTAATCTCAAATCTTGTTACATTTTAGTCACACACATATACCTCCTTGGGAAACGAACTTTCACCTTTGGGTCATTAGTGTTTGATTTTCCTAAATCAACACTTAATACTTACCGCTTTTACGCTCTTTTTCCTAAAAGACGTAAGTTTTTCCCCGGTAGCGGCGCCAAAATGATTGTAGGAAAACATACGTCTTTTAGGAAAAAGAGCGTAAAAGCGGTAAGTATTAAGTGTTGATTTAGGAAAATCAAACACTAATGACCCAAAGGTGAAAGTTCGTTTCCCAAGGAGGTATATGTGTGTGACTAAAATGTAACAAGATTTGAGATTAATATTTGAAAGAAGGGGATGAGAAAATAGAATGACGAAGACGTGAAGTTTATTATTACGATGACAAAATTAAAAAAGTAAAAATAGGTAAAATAAAAATTAATTCTAAAAATTCCCAAAAAATTACCAAAAATCAAATTAAATAAACTAAGAGTTTACAAATGATCAAAACTTTTTCGAACCTTTTAATTAATTAAATATTAATTTTTAAATGCTAATTAAATCTTAAAAATCAAATTAATTATTAAAAAGCCCAAATAAAGATTTTTCACTTTGTAAACCTCCAAAATGACCTAAAAAGATTAAAAACTATTTTTATAAATTTTTAAACTAATTAAAACTATTTAAAATGTTTAAAAACTATTAAAAACTTAAAATAATTCTAGAAATTAGAAAAATGATGATAAAATTAATCTAAGAGTTGAAAAAATCCTATTTTAATGGATTTTACCTATGAAAAATATAAAAAGTGCAAAAATGTGAAATTTGAAATTTAATAATAAAATAATATTAAAATAACATTAAAAATCCAAAAATTATAAAAAATTCTAAAAACTTGCAAACTAGTTTATTTTAACCTAAATAATCAGAAAACGAATGTGAAATTACCAAAATACCCCTAATAGGCCCCCAAATGGGCTAAAAACTAAAACAGTCAACCTTAATGGGCTTTTGGGCCCAAAAAGTCAAACTAGGCCCAAATGACCTGAAAAAGCCCTATCTGACTCAAAATTTAATTCTAAGCACAAAAGTCTGAAGGACCAAAAGCTGGTTTTGAGCTTATCACAGCTTAAAATGTCAACAGCTTATTCTTATTGGGCCAATAAGCCCATTTAGCAATAAGCCAATGCCATAAGCTCTGCTTAAACACACAACCTTCTTTTGAGATGCCTAAGAGATCGGTGAAAATAAATCTTGACAAAGCACAGTCAATAAGCCAGAAATAAGCGAAGTAGAATTTCACAAAACGACAACATAGTCGGGATTGAATTCTAGGACGTTTCAAAAGCTCTGGTTTGTTGCAAAAGCTCACAAATAGCTTAACTAAGAATAATCAATCATAAAAATCACAAAAAGCCAAGTAGAATAAGCTTTGTGCACCAATAAGCTGGCCGGAAAAGCCAAATAAGCTTGTTTTCTAGCAAAAGCTTAACCAACTGACTTGTAACCTTCCAGATTTGTTATTAAGCTGAGAAAAATGACACCTATTACAAGATCCAAGTTGTTGCATGTACCAATAAGCAGTTCTCAAAAATAAGCCAAATTATGCTTATTTGACCAAAAGTCAAAGTGTTCCAAAATTCACAAATTGATCAGGAATGGTTTATAGGCTTGTTATAAGCAACTTTTGTGAAGAACTCAAGGAGGAGTTCTTGTGAATCAAGAGGTCAGTTGACCAATTGATGACAGATTTTGACAAATAAGGCTTAATAAGCCAGTTAGCTTATAAGCCAGCAACAAAGCAAACCAAATATCCAAATATAATCACAAGCAGCACAAAAACAAGTTCCAAGTGATAAACAAGCAGGGCATACACTAGAACAACAAATGCAAGTACAAAATAAGGTGGTCACTTTGCTCATGCAAATTGACCACCTCAGCCAACTTTGATAAGCTCAAGCACCTTCAATAAGCCACCAAATTCAACAAACAGATAATGCACAGATAGCTTATCACCTAAACTCTTTCCAAACCTGATTTCAGACCTTAGATCCAACAAACAAAGATTTTATTTGATCTGATGTGTTTGACCAATTTCAAACCACTTTTTTCAGATTTTTTCAAAACTTGAAATCCTTTTTCCAAACCTTTTAAAACTTAACTAGTGACTAAAACTTGTTGCATATGACTTGTTTAAACTCCCCAAACCCTAAGAACCAAGGGCATAAGGACACAAGGCCTTATGATCCCAAAGTGCAAGACAGCCTTATTTTAGTACTTTTTCAAACAAACTTTTTATCTCTATAAACAACCTACTGATTTTATGGTTCAAATACCTCAACTAGGTGACAACTAACGGATACCAACTATAAAACACAAAGAACAAACACAAAATCAACAAATCACATGGCAAAGTATGAATAAGACAATAACATGAAATTTTTTAGAGGAATCTTAACAAGAGGTTATACCTATCCTCCACAACTTCCTAGGAGGATCAGCAATGCTCCTTGGACCTTGTCCAACAACTAGAACAAGACCAAGGTACTTGAACAAAGGAGATGAGATGTGCCTTGGTTGATGGTTCAAAGTAGAACCTCAAGGACTTGATTTCTTCAACACAAGCAACAAACAGCCCAACCAAAGGCTCAAATCCCTTCACAAGCTTGGTGTTAACAAGCTTGTAAGAGCTTATGGCTTTCGGTTAAGGGTTAGTACAAGTAAATAATCAAAAACAGATGACTGATTTCAAGGTTATTTAAACTTTGAAATCCTTACCAAGCATAAACGTCCTTAAACCACAAGATTTAAGCACACTTATAACATCAAATGGAACTCAGAATTACCCTTAAACAACGCCAACTTTCAAAAACATAAAAAGGAATTACAATTTTCTTAAAATACCAACTTTTATAAATTTTAAAAATGAATTATAATGTTTAAAGAGTAAAAGTGGAACAAGGCTCTCTCACATGTTGAGGAGTCCTTATATAGGCCACAAGGGCTGAGATTACAAGAGAAAACCCTAGCTATGAAGTTCCTGAAATGCCCTTAAAGAGTAAAAGTGGGTTCATCAGGGTGAATAGTAACGATTTTTATCCGAAAAAGGTGGGTTTGTGTTGTTTGGTGCGTGTTTGTGAGATTTGAACTTTGGGAATGGCAGTAGTAGTCCTTGTATTTTGGGAAGAAGTGTAAAACGTGTTTTCAGCCAACCAAACTTGATTTCCTTTGTTAAATAAGTTACAAACTTCACACTTTTGCCAAAACTTTGGCAAAGGGTTTTCAAGGGTTATTTTTTCCACTTTTGAATATTTGAAGGACTGATCTTAGACACTCTTGATCTTCAAAGGTCTTCATTGTATCTTTGACTTCATGAGGGACCATTATTGACAATTTAGAATTGATGAGGGACTAATCTTGCCAATTATTCAAAGTTGAAGGACCTTTTTTGTAATTTTGACAAACTTAAGGGACCAAACTTGTAATCATGAATATACAAGGGTTTTAAGTGTCATTTCTTAATAAATTGAGGATCAATCTTGTACATCTTCAAGTCTTCAAGGGTTTTTTTTTTACTTCTTATATTTTATAAAAGAAACTGAGTTAAAAAGAAAATTAAAATAAACTTTACAAATAAAATTTAAATAAACCAAAACTACTTTAATTGAAAAATCTTAAATAAAACTGCCAGTAATTAACTTCCCTATATTAATCAAAAGATGCAAAGTAAAACTCAAAAGGGGTTCTAGCACAACTGGTAAGATCGAATTGTATCTAGACGAGAGGTCCTGGGTTTGATTCCCAGCAGGACCAAAATTCGGTTTATTATTATTATTTTATTTTATTTTTATTTTTTTTAACTTGGAAATTGGATTTTAAAACTAACAGATCAGGCAAATAAACAGACAAAAATAAGCACATAAATAAGCTGATCTAAACAAATAAGCAGATAAATAATGAACTGATCTAAAACAAATTAAAAAGGTAACCAAATCAAATGAAAGCAAACTATCTAAGCAGGTCTAAAACAATTTAAATTCCATGGCTAATACTAATCAGTAAATCCAAACAAAATGAACTAAAACAATTGCAGATCCAGAGTACAGCTAAATAACCATAAGCAAATATCTAAACAGTATACTCAAATATAACTAAATAAACTAAAACTAATGAAAATAAAAAATGGAAAGAGAACCCGATGTTGAATCCGTTGAGCCGAAGGGTGAAGCGCTGAGCCCCCTTGATATCGATACCGAAACCAAACAAACTCTAACTTCGAATCATCATCATCCCCATCTCGACCCAAACAAGATCCATCAACAGCTTTGAACCAAACACAATTCTTCGAACCAAAAAATAAACTTTCTCAAACAGTAGCAGTAATCCAAATGAACCGAAACCAAAGAACAGTAACCGAACATTAATTTTTAAAACATCCCAGTGGGGAAATTATATTAATCACTTTCCTTTATTTTTTTCTTTTTTTTCTTTTTTTTATAATAATGATAATAACAAACGAACAGTACTACGATTAAAATGCAGATTTTAGATTAAAAAGATTAACAGAAACTTAAATTGAGAACCAAATTAATTAAAAAGTAACTTTTCATTAATTTAAATAATCATTACATTACTGAAAATTAAAAATACAAGAACCTAATCTAATTTTCTGAAAATTAAATCTAATTTAATCTACTCCTAAATTAACTAAATAAAATTGAAAAAATAAAGAAAAGCTATCCAAAATTATACATGAAAGGGGGTTTTTATAGGAGAAACCCTCAAACCCTTCTTCTTAGCTTCCAAAGTAAGCAAATAATCCTAGCCCTCCAATCTTCTCTTCACTCTCTTCTCTTCAAATCTTCGGCTGAGATTGCTCCACTATCACGGATTGCCGGCATGTATTTGTTTTGTTGTTTCCACCAATAAAAATGCAAGAAAGGGCCACGTGAGATTGGAGTAGAGGACCACCAGTGAGTGTTCTTCCCGAAAATTAGGGGGATTTAAATGTTTTTGTCGTTTTGTGAAATTCTACTATGCTTATTTCTTGCTTATTGAGTGTGCTTTTTCAAGATTTCTTTTCACATATCTCTTAGGCATCTCAAAAGAAGGTTGTGTGTTTAAGAAAAGCTTATGGCATTGGCTTATTGCTTAATGGGCTTATTGGCCCAATAAGAATAAGCTGTTGACATTTTAAGTTGTGATAAGCTCAAAACCAGCTTTTGGGCCTTTAGACTTTTGTGCTTAGAAATAAATTTTGAGTTAGATAGGGCTTTTTCAGGTCATTTGGGCCTAGTTTGACTTTTTGGGCCCAAAAGTCCATTAAGGTTGACTTTTTTATTTTTTAGCCCATTTGGGGCCCATTAGGGGTATTTTGGTAATTTCACTTTCATTTTCTGATTAATTAAGTTAAAATAAACTAGTTTGTAAGTTTTTAGAAATTTTTAGAGTTTTTGGATTTTTAATATTATTTTAATATTATTTTATTATTAAATTTCAAATTTCACATTTTTGCACTTTTTATATTTTTCTTAGGTAAATACATTAAAATATGATTTTTGCAACTCTTAGATTAATTGTATCATCATTTTTCTAATTTCTAGAATTATTTTATGTTTTTAATAGTTTTTAATCATTTTAAATATTTTTAATTAGCTTAAAAATTTATAAAAATAGTTTTTAATCTTGTTAGGTCATTTTAGAGGTTTAAAAAGTGAAAAATCTTTATTTGGACTTTTTAATTATTAATTTGATTTTTAGGGATTTAATTAGCATTTAAAAATTAATATTTAATTAATTAAAAGGTTTGAAATAGTTTTGATCATTTGTAAACTCTAAGTTTATTTAATTTGATTTTTGGTATTTTTTGGGAATTTTTAGAATTAATTTTTATTTTAGCTATTTTTACGGTTTTAATTTTGTCATGGTAGTAATAAATTTCACGTCTTCGTCATTCTATTTTCTCATCCCCTTCTTTCAAATATTAATCTCAAATCTTGTTACATTTTAGTCACACACATATACCTCCTTGGGAAAGGAACTTTCACCTTTGGGTCATTAGTGTTTGATTTTCCAAAATCAACACTTAATACTTACCGCTTTTACGCTCTTTTTCCTAAAAGACGTAAGTTTTTCCCCGGTAGCGGCGCCAAAATGATTGTAGGAAAACATACGTCTTTTAGGAAAAAGAGCGTAAAAGCGGTAAGTATTAAGTGTTGATTTAGGAAAATCAAACACTAATGACCCAAAGGTGAAAGTTCGTTTCCCAAGGAGGTATATGTGTGTGACTAAAATGTAACAAGATTTGAGATTAATATTTGAAAGAAGGGGATGAGAAAATAGAATGACGAAGACGTGAAGTTTATTATTACGATGACAAAATTAAAAACGTAAAAATAGGTAAAATAAAAATTAATTCTAAAAATTCCCAAAAATTACCAAAAATCAAATTAAATAAACTAAGAGTTTACAAATGATCAAAACTTTTTCAAACCTTTTAATTAATTAAATATTAATTTTTAAATGCTAATTAAATCCTAAAAATCAAATTAAGTATTAAAAAGCCCAAATAAAGATTTTTCACTTTTTAAACCTCCAAAATGACCTAAAAAGATTAAAAAATATTTTTATAAATTTTTAAACTAATTAAAACTATTTAAAATGTTTAAAAACTATTAAAAACTTAAAATAATTCTAGAAATTAGAAAAATGATGATAAAATTAATCTAAGAGTTGAAAAAAAATCCTATTTTAATGGATTTTACCTACGAAAAATATAAAAAGTGCAAAAATGTGAAATTTGAAATTTAATAATAAAATAATATTAAAATAACATTAAAAATCCAAAAATTATAAAAAATTCTAAAAACTTGCAAACTAGTTTATTTTAACCTAAATAATCAGAAAATGAATGTGAAATTACCAAAATACCCCTAATAGGCCCCCAAATGGGCTAAAAACTAAAACAGTCAACCTTAATGGGCTTTTGGGCCCAAAAAGTCAAACTAGGCCCAAATGACCTGAAAAAGCCCTATCTGACTCAAAATTTAATTCTAAGCACAAAAGTCTGAAGGACCAAAAGCTGGTTTTGAGCTTATCACAACTTAAAATGTCAACAGCTTATTCTTATTGGGCCAATAAGCCCATTTAGCAATAAGCCAATGTCATAAGCTCTGCTTAAACACACAAACTTCTTTTGAGATGCCTAAGAGATCGGTGAAAAGAAATCTTGACAAAGCACAATCAATAAGCCAGAAATAAGCAAAGTAGAATTTCACAAAACGACAAAATAGTCGGGATAGAATTCTAGGACGTTTCAAAAGCTCTGGTTTGTTGCAAAAGCTCACAAATAGCTTAACTAAGAATAATCAATCATAAAAATCACAAAAAGCCAAGTAGAATAAGCTGTGTGCACCAATAAGCTGGCCGGAAAAGCCAAATAAGCTTGTTTTCTAGCAAAAGCTTAACCAACTGACTTGCAACCTTCCAGATTTGTTATTAAGCTGAGAAAAATGACACCTATTACAAGATCCAAGTTGTTGCATGTACCAATAAGCAGTTCTCAAAAATAAGCCAAATTATGCTTATTTGACCAAAAGTCAAAGTGTTCCAAAATTCACAAATTGATCAGGAATGGTTTATAGGCTTGTTATAAGCAACTTTTGTGAAGAACTCAAGGAGGAGTCCTTGTGAATCAAGAGGTCAGTTGACCAATTGATGATAGATTTTGGCAAATAAGGCTTAATAAGCCAGTTAGCTTATAAGCCAACAACAAAGCAAACCAAATATCCAAATATAATCACAAGCAGCACAAAAACAAGTTCCAAGTGATAAACAAGCAGGGCATACACTAGAACAACAAATGCAAGTACAAAATAAGGTGGTCACTTTGCTCTTGCAAATTGAACACCTCAGCCAACTTTGATAAGCTTAAGCCCCTTCAATAAGCCACCAAATTCAACAAACAGATAATGCACAGATAGCTTATCACCTAAAATCTTCCCAAACCTGATTTCAGACATTAGATCCAACAAACAAAAATTTTATTTGATCTGATGTGTTTGACCAATTTCAAACCACTTTTTTCAGATTTTTCCAAAACTTGAAATCCTTTTTCCAAACCTTTTAAAACTTAACTAGTGACTAAAACTTGTTGCATATGACTTGTTTAAACTCCCCAAACCCTAAGAACCAAGGGCATAAGGACACAAGGCCTTATCATCCCAAAGTGCAAAACAACCTTGTTTTAGTACTTTTTCAAACAAACTTTTTATTTCTATAAACAACCTACTGATTTTATGGTTCAAATACCTCAACTAGGTGACAACTAACGGATACCAACTATAAAACACAAAGAACAAACACAAAATCAACAAATCACATGGCAAAGTATGAATAAGACAATAACATGAAATTTTTTAGAGGAATCTTAACAAGAGGTTATACCTATCCTCCACAACTTCCTAGGAGGATCAGCAATGCTCCTTGGACCTTGTCCAACAACTAGAACAAGACCAAGGTACTTGAACAAAGGAGATGAGATGTGCCTTGGTTGATGGTTCAAAGTAGAACCTCAAGGACTTGATTTCTTCAACACAAGCAACAAACAGCCCAACCAAAGGCTCAAATCCCTTCACAAGCTTGGTGTTAACAAGCTTGTAAGAGCTTATGGCTTTCGGTTAAGGGTTAGTACAAGTAAATAATCAAAAACAGATGACTGATTTCAAGGTTATTTAAACTTTGAAATCCTTACCAAACATAAACGTCCTTAAACCACAAGATATAAGCACACTTATAACATCAAATGGAACTCAGAATTACCCTTAAACAACGCCAACTTTCAAAAACATAAAAAGGAATTACAATTTTCTTAAAATACCAACTTTTATAAATTTTAAAAAGGAATTATAATGTTTAAAGAGTAAAAGTTGAACAAGGCTCTCTCACCTGTTGAGGAGTCCTTATATAGGCCACAAGGGCTGAGATTACAAGAGAAAACCCTAGCTATGAAGTTCCTGAAATGCCCTTGAATCTTCTAGACACATTTGATGTTTGAGCTATCCAAATGAATCCTGATTGTTCATTTTAGCTTTGTAACCAAGTAAGGAGTGTGGGCTGTTGATTTGGCCACGTGGCATACCTTGGAGGTTAAGGTTTGATGTGATAGGTGGACGGGTTTGAATGGTGGGGTCACATGGTGAGTGGGAGTGAGGGTTTTGGGTGTGGGATGAGTTCCTGGGCATGTGAATTAAGCGTGTGCCTGGGTAATTTCATTTTATCCTTTGTTTTAAGTTAAGGTAAAACTGGGTTCATCAGGGTGAATAGTAAAGATTTTTATCCGAAAAAGGTGGGTTTGTGTTGTTTGGTGCGTGTTTGTGAGATTTGAACTTTGGGAATGGCAGTAGTAGTCCTTGTATTTTGGGAAGAAGTGTAAAACGTGTTTTCAGCCAACCAAACTTGATTTCCTTTGTTTAATAAGTTACAAACTTCACACTTTTGCCAAAACTTTGGCAAAGGGTTTTCAAGGGTTATTTTTGCCACTTTTGAATATTTGAAGGACTGATCTTGGACATTCTTGATCTTCAAAGGTCTTCATTGTATCTTTGACTACATGAGGGACCATTATTGACAATTTAGAATTGATGTGGGACTAATCTTGCCAATTATTCAAAGTTAAAGGACCTTTTTTGTAATTTTGACAAACTTAAGGGACCAAACTTGTAATCATGAATATACAAGGGTTTTAAGTGTCATTTCTTAATAAATTGAGGATCAATCTTGTACATCTTCAAGTCTTCAAGGGTTTTTCTTGGATAAATCATGAACTAGGGCCCGGTTCTTTGTACGGCTTCGTTTCTCGTGCCGTTTTCCTTGTTTCTTGTGATTGATAAAGAGATATTGCTAGGGTTTTATATTTAAGTTCGTTTTCCTCGACTCGACTCGAATTGAAATCGTACTTAACGTTTCGACTTAATTTGTTTTTGGTGAAAAGTATATTTGAAATTTTAAACTAAAATCTATTTGAAAACTATTTAATAATAAAACTATTTAATCTAATAAAATCTATTTTGAAACTAATTAAAAGAAAATATAATTTTAATAAAAATATAAACTAATGGAAAACTTAATTTTATAAAAATTTTAAATAAAAACTATTTAAATCTAATTTTAATAAGACTAGATAAAAACTTCTAATTAAAATCTATTTTTAAACTATATTAAATGAAACTAATTTTAATATCTATAAAAACTAAAATAAAGATTTTTTAATAAAATCTATTTTTTTTAAATAAACAAAACAAAATTAAAGGTATTTTAAACTTATAAAAATAACTAAAATTAAAATATTTTTTTTTACTTTTTATATTTTATTAAAAAAACTGAGTTAAAAAGAAAATTCAAATAAACTTTACAAATAAAATTTAAATAAACCAAAACTACTTTAATTGAAAAATCTTAAATAAAACTGCCAGTAATTAACTTCCCTATATTAATCAAAAGATGCAAAGTAAAACTCAAAAGGGGTTCTAGCACAACTGGTAAGATCGAATTGTATCTAGACGAGAGGTCCTGGGTTCGATTCCCAGTAGGACCAAAATTCGGTTTATTATTATTATTTTATTTTATTTTTATTTTTTTTAACTTGGAAATTGGATTTTAAAACTAACAGATCAGGCAAATAAACAGACGAAAATAAGCACATAAATAAGCTGATCTAAACAAATAAGTAGATTAATAATGAACTGATCTAAAACAAATTAAAAAGGTAACCAAATCAAATGAAAGCAAACTATCTAAGCAGGTCTAAAACAATTTAAATTCCATGGCTAATACTAATCAGAAAATCCAAACAAAATGAACTAAAACAATTGCAGATCCAGAGTACAGCTAAATAACCATAAGCAAATATCTAAACAGTATACTCAAATATAACTAAATAAACTAAAACTAATGAAAATAAAAAATGGAAAAAGAACCCGATGTTGAATCCGTTGAGCCGAAGGGTGAAGCGCTGAGCCCCCTTGATATCGATACCGAAACCAAACAAACTCTAACTTCGAATCATCATCATCCCCATCTCGACCCAAACAAGATCCATCAACAGCTTTGAACCAAACACAATTCTTCGAACCAAAAAATAAACTTTCTCAAACAGTAGCAGTAATCCAAATGAATCGAAACCAAAGAACAGTAACCGAACATTAATTTTTAAAACATCCCAGTGGGGAAATTATATTAATCACTTTCCTTTAATTTTTTTATTTTTTTTCTTTTTTTTATAATAATGATAATAACAAACGAACAATACTAAGATTAAAATGCAGATTTTAGATTAAAAAGATTAACAGAAACTTAAATTGAGAACCAAATTAATTAAAAAGTAACTTTTCATTAATTTAAATTAATCATTACATTACTGAAAATTAAAAATACAAGAACCTAATCTAATTTTCTGAAAATTAAATCTAATTTAATCTACTCCTAAATTAACTAAATAAAACTGAAAAAATAAAGAAAAGCTATCCAAAATTATACATGAAAGGGGGTTTTTATAGGAGAAACCTTCAAACCCTTCTTCTTAGCTTCCAAAGTAAGCAAATAATCCTAGCCCTCCAATCTTCTCTTCACTCTCTTCTCTTCAAATCTTCGGCTGAGATTGCTCCACTATCACGGATTGCCAGCATGTATTTGTTGTGTTGTTTCCACCAATAAAAATGCAAGAAAGGGCCACGTGAGATTGGAGTAGAGGACCACCAGTGAGTGTTCTTCCCGAAAATTAGGGGGATTTAAATGTTTTAATGTGAATTAACCTTTGATGTAAAAAGCCCTAATTTTTGTGGGTTACTTTTAATGGGTAAAAACTAGGGTTTTTGAGGGAGTGGCTGCGAGATTGGGGGGAAGGAGAAGGTGAGTGCACATAGTTTTTGACGTAAATAAAATGGAATGGAGTGGGGTTAAAAAAATCGTTTATTAAAAAAGTGGGTGAGAGGTGTGTACACGTGGGAGGATTGTGAAGTGAAGGGTTGCGTGGGGTAAAACAAAAAAGTTATTAAATGTGTGGGATAATGATGTGAGAGGGTTGACCGAGTCATTGACTGAGCAAAGTGAAACTATTGTTTTCATTCGTCCCAACCTTCTTTTAATCCTTGTAACCGTCCCAAAATTTGTCTTGAGGCCCAATATCCAATCCGCCCCATTATTTTCAGTTGGGCTTTTGGCCCAAAACAAACATTATCCCATCCGTCCCATAACTTTATTGTTATTGGGCCATGTTTGGTTTTTATTAATAATCAAGAAACTTTTAGCTTCCAAATGGGCTTTTAAGCCCATTAACCCAATATGCGGGACCCACAAGCCTATTAAACTTCATAAAAGATTAATTCCACTAAAAACGAGCTCGGTCTCAGCTTTGTTGGTCATTTCTTCAAAATCGTTCCGATTTTTCCGGTTATCGTGATCTTAGGCACACTTTTGGTCTTTTGACTTTGTCTTCGTCTCTTTTTGGACTTTTCTTCAACATTTGACCGTGAAATCCCGTGTTTTCTTTCCATTTGATCATTTGTACCTATTTGAACACAAAAACACAAAACCACGCGTAATTCTGACTTTTACGACATTAAACACATAATTAGGTCTTGTTTTTCCTTGATTTTAGTGGCAAAATGATAAGTGTTTACACACTTATTAAATCCCCTGCACTTGACCATTGCAATGACCCCATGCAATGCATTATTTTAAAGCATAAGTTGCATTTTTCTCATAATTAATCCATCTCGGCCTTGATTACTATTACTACTACTACTACGATGAAAAGATATAACTTTAAAGGAAACAAAAATTAAATGATTTATTACTAGGAAATTATTTGATGGAAGAAACTCGTAAAGAAATCTAAGACTTGAATTAGGGCTTTGGTGTCATGAATATTAATCACCCTCAAGTTTCATGTTCCCCATACCAAGCTTAAAAACGAGATCATTGTAATTACGAGTTAGCACAACTAACACTTACTCATGTGGTTTAATTAATCACTTAGACCCCCTTATTCCTACGGTGTAACTCTTGTATTTTATTTTTGTCTTGAATGATCACGAGGATGTATTTTTGACTTATTTCGATAATTTATTAAGGCCGAAAATAAAGTGGGACGATTTAATCAATAGTTAGCTAAAGGACAAAATCTTTTAAAACGGCTTCTCGAAACCTCATAAAGTTCATATCTTGGCATAACTCGTTTCACGATTTGAGACCTTTCTCGGACCGATATTTGGCTTGTACTTCAAACTTCAAATCTTGAGAGACGATCTTGAAATTATGGTCTTCTCTTCATTTTGGTACACATCTTCATTAGGAGTGAAAGATGCTTCAAACGTTGACCACGACTTCTTCATTTATCCTCTTCTTTATTTAGGATTTTGATATACAACGATCCGCCTCCTTTTCGGACTTGGATCTATTTATCCTCATACCTTGTTAGGGTCTTTTTGGATAGACTTCTCCATGATCTTTAGGGGAGTAATTGCTTCTCTTCGTGTGTCTTGATCCATCATATTGATTTGGATTAATGATCTTCACAATCTCTTAGGATCTTTAGCAAAAAAAAGTGAATCCTCATGCCTTGTGAGGGCCTTTTTAGACTCGGGTATCCTCATGCCTTGTTAGGGCCTTTTTGGATAAGCCAATATTCGCGTCCCACTTCAATAAGTTATGCCTTGGCTATGAACTCTAATTAATACCGAGCAGCTTTTAAACGATCTTGTGCTAGAAGCTAAGTAACTTTTCAAATCGTAAAACCTTATTTATTGCAAATATAATTATTAACAAGTGATGGGAGAAAAAGCTCATAACTAACTCACATAAGTTAATGAAAGAATACCAAACTTATAATTAACTCTATCATCTCTCGTTCTCCACACTTTAAAATCTCAAGGAATGAGACTCGTGGATGCTTAGCCTAATAAACCAATTAAGGTCCATATGGTTAAGGATACTAGCTAGAGTAAACTTGGATAAGTAAACTCGGGTTGAGTCAAAATATTCACGACGGGCCTAATATATCAAAGATATATAAACTTGTTAAAACCATTTTATTTATTTATTCATTTTTGACTTTATTCTTGAAATGGAAATTTTTACGATGCGAGGAAAGAAAATAATTAGAAATACTACTAGGCCGAAATAGATCAAAAATTTGAAAAACGTTGAAAAGTTTTTAAAATTTTCCGGTTAAAATAGGGTCAAATTCATGGAAAAGCCCACTAAAATTTCGATAGAAATCCCCCCTACACTTAATATAAACATTGTCCTCAATGTTTAAGCATGTGGGAGAATAAACTCCCCTACACTTAGGACATTGAGTACGTTGTTTAAAATCGAGCTAAGGAAAGGACAACTAAAGTGATTACATTTATTCGTTTTATTTATATACAAGATCACAATAGCAAAAACTTATCGAAGGAACCGGGTACACGGGAAACACGGGAACACGGGTCGTGTCAAAAGTACCAAAAGTGGATCATCAAAGCACATGTCCCTGCACACAACATCACAACACAAACAACCTACTTGGCTCCCCTCTACACTTATTGTAGAAAATAGATAAAAGATAGATAATCGGGTTGCCTCCCAAGAAGTGCTTGTTTTTGTTAACCGAGTCACGAGCCTGACTCGACCCCGAATTAAATGGTCCATGGGGAAACGTCGAATGTAATACCGGGATCAAAAATCTTATCCTCGGTCCCGGAGGAACATAATAAATGAGAGGCAGGAGGATAAGTCATAAAAGGTAAAAAGGTCCTCTCAACATACGAAAAGTATGTGAGGTCGTGATCCACGGGAGGTGGGGCGGGTAAAGGAGACAAATTGTCATCCCCCAAAGACGATGGATCGTCACTATTCGGCAAAGCCGTAAAGGTATCAATCATAGAATGGTCAATGTCACCTCCCGGGTCAAAGCATTCATCCTCATGAACGTGAATCTCTTCGTTTTCTTCATCATAGATAGGCTCGTCAAACAAAGGTTTGTCGTTCCCCTCATTGAGGATTTTAGAAATTCTCTCGAAGAGATCACGATCAAGTACGAAACCATCATTCATTTGTGGGATTTGTTTATAAGTTAAATCCTCACGAATGTGGTAAACGTAATTCTCATTAGAGGAGTGTTTAATAGGTAACTCCTTGAGAATTGGAAGAGAATCGATGGTAGAATAAAAAGTAATTGCGAAGAGGCAAATGTGAATTTATCAAAATCCGAGTTCTCAAAGTCAATATCAATATCAAGTTTTATAACTCCATTTTCCTTCTCATCAATACCATGATCACAATTAAGCTCATGCGAGAAATCCAATAACACGGGATCATAAAAAGCATCCTCGTGATGGAATTTCTCGATACTCGGGGTATAAAAGTCATCACTAAGGAGTAAAGAATCCGATAAATCATTAGTATCATGGTTTTCAAAATTCGGTCTTGGTAAAATAGGAGAATCATCCTCATCTGATCCCGAGGAATAATTAAAAATGTAGTCGGAATCACAAGATAACTCATCCCTATCTACAAACTCCTTAGGTGTAGGACAACTTATGGGTTCTTCTTCTATGCACTCACACTCCTCAAAAATTGGTTTCTCAAAACATGTCTCGCTAAGAGGATTTGAAGAAAGCATAAAGTCATTTGAAGGGGTAGGTGAAGGAGTCATAAAAGAAATGGGGTCATCAACGGGTAATGAAGGCTCAAGTGTAATCTCGGGAATTTCCTCAATAGGAGAGCTAATAGTATCCGTGGGTGTCAACACCGGAGGGTGAGTAAAACTCATGATAATCTCCGGGCCTTGTCTCTCCTTTATTGGCGGAGAGATGGAAGGATCCATAGTGGGAACATCTCTACTACTAGTGGTGTTAGCCTCAATATCATCACTCAAAGACGGCTCAATATTAAATTGATCTTGATAGGTTTCTAAAATGAGCATGAATTTCCTATCGTTGGACTCTTGCATTTGTGTAGTAGATTCTTGCATTGCTTCCATAATTTTCTCATGTTCGGTCAATTTGTGTAGAATCAAGTCCATTTGAGGGTTGTGCATGTCCATTTGATTAAAGTTTTGAAAATTGCCGTCATTTGAAAAACCTTCATTATTTGAAAACCCTTGATTTTGAAATTCCCCATAAAATCGTTGATCATATTGTGGTGGGTCACTAGTTGTAGGAAAACTAGGGGAGCAAAAATAAGTATTAGTATCATAACACATACTTTCCGTATTATTATAAACCTCCTCATAAGTTTTGTCACAATTAAAATAAGCATGAGGCCCACCACAAGTCGTACACTCCTCGGACATAATCTTATAACGCTCTTCTTGCAATATTTCCCAAATCGGACGATTATCCATGGTAGTGTCGAAAGAAAATGAAATAACAATAATTATTATGCTACCTAATATATATTATAATAAAAGAAAAATCTTTTTGTATTTTTTAGAAAAATATATATTTAAAAGAAAAATCGAAGGAAATCGAACTAAAAGATAACACTAATACGTAATATTTTTGGTGTAATACTTTTAGGAAAAAGTATTACGTTTTTTTTTTAATTTTTTTTGGTGCAATTCTTAGTAAAGAAATTTCTTTTGAGATTTTTTAATTTTTTGTATTTTTAAGTTTTTGATTTTTTTTATGTTTTTGATTTTTTGTGCAAGAAAATTAACGTTCAAAAAGAACGGATCCCAAAATCCAAACGTCTTCACGAAAAATCGTCAATCGTACGAGCGAAGCGGCAGCGGCGCCATTTGATAAAGAGATTTTGCTAGGGTTTTATATTTAAGTTC